>CM032478.1:22845364-23445364 GCA_019059595.1 Marasmia exigua | reverse complement strand
AAAAAACAGCAGGATATTGACTTAGCTGAAGACGGAATTTTATTTTTTTGAGATCGAGAAGCACAGCATAAATAGGCAGCATGCTTTAAGTTAGATAAAAATGTAGAAAAATAAGCTTTGATATTTAAATTCATCAAATTAATTTTAATTACAATTTTACTAGCTCGTGAATATGAAATATGTTTTTTTATTATTATCATCATCATCATCAGCAACCCACACTCGTCCACGGCTGGACATAGGTCTCCCCTAATGCACGCCACTGCTCCCGATTTTCAGCCCACACCAGCCAGCCCTCGAATGTCATCATCCCATCTTGTCGCAGGGCGTCTTACACTACGCTTACAGCGTCTCAGTCGCGGTTTCCACTCAAGGACTTTACGGCTCCAACGGCTGTCAGTTCTGCGGCTAATATGACCAGCCCACTGCCACTTCAGTTTGCTAATTCTTATGCAGTTATGATTATCGCACCGAGCATACTGTTTTAATTTTGTGTAATGGATGTTTCCCTGTATAAGGGTTACAAAGGTCAGGCGCTGGATCATGGTCCAAGTATCCCCATAGTCTGAAGTGATGGCTTTGGATGTAATAATGACTAGATGGGATGGTAATGTTTTTTATTCTAGAATACCAATGCCTCGCATTGAGTGTAAACGCTCTCTTACAACCCAGCGCCACCTTACTTCAATATCGCGTGTGTGATTTACTCTCCGTTTCATATTATGCCGCCATTTTGTTTTTCATTTATTTTATTCCATTTTTTATTGCGACTTATGACGACTGGAAATTAATGTACAATTGATTACTTTGAGATACTAAGGAAGTGAGTAAGTACTATGATATAATTTAGGTAGATATTACAATGATAGTATTTAGGAGATGCTTTGCCATCGCGCTTTTTGTAGTTGCAATATGGGCTCTCTTTTTAGGGTTCCGTAGCCAAATAGCAAAAAACGAAACCCTTATAGATTCGTCATGCCTGTCTCTCTGTCTGTCCGTCCGTCCGTATGCCCAGTCACTTTTTTCCGAAAGTACAAGAACTATACTGTTGAAACTTGGGAAATAGATGTATTTTGTTAACCGCATTACGATTTTTAACCCAAACGTGTGGGGCATCAATGAATAGGTCTTTCAAAATGAGGTTGAGGTTATTAATATATTTTTTTCGGCATGAATGGGCCGACTCGACCGGATTAATACCACGGCCTCACATGTTACCTATGTCATTTATTTTTTAATTAGTCTGTAAGCCTTCTGTAAAATAATTAAAAAAAAATACCGGCGTGAAGCAGCACTGTGCTGGGTTTCGCTGCGTGAGAGAGAGAGTACTGGAGGCCCAATCCGAAAGGGCAGTGCACTTTAGACTACTCTGGTGTCACGGGCTATGGGCGGCGGCAATCCCTTACCGTTTGTCTCCGTCTACTCGTCTGTCTCCGTCTACTCGTCTGTCACCTATCACATAAAAAAAACCTGACGTGTCCTATGTACATACTGATTAATAAGCAATAAAGACAGTAGGCTCCTTGGTAATGTAACAAAACACATTTTCTTCTGCGTTCAAAGATCCACTCAATAAATAATAATTATCAAAACAATGCGCAGTGCCATTTATCTTATGAAGTCACCCTCGTTACGCGCGTGCGCAGATAGTACAAGGCGGGCTTATTGTGAGGAAGAATGCGGACTTGTGCGTATCTAGAGGTAGCACTTTATGCCAGTTTAAAACAAAACTGCTACTTGGTAATACTTAAGAGCGCTTTCACGGATCAGTGGCGCCGCCACCGGTTTTTTATTGATGTTATTATGACAGTAAATTAAAATAAAAACTAACGGATACTAAAAATTTAACGGATAGTAAATGAAAATGTATCAAGACATTCAAAACAAATCCTTTTTTATTTTAAATGTTTTGATAAATTTCTCATTTACTGTCTTAATTTCGTAACAATAAAAAAATACTATTGGCGTCGACACTGATCTGTAAAAGGGCCCTTAAGGCTTAACAAAGAAAACTCTCACTTCGCTACGTGAGTGAGTGTATCGAAGGTCCAATCCAGGGGAAAGGGTGGTTTTTAAGGATGGCAGCGCACTTATGATTCCTGGTGTCACGGGTGTCTATGGGCGTTGGCAACCGCTCACCATTAGGTGATCCGTCTGCTCGTCTGCCACCTATCATATAAAAAACACCTAAGTTAAAAATGTATGAAGATTAGACACTGATGATTTCATTATTGTTTAAAGATTCACTTGAGCTTCTAATGTGACAGATGCACTATCCGGCTATAATATACTCATAGTTTTCTATATTCTATGCATTTTCGTTTTCCCAAACATGACAAGTGACGTCACGCACTTAACGGTTGCGCGCGCGTCGCGTGCCTATAATTACTGCGGCATTATGAATTGAGCAGCTGATGAGATTACCTCGGATGTCCACTTCCGAACGTCTTTTGTCGTGTGATTACATGCTCTTATCTTGTTGTAGCCATCAAATAAGACACTGCCTAGGTTTTGATGGTAAATTATTTGTTTCTTTCCAAACTGCATTACAACCGTTATTTTTCAGCTATAGGATTTTTGCTACTAAACGTAAGGCATTTAGGTTTATAATTGGATGGCAACTGGCACCAAATCTACTTAGGGTTAATAGTGCCAGTGACTCGACATACGTGTTCAAGGGTTAACGTTAAGGCAGAGATTGTTGGTGGTATATCCGCGCGTTGACATATCCACGCGTCGACATATCCACGCGTTGACATATCTGCGCGTTGACATATCCGCGCGTTGATATATCCACGCGAAGACATATCCGCGCGTGGACATATCCACATGTTGACATATCCGCGCATTTGTCTATATTCAGAGCCGTGCATGTATGCGAAAGTTTTGCGTTATAATGCCCATTTTTGGAATATCGTTTTTTAAGCTATAGAGGACAAACGAGTAAGCGCGTCATCTGATAAGTAAACAACGCCGCCCATGTTTTTTTTTTCACTTGATGGAAAGTAATCAACGCCACCCATGAACATCCGCGAAATCAAAGAGATCGCTAATGTGTTGCCGGCCTTTTTAAAAAAGAGTACGCTCTTCTCTTGAAGGTCCCTAAGTCGTAGCTGTCGGGAAATACTTCTGCAGCCAAACCATTCCACAGAACTGCAAAATCAGAGAGTTCGCTAATGCGTTGCTGGCTTTTTACAACATTAACAACGATTTACTAGGTAGGTATAATATACTCTGATTAAGTTTCGGCACCACAGCGGCATTTACTGACTTCAATTACTAACTAATAAACTGAGCGCTTATTACTACAGATTTTGGCTAAAATCCATCAATTTTCTCGTAATGTCCCAATCGTAACGGCCATTGCATCGGAACTGTCGCAATGGTTGTCGCAACGTTGGCTAATTTGACGACAATTAGCGTTCAAAGAGACGCGACGAGACGTTCCGAAATTTAACGACCCGTTGATGAGGTTGGACGCGGAGTCAAAGGACAGAGTAGGCATGAACAGGCCCAGTAGTAAAATGTTGTCTTTTGTTTCGCAAATGTCAACTTTGGCGTTGATAAGAGCGGTAATAGCTTAGCGGATAAGGACGTCCGCCTCCAGAACGTACGGTAAATATATAAATAGACTCTTTAAGACGATATTGTGACGATAATAGTGCCGCCAAGTGATTTATATTGATTATGGCGAATCGGACTTTTTTTAAAGTAAGCAACAAATACTTTACGGAAATGTTTACAATTTTTTTGCGACCTACCTATTTAATATTAAAATCGATTGGCGTCGCTAGTGTGCCCTACACGTAAAGTATTTGCTCACTTAAAAAAATATATGTCTTCTATTCGCCACCATCAATATAAATCACTTGGCGCGCTAGCTTCATCGCAGTATTGCCTTAATGCACAAGAAACAAAACTTAAAAGCCAATTCCTAGTAAATATAAACCTCTGGATTTTCCTGATCTATGTGTCTGTTTTATTTCATAATGAAAGGTAGATAGACAGATGTTTCATCATCATCATTATCAGCCTATCGCAGTCCACTGCTGGACGTAGGCCTCTCCAATTGTTCGCCACTGTGATCTATCCATGGCTTCTCGCATCCAGCTCTTGCCAGCCATCCTGCGTAGATCGTCCCTCCACCTAGCCAGAGGGCGCCCTACATTACGTTTGCCAAGACGCGGTCTCCACTCTAGAACTCGTTTACCCCATCGGTTGTCGGTTCTGCGGCTAATATGGCCCACTGCCACTTAAGCTTGCTAATCCGGTGAGCAATGTCGATGACTTTGGTTCTCTGTCGGATCACCTCATATCGGATTCGATCTCGGAGAGAGACGCCGAGCATTGCTCGTTCCATAGCCCGCTGAGCGACCTTTAACTTGTGGACCAGCCGTACCGTAAGTGTCCACGTTTCGGCTCCGTATGTCATGACGGGTAGGACGCACTGATTGAAGACTTTCGTCTTTAGACACTGTGGTATCGACGATACGAAGACATGACGTAGATTTCCAAATGTTGCCTAACCTAACTGGATTCTCCTATTCACCTCATCCTCGCAGTTGTTTTTACCCAATTGCAAAGTCTGCCCGAGGTATACGTATTTTTGAACAGCTTCGAGGACAGATGTTTATTGCACAACAAACAAAACTCCAAAGCTCAAATTACAGTACATATGCACTTCTGGACTTTTCTAATCTTTGACCGTATTTCAAAAATTCGCTAGACGTTGAGAGTAAACAACGTGAAGGAAATCGGCACGATTGGGGTGTTTTTTTTTAATATTAAATAACAAACCAAATTTCAACAGTAATAAAGATTACAATTTTGTAGAATGATAAACCTTGTGTTCATAGAAATAGAGATCAAATCACAGCTGTCATTATAGTCGGGCTATATTTTGCGGACTATAGTATTGTTTAATTTAAATATAGTAAAACAGAATGTATACAGTTAGAATCAACATAGCCTGCGATAACTAGTGGTGGAAATTATTTAAGGCAAATGTGTTATATACTTAAATTTGTCTATTTGTATTACAATGATGCTGTTTTTTTCTTGAATAAATAAATAAATAAACGTGTAGCCATGATCCAATGGATTTGGTTAAATTTGGTTTTGGTCTGGTTAAGTCTGGTGGTCTAAGGGTTGCGAAGGTCAGACAGAGCTTCATTATAATAACCAGTCTTTTAAAATCCTGGATCATGATCCAGGATTTTAAAAGACTGGTCCATGGACATGGACCATGGTCCAATATCTGGGCTTTGCGATGTCTTTGGCCGCAACCGGAAATAATAAATGCTGAGATATTTATGACAATTTGTCACGAGATGTTAAAGATTTTGCACTTTATTCAGTTCAAAATAATTCTCATACGAAAACCTCGTTATAAATACACTGATACCATTAAAAAAATAATGCTAAAAGCTAATATTTCCATAATTTATCGATCTACTTAGGAATTCGGTAACTAATTTAGACGCTTCTACTTTACCTCCCAAAGCTTTCCCAATTTGTGGCTCATCGTATTACATTTCATACTAAAATTTAACTGCTGTTATAATTCAAAGATAATCAACAAGAGAACAGAATAGTGTAACTATATATCTGTTTAAAAATGGACCATAGACTCCAAAATAGTTATTAGAGTATTTATGACAGGAGTAAATTTCAGCAAAGCCGTTATATGTCTATAAATCTATGCAAAAAGAGTCACAATCCATAGTCGAAATTCGTTAACGTTGATTTTTAAATCAAATCTTTAGGGCATAAGATTTGTGGTCTCCCATACGTTTTTATGTATTAGGTGAGAAAAATGCTGCCCAAGCCCATGTAGATAATTTATGCACGTATTTTTATTTTATGACTGCACTCCTTTCTTGATTGTGGAAAATGCGTATTTAGTACATTACTTCTAGTAGGGTTGTCGCGCCAGAAAATGTGACAAAACTGTTTTTTTATTGATGATTTTAATTTGACGCTCTGTTGGTCTAGTGGTTTAGGTACCAGGCTGTGATCTCGGGGTCTTGGGTTTGATTCCCGGGACGCGCAAAAAGCAAGTTTCAATTTTTTCGAACATAGCTCGGGTTTGTGATCACCAATCCGTATTAGGCAAGCGTGGTGATTACGCCTAATGCCATCATAGTAGCCATACCTTGATTTCTATGATCGAGGCCTTTGTCCTGCAGTAGGACAGATTACAGGCTGGTAATTTACTTTACTTGCGTTTACACTGAACTCTAACAGTTGAGAAAAAGCTCACGATGGATTTAGCTTACCCAGATATTTTGTATTTTGTTTTGCACAACACGTACATAATTGAAATTCAATGGTCATAGGTTAAAACCAAACTAACGAGCGACTAAATAACGTCTTATGTGTAATTCAGAATATATTTTTTCTTTAAATATCGTTAATAATGATTAATCACAAGAAATAAAAACAGGAAAAAATTTACCATGTTCTATGCAAAAAAAGATTATTTGTATTTTTATTTAGAATAACAATCAAATGGCGCTGGTAGACCGAAAGTAGCTTTAAACACACAGGTGTGAACATTCAGACCGTCCATGGCTATTAATTATTTTGGTTACTTATACACATCATCATCTTTTAACCAAACGCATAAATGGTCCTAGACATCATTGTCGCTTTACTTCAGGTGGTCAAGAGTTAGCCTTATAGTTCACAAAAAAAAGAATGAATTTGAAGTAGAGACAGCCCTAGCCCTAACGAAATGATCGGTCGCATACTCCACCTTATTAGGTATATAAGGCACATTAATTAAGCCACACATATCTAGAGTTCGCGAAAAAATAAATTACCTTTTACCTCAAACCACCATAGCTCGTCTTTAAGCCTTGGGCATAAAATTCAATTTACTATGTTTTAAATAGTTCTATTTAAAACGTTTTGTTGAAACCTAAGTCCGTAGCGAGATGTTTGTGATTGTTCGAAGAATGTGTTAAAGAATCTTAAAGATTTCTGCAGTTATTTTCCTCATTTATAATTGTTCTTTATAGATCCGTCTTTCCGTAAGTTAAAATTGATTCATAAAAAATGTTATATACTGTTTCATTCTATGTTGAGTTCATAATATATTATAGACGATTGGTAAGAAATGATTTGTATTCGGTTTACTATTTTGAACTAATATTGCTATTTTCTAGCTACAATTAAGGTAGGGCACACTAGTGAATCAATTTTTCGCGTACAAAAACGGACCCAACATTTGTGCACAGTTATTTAATAAATAGTATGAGTGTTTGCCGAGAAGTTGTAACCCCGAAATGGTTTAAAATACGGTTGACTGACTAAAAATTAAAATCGATTGGCGTCGCTAGTGTGCCCTACCCGTCACCTTAAACATAGGTGTTCATACGGTTTACATATGTAACAATTATGCCTAATGGGCGTTATGTATGTCGATCTGCCTATAATGGAACTGGTTTTATTATAAGAAGAATTCAATTTAATTATATACATTGAAACGAATAACGAATAGAGGAAATAGCTAGGGTTATTTTTCTTGATTAAGCAAACGCTTGACCACAATCAATGAAAATAAGCAATGAGATCTAAGTTTAGGTTTAAAGACTTTATTTTCCAAAAGACTTAACATTTGTCACTTACATGAAAATAGTCATATAAGTAATAAAATTAAAGGAGAATAGTACGTTTAAGCATCGGGTACATGTGATTAATTATAAACTGGGTAGTTTTCAATTATATAGTAAGACAGTCTGGACTTGAAGCTGTTATACAATTTTATACCTTTAATTTTATCTGGTAGATTATTATTAGGTCTAAGAAGCAAGCAGAAGAAGGCAAAAGTGAACAGGCATCTTTTAGGCAGACGCGTATCATCCTAGACCTCATCGTCGCTTTCCATCAGGTGCGATTGTGGTCAAGCGTGCTAACGCTTGCTTTTTTTTTGTCAATAATAGCTTAATAAGCTATTATTGACAAAAAAAATGTTTACTCGTTTGCTTAGAAGAAGTTCGAGCTAAAGTTTCTTGATTTTATTGCAGATTACAAGTTTTAATAATGAATATTTACAATATAATTGATATTTAAAGACACTCGTGCATATTGGTTATCAAAATTTGTTTTAATTATAGTTTTATGTTTGTACCTAAATTATTTCGCCATCCCCTTTTAGCGTAAGATGATAACAATCAAACTTACTACATTACAACACGTAATACATGTTAACGTGTCACATTTACAATGGAATACAAGTTTTCCTAAGGTTATAGAGCAAGTCTGAATTCTGACAAATGTCATAAAGGCTCGAGATGGATGAGAGATGTGTGTCAAGACATCTCGGAGGTAAGGCCCTCACCCATTGTTACTGGAAATTAATTAGCTATTGTTTTCAACATGGAAATCATTTGTTTCGAATGTTATTTTCAATTAGTAAAACCTTTGACATTAGGTCTTATAATTTAAATAAACATTATAAACTGTTTATTTATTTAAACTTTATTGCACAAAACGATACAAAAGGCGAACTTTAAGGCGGTCATGCAGAAAGGACAATGCTGTTTATTTTATATTTACAAGAATTATTCTGTTACTAAAAATGGTTATGGTTTTATTTTAATTGAATAAATAAATGAAATATATATATTTTTTTTTAATATGGTAGCCTGCCCTCACTTTCACGTTTCATTTTGTACAGTGGCGTAATAATATAGTTTCGAGGTACGAACATAAATATTATTTTTCATGCTAACTTTGACACCCCGTTTTACCCCCCAAGCGGGTGAATTGACAAGAAATTCTTTCTTAGTTCTCCTCTATGCTATAAATGGAACCCATGTGCAAAATTTCAAGTTTCTAACACTTAACACCTTATTATAAATCGCGATATAAAGTTATCACCATACTAAAGCTCATGTCATCCCGTTCCAACACGTAATGTTAAAAAGGGCCGGCACGAATTTTGTTCCAAGACTATCCTTAGTTCGTAATTTGTAATAAGGGGGTTATAATTTAGGCCTTGCGTTGATAGATCAGTCAGCTTTCGCTTATATAGATTTAGATGGTACCCGCAATCGGAACATGAGTATAAAAATGCCGACGGACTGGAATATGACAAGAGTCGTGTGTTCGATTCTCGCACCATCTCATCATCTTATCGTCGTTTATTCTGATACCCACAACGAAAATACTTATCCTTATTGTACTATTTGTTGTAGCATGTGTATCTATGTACCTACTTTGTGTTAGCTTGATGTATGAATTTTACATTATTACGTCTGATTTTTACAGTAATTAATCAAGACGGGAATTAACACGATATTTATTACGTGATACAACATTGTATGTTGTATCAATGCAACAATAACAATGTTGTATCACATAATAAATATCGTGTTAATTCCTGTCTTGATGAATTATAGTGATAATGCAACGCGAAAATTTAAAAAACGATTGATTTTTACAGTTACACTTAGATTTATAACTAGCGGCTCTCGGCGAATTTAATCCCGTCTGGTCCCGCTTTTTTTATATTACACAAATATCATAATATATAAATATAAATGTCAAAACAATAAAATCCAGAATCGCCAAATTTGGTGCAGTCATTCTAAAGTATAGCCGAACATACATTTTGAAGATCATTTTTATTTTATTTATAAAGATGAAAGCCTGGAATAGATCTGTGGTACAGCATGAAAGCCTAGATTGTGAACCAATAATCTGTTATTGGTTTATTTACTTTTCAAATCACGCTTTTCATATTAACTAAAAATAGTATCCCAATCACTAAACGTTATGATGACCCTCCTTTTCCCTCGGATTTAATAATGTCCTGACTCGAAGATTCGCTTTCATTGTAAAGTACGACGATTTATAGCAAATATAGAGTTTCAGTTAAAAATAAATAGATAAGATCAAAAATAATGTAAGGTCCTTAGCGTGCATGTCGCTTCAATGCAAAAGAAAAAAGGAAAGTCTAATCCACAGGTCGAACGAGAGAAATTCAGTGGCATGTGCCAAGTGCGTCGGCGCAGCGAGTGAAACCGTTGAAGGATTTATTGAAACAGCCGCGTTTTGTTTGCCACGCACTTAGTATAATGTGTAGATTTGTAGCGTTATGTTAGGAGAAAGGAGTTATTACGAGTTAGGGTAATAATCTAAAGTTCAGTGGATCGCCAGAATTAATTTTCCCAAAACAATTATAATTGCATAGTTTTAACAACGACACGCATTTTTAGTAGGAATATAGTTTAAGTCGAAGTAATTAAGTAACAATACAATTACGCGCAACTCTATATCAGTGAGAATCTGACAGCTCGAGTTAGAGATGGTACTGGGGTTATGCGTATAACGCTAAGTGTTGTAGCCAATTGATGTTTTCGTTTCGCTAACAGTACTTATTCGTATATGGAATCAAAGACTGTGCGAAATCGTGGAGGTGAAGCAGAAAAAGTGGTTACTTTTTCTGCTTCAAATTTTTTTCATAGGTTTATGAAGGAACGGAAAAGCACTCTAAGACGATACAAGTACATAAAGGATTTTTCATCGGTGAATATTTCTCCCGCGAACGCCCCGACTATAAAGTAAACTCTTTTTAGAGGCTTTACCAAAGAACTAACAATATGCGGTTTTTTTTAAAAATCGGAAACAAGTATGCTAGTCTCTTACCACCAGGCAGGCCGCACATTTTTTAGCCACTGTGTTTGTTAAAAAAACATATTTATACAGGAGTTAGCGCTTTACCGCACTTAAAAATAGAATAGAATAAAGTTTATTTGGCACTTGAAGCGTATGTATGAAAATATTGCATGTAATAATTAGTTTTCCTCGCCAACCCGTCTGCCAAGCGTGGTGAGTATGGCAATTACCCCTCAAGTGATTAAGGGAGGCCCGTGCCCCAGCAGTGGGGACTTAAATGGCTGATGATGATGATGAATAATTAGTTCTTAAGGTTTTTTTATAAATGTTGTGTGCAATAAAGGATTAGTGTTCTAAATCAACTAATTCACCAGTAACGTAAATAAGCTTACGGGCTATAATGTATCAATACGGGGATTAACACGATATTTATTATGTGAAACAACATTGTGTACTCACATATTTGGCTCGACGTTTCGGCTACGTTACATTTGCAGTGGTCACGAGCGGACCACGGCTGCTGTAACGTAGCCGAAACGTCGAGCCAAATATGTGAGTGCACAATGTTGTTTCACATAATAAATATCGTGTTAATCCCCGTATTGATGCATTATAGTTATAATGCAACGCGAAAATCTAAAAAAGCTTACGGGCTGCCTAAATCTAAAAACTTAAACTCAAAAGTGTTTATTGCTTAAATTAATGTTACAAAACAGGTGGTATATAAATATTATAGTACATAATGTTACCCTCTTGGGCATGGCTGACACATAAGAATAGAATTACAGAAATAACCGGGGAAATATTTTCCACTTTTTCCGAGAGCAATATTGGTCAGCTACATACTTTATAATTGGTTTATTTAATATTATAAAGATCTCTTGAAGATTTTCGGAAAATTTTAATCGGGATTAGTAATTATAGATTTAACCAAATGGATTAATAATACAACAGCTGCTAAATGATAAACCAGAAAGTTTTAATTCTTACCATTTAGCTTTTATAATCCTCTTAAAATGTTAAATCGCTTTACAATGTTTCAATCTGCCCGTGTTATATTTTATGTTAATTTTATCTGTATTGATAATGAATTTTCAATAAATTAAATTTAAATGTTAATGAAAACCTAAGCAGATATTTTCAAAATCACATCATGTTTCGTTGAAATATGTTTCAACGAGGATTGATGGAAAAGCTTAATGTTTGACAAATTATAAAAAGAGCCTTACCTGTAGGTACAAATTCGGAAACTTCAGATTTTCAACCTTTGTATTGTTGACTTGTAATGTAACTTAGAATCTGTTTTAGAAAAATACTGTTTGGTTATAAAGTCGATTTTTTCTTTTAAAACAATTCATTGAAACATGTTTAGTCCGGGATTGAACTTGCGTTTCTACTTCAACTTCATATCCACTCGACCATCAATCAATGACTGTTACGACTGTTATATCATTCTAATACCGCACCGAGGTCCTATCACGCTAGACCTAAAATTGTTTATCAAAGCTAATTCATTAGACAATCACGATTGTCCATTGTCGTTGCCAAGTACGGCGTTTTTGCGCGTCCAGCCGTGGGAACAGTTCCCACGGAGCGTGTATGCACCTATTATAATACTTGTTTCGTTTTTATCGCGGTTTTTATTAACAAAAGTCATAATCAACATAATGGCGGATTGTTCAATTGAATTTCGATTTTGGAATGGGGTCAGTGTGGTGCGGCCGTTTTGTTTTGCTTGGCCGATGATTATCTGCTGATTTGGCTTTGCCTAGTCTCACTGGTTAATTGTTAAGTTTTCTTAGGTTAAGAGGTCCCAGGTTCGATCTCCGGGTCGGGCCAAAAATTAGTACCTAAGTTTTTGGTACGAAATTTCTCAGTGTTAGCCCGGAGTCTGGAAGTTGGCGGTCTTGTACCACCGTGCCTCGGAAAGCACGTTAAGCTTGGTTCTGCGCCCGATCCCTCTCCGAGCGTGTCACAGTAGTGTCCCATCGGAATATAAGGGTAAGGGAATAGAGAGTGCACTTGCGTTTGCGACTTGAGCACTTAATATATCCTGCGTACGTGGCTGATCGTTGAGATTGGCCGCCGTAACCGTAATCGGTCGGAGGACATTATTTCTATATTTATGTAAATTAAAAGTGAAAAGTAGTCATAATTAGTTATAGGACCATATCGCATTCATCGGCTTATAAATTTCAGTTCAAACGGTTTAGTGACCCGTTGATGTCTTTTATAAGGGCGTTTCAGATGTTCGAGCGAAAATTGTTCAGTCCTTGGAAATACTCCTTATACGTAATTAACTTAGTTTTTCTAGTGATTTAAACTACAATAATGGTCGTTTCTAACGTATCTTAAGAATATTTTTGGTGGAATTTAAAAGATCGATTTTGCAAATACTTGCGAAAATATAGCACTTACCTTTGATTCTTTGGTGTGAATTCAGTATAAACACGATCCCCGAGGAAAAATCCCACAAGCACTTCACAAAGTATTTTCAGTATTTTTTCAGTCAAATTTCCACTAGGCTTCTGCGCGTACGCAATGCACCAATTAAGATTTACTGTTGGCTTCAAATTGTCACAATCCAGTCACTTTCGTGTTGTACGAACAAACTTGTTTGCGTCAGGGTACTAACTGAAAACGCAAACTGAAAACCACTTTTACGTCAATCGTCTTTGAAGTCCGTTAAAAAATTTGAAAACGAAATTTATTTTATTTGGTTAAAAAAATCAAATTCGCACTTTCGTCATTCTATACGCGGTTCACAAGTCGCCGATCCCATTTTCGAAAAACCACCTTTTCGATTTTCCGTACGGAGCGCGTGGTGAGGTCCGGCGCGCGCGCACGAATGCGAACGGAGGTGGTTTCGGCGGCCCGAACCTTAAGGGGGCGTGGCTTCATTCTAACGCAACATCTATCTGTGTTGCTGTCTCCCTCTCGCACCTGGCCGGGCGAGTATCTTCATCTCTTTTTCTAACGTCGGTGCGTTACCGATTTCAAGTGGTGGGGTAGCTTGAACTTTGGCATTGCGCGATTAATAAACTCGCGTTATAGATCGTAACTATATAGTTTAATCGCGTTTTTTTGTTTTACAGCCATCTGCGTAGTGAAAGCGGTATTTAAATGTCGTGATTTTCGACATTTCGAAATCTGACCCATAATATTATAGATTACATCTAGTCTAGAATATCCGTGAATTAATAATAAAAACATATTTAACTACTTAATGCATCATTTTATTGAGCTAATTAGTAATAAAGTTTTTATTGATGTTTTTGAGACTGCTGCCAAATCAAGAACATTAAAAAAGACATAAATCATTAATCTACTCGAAAAGGAACGCATTATTTATAAAACTTGAGTTTTATATTCATTCTGACTGCTATGAATAATAAATTTCACCTAAGATCGTATTACAATAATAATAGTTATTCTACTCTTAGGTCTACTTTTGTTTATTTACGAAAAACTTAATTCAAATTTATGTCATTTTCGTTATTTTAATGTTATCGTTTATTATAAGAATCAGAAAGGTTAGATTTGTCATTAACTTCCACGACCATTCCACCTATTTTCTAGTTCATTCCACCACCGGACAACAAGGCGCGGCGAGGGGTTTCATCCATACGTCGTTGGCTTGCCCCTTATCCGTGCGAAGCGATTTGTTTCCACGTTCATAATGCGGACAGCTAAGGAATAGAACTCCTTGCCAAGGTCTGTTTTTCGGACCTCTACAATCTGGACATTTCTAAGGCAAGAGTGAATAGGCATCTTCTAGGCAAACGCGTTACATCCTAGACCTCATCGTCACTTTCCATCACGTGAGATTGTTGGTCAAGCGTTAGCCATAAAAAAAAGTTATCCTTAGAAGTACTTGTTGATTTCTTTATTGATTACATTTTATTAAAAATCTGTATTAACACTCACAGGATAGCTAATTAAAATCATAAACTCAAGACGGGAAAATCATAAACTAACCGTGGGAGAGCCACGGTTCGACATGAATGGGCCGGCTCGACCGGAGTGATACCACGGCTTCACAGAAAACCGGCGTGAAGCAATGTGCTGTGTTTCGCTGCGTGAGTGAGGGTACCAGAGGCCCAATCCGGAAGAAAAGGGGGCTTAAAGGTTGGCAGCGCACTTGTGTCTCCACTGGTGTCGCGGGTGTCCATGGGCGGCGGCAATTGCTTACCATAAGGTGATCCGTCTGCTCGTCTGACTACCTACCACATAAAAAAAGAACTAGTTATTGTTACCTTAACAAGTTTTTAAAAAAAAATAGTGTAGTGTTACTAATGAGTGTGCCGTGTGGTCCCCGGCAGAATAGAATAGGCCACCCTCACTCTTACCGAGGTGTCGTAAAAGGTGACTAAGGTAAAGCTGCTGGCATGATCATCAGCACCCAGAGAAGGAAAACTCTGCATTTATATCTAAACCCTCGCCAACCCGTCTGCCAAGCGTGGTGAGTAAGGCAGTTACCCCTCATGTGATTGAGGGAGGCCCGTGCCCCAGCAGTGGGGACTTAAATGGGCTAACGATGATGATGATGATGATGATGTTACTTAAGAATATTACAACCTATGTATTTTGTCTGGTTAATGTTAAGTTGTTAATTTAAATCATCATGTATTTATTTAACTTTTGACTTAAAACGCCTAGTGCGTGTCAATGCCATTTTAATAGCCAAGGACATTATTGAAATTGTATTCACATGAAGTTGATTGTTTTTACGTATGATCAGACTTTTAGCTTAAAAAAAATGACGTGATTTCACTTTGGAGATATTCCTTTTTTCCAAATAATAATTATAGCTTTGGTTCTGTATTGAAAGACTGTATTTTTACACTTAACCTTCACCGGTTAGGTGAAGGTTAAGTGTAAAAAAATCAGACTGGAAATATTATATAAAAATGCCCATATACAAATACATACAGTGAACAAGTGTGCACGTAAACACAACTGCACTCTTAATCTTAGTATAAGTACAGACGGATCGCCTGATAGTAAGCGATTGCCACCGCTTATAATCACTCGCGACACCAGTGGAGTCACAATTTCGCTGCCAAACTTTGAACCCCCTTTCCCTCGGATTGGGCTTCCGGTACCCTCACTCACGAAACTAAATACAGCTCAGTGTTGCTTTCCGCCGGTTTTCTGTGTACATTCTACCACAATCTTTAACGCAAACTTGACTACTTTAAATAGCATCCAGTTATGCTAATTCGCAAGCTTAAGGTGATGGTTAGGGCACACTGGCGATGCCAATCGATTTTAAAGTTTTAGCTACTAAACCGGATCTATTTTTAACAATTTCGGGGTTAAAATGTCTCGGCAAACACTTATACTATTTATTAAATAACCATGCACAAATATTAGGTCCGTTTTTGTACGCGAAAAATTGATTCACGCCAAAAACGGCCACTTTTAGCGATAATCCAAAATTTGAGTGCAAAAGCAGACCAAACAGTTAACTATAATTATTGAATAAATAGTATAGGTATTTATAGTATAGACGCTCTGTTCGTCTATTGGTTTAAGTACCGGGCCGTGATCTCGGGGTCCTGGGTCCGATTCCTGGGTCGAGCAAAAAGTGTGTTTCGAACTTTTCGAACATAGCACGAGTTTGGATCACCAATCCGCATTTGGCAAGCGTGGTGATTAAGCCTAATCCCACCATAGTAGCGATGACTTGATTTCTATGATGGAGGCCTATGCCCTGAAGTGGGACAGTTATAGGCTGATACTTTACTTATAGGTGTTTGCCGAGAGATTGTAACCCCGAAATAGTTTAAAATAGATCCGGTAAAAAAAATTCTGCAAAAAAAAAAACCGCCTTCAAAAACCACGAACTAAAAAGTGTAAGATAATATTTCTAACACTTTATACACTTCAAATAACATTTTATAACGGTACACTCGAGAAAAGGTGTTACCGAAGTCGGCGCCCAATACTATCTTGTTATTTAATACAACATTCAATTATTCAACAGGGATTAGGCACCGACTTCGGTAAATCTTTTCTCGAGTGTACTGTTATAAAATGTTATTTGAAATGTATAAAGTGTTAGAAATATTATTTTACACTTTTTAGTTCGTGGTTTTTGATGGCGTTTTTTTAGCAGAATTTTTTTTTCGAGCTTTTTAGTGTCAGGTTAAAAAATTAAAACCGGTTCGCGTCGGTAGTGTGCCCTACCCGTCACTTTAAGTAAACTGTTAGCACACACAATAATTTTATTGGAATCACCGCACTTGTATGCATATGTAACTATTATCCTATTTGTACAGGTTAGGCCTTCAAGTTGGCTTAGAACGCATTTGTTGACTAGAATACCTTCTGACTTCCTATGTATTTAGATTTTATTGTATTTATTTATACGTAGAACATGAATTCAGAACGTAGCACAGTCAGAACGTAGCAGATGTCCATGGGCGGCGGTGATTACTTTCCATCAAGTGTGCCGTCTGCTCGTTTGTCCTCTATAAAGTAAAAAAAAAACAATTACCAAAATAACACGGCAGTTAACAAACAAAATGGAACTGTACTTATACATAAACAGTAACAATAAAACAACTAACCTAATTGTGCAACCTTAAAAAACCTCCTTTGATTTTGCCGAAAGTAAAAAAAATCTGCAAATGAGCAAAAATTTGTTTGGTTAATTTCGTAGAAAAGAAATTTTGCGCAAATATTTTATTACTTTTTATTGGTTGTAACAGTTTTATTGGTGCGTTACCGGTCGAACGGTATGCATTTTTTGTTGAAGGGTAGTCCGGTCGCTTCCCGTTACGGCTTGTGACGTCAGCTAGGCTTTTTTTTTGTTTTGGTGTGATGGAGTTGATAGTAGTAATTTATTTACTGTTAACTTTTTTATTTGTACTACTTTTTAGGTTTGTATAGAACCTTTGTATTTGGACGACTTCGATGCCATTCATGTGTAAAAGGGGTATTTGGAGTGTGCTTGTCGACTAGAGCTCGATGGTAGCTTAATGAAAAAAAAATAGTTTATTCAATTTAGGTTCATACAGAACAATTATGAATGCCTACATGTTTACCACTGGTTCGGAATGTAGTTTCTGCCAAGAAGACACCTAGCAAGAAACTTAGCAGTTACTTAAAAATAAAGTACATTTTTTTTGTTACTTATTTGTCCCTTAATTATTGTTAGTAAAAGTCATCTATTTTATAATAGGCTTTTTTCATTAAACAGTTTTTTATATACAATTTAAACGTACTGTGTAGGCAAGTCAATAATAATCTGAGGTAACTTATTACACATTTTTTAATGCTCAATATATATATGGACCCTCATACTTGGAACGTCAACTCTGTGCTTATTTCTGGTGTTAAGGCTGTGATAGTCAGACTTCTTCGTGAACAGATGGAGATTCGTATGTACGTACATAAGGCAATCAAGGATGTATTGAGAAGCCATGATATTGTACCTATAAGAAAGTATCTTCCACACGGGAGATCATAGGTTCAAATCCGTGCAGGACCCTATTTTAAAAATCAATGTGCGTATTTCTACCATTAGCTCGGCGGTGAGGGATAACATCGTGAGGAAACCTGCACGTTTCGGATAGTTTCTGAAACGTATGTATAACCATGATTCAATTAGTCTGGTTCCCCTGTCAAAGGGTTGCGAAGGTCAGACGGCAGTCGCTTCATTGCAATTACCAGACTCTCCAAATCCTGAATCATGGTCTAATTGACAGATTTGAACACAACTCAAAATTGAGGAGGGGGGCATACAAACCAGTCACTAATCGCAACTGAACAGCCAAACACTACAACACAATTGACCCTTAAGATCGCAAAGGGCCATCGCCACCAGCCGTCAAACAACATGTTAATACTTGTGAGTGTTTTTAATAAGGCCCAAAGGTCAGTATTCCCATTCATAAGGCCATTTGTCAGGGCGCAGCCATAAATCGAGGGGATATCGGATTAACTGGCCTAAACGAACGGTGGTGTTGGATGTATTCATTTTACATGAGACACATTTTTGTGAGGCTATTTTTAGAGTTCCGTAGTCATCGGGCTTTATTCATAAACTGTCAATAGAAGTTTGCTAGATAAAACGGTGCTATAGAGCAGTTGTGACGTTAGAAACAAAAAAAATCATACTCAACTGGCCCTTATCCGCACGAAGCGATTCGCTTTCACATTTATAATGCGGGCAACTAAGGAATGGAACTCCCTGCCGAGGTCTGTTTTCCTGAACACTATCTGGACATCTTTAAGGCAAGAGTGAACCGGCATCTTTTAGGCAAACGCGTATTATCATAGAACTCATGGTCGCTTTTCATCCGGTGCTTTATTACACCGTTTTTGTTAACAAAGGTTTAGGCTGATTCTACAAAATTTAACCTTACGGTTTCTTCGCGTCTCAATTCCGTGGGCTCAAAAATATTGTTCAAATTAGAAGTTTATTTTGAAATCAGAAGAAGTTTAAATTGAAAGAAGGGTAGGTATCTTTACGTGTTCTTATTTCAATTTAAAATTCTAATTTGAACAATATTTTTGAGCCCAGCGAATTGAGACGCGAAGAAACTGGAAGGTCAAATTTCGGAGAATCACCCTTTATCAAACATTTATATAAGATATTTATATTTTATATTTATATTTGACTGCCTCGTTGGCGCAGTGGGTAGTGCGCCGCACTTAAAAGCGACGGCTGCGCTTGGGGTTCCGAGTTTGATCTCCGGGTCGATCCATTTGTACCTGAGTCAGCCCGGAGTCTGGAAGATGGCGGTCTTGTACTCCCGTGGCCCCATAGTGAGGAAGCCTGCATGTTTCGGATAGTTTCTAAAATGTGTAACTTTGATTCAGTTGGTCTGGTTACCCTGTTAAAGGGCTACGAAGGTCAGACGGCAGTCGCTTCATTGTAATAAATAGACTCATCATCATCATCATCAGCAACCCACACTCGTCCACTGCTGGACATAGGTCTCCCCTAATGCACGCCACTGCTCCCGATTTTCGGCCACTCTCATCCAGCCCACACCAGCCAGCCTTCGAATGTCATCATCCCATCTTGTCGCAGGGCGTCCTACACTACGCTTACCGAGTCGCGGTCTCCACTCAAGGACTTTACGGCTCCAACGGCTGTCAGTTCTGCGGCTAATATGACCAGCCCGCTGCCACTTCAGTTTGCTAATTCGGTTAGCTATGTCGGTGACTCTGGTTCTCTGTCGGATTACATCATTTCTGATGCGGTCCTTCAGAGATACTCCGAGCATAGCCCTTTCCATAGCTCTATGAGCGACTTTGAACCGGTGGACTAGTCCAGCCGTGAGTGTCCATGTCTCGGCACCGTAAGTCATGACCGGAAGGACGCACTGGTCGAAGACTTTCGACTTAAGACTTTGAGGGATCGGTGACGAGAAGACTTGACGAAGTTTACCAAATGCTGCCCAGCCTAGCTGAATTATTCTATTGGCTTCTCTCTCGAAGTTATTTCTGCCTAATTGGAGCGTTAGTCCTAGATAGACATATTCCATATATTATTTATAGGATAAATAGACTGCTAAATCCTTATCATGGTCTAAGCGTAGGTACCCCGGGTTTCAGAGCAACAGTTTTGGATACAACCGGGAATTACACGCTAAGATGTTACAGGACCTAACTTGAATAAGGAATTTTCATTTTCAGATATCTTTAGTACCAAAGTGCGTTTGTGCCCTGCAGTGGGACAGTAAATAGGCAAATACTTGATTTATTACTGAAATGTAAAGAACCCTAATTAAATTGATCAAAAATCGTTCTTTAGCATCGTTCCCCAATAAATACACCGACTTGGCCCGTTACTCAGTGCCTCCTATTATCTGTTATAACGACGTATTTAGGTACAGTCGCCTTCATAAATACGAGCTCGGTACACTCGGGCCGATAAATTTATTGTAAAATTGAGATGTAACGAGATCTAATCTGGGAACGGGATTTATGGGGCGAATAGATTTATTTTGGGAGGAAATATGTTCGGGGACTTCTTTACTGAGACGCCAGACGCGTCTTTGTATAGGTACTGTTACACATGCTTATATTCATGCTTGCATGCTACTTTTGAGCAAGTGCTACTTAGTAGCATGTGTAGACGGACGGTTTTTTTTCTTTTTTTTATGTGATAGTTAGCAGACGAGCTGTAAATGTTAGTGGGTGGAGGAACAGAGGACGGAAGAAAAAGAGATGGATGGACTTGATGTGAAGAATGACATAATGGAAAAAGGGGTGGATGATTTGATGACGAATGACAGGGACGTATGGAAAAGAAAAACATACTGCGCTGACTCCAGATAACCTGGGAAAAGGGCAGGAAGGATGATGAGTTGGCAGACGAGCAGACGGATCACCTGATTGTAAGCGATTAGTGCAGCACATGGACACGTGCTACTATTTTATTTTATTTTTATCTTTCCATTTATTCAAAATCCACAGCTCTTGTACAATATTAAAATTGCAAATAAAGTTATTTAATAAGCATGCTAACTTTAGTGCGGGTGGATTGGGGGAGTGTGACGGAAGTACTTAAGCACGTGTAAACAGGTTTGCTTAATTTTAAGCATGCTTACAGATGCCTAATAGCATGCTTCATCGTCAGCCCATTTAAGTCCTGGGGCACTGGGGCCTCCCTCAATCACATGAGGGGTAATTGCCATACTCACCACGCTTGGCAGACGGGTGACTGAGACTTTGACTGACTTCGACTGTTGACTACCCACTTTGTCAAAATATCACTTGATATCAATTTTCCTTACGAGTAATTTCGCTTAGTAATGCCAAAAATGTAAAACATGTGCAAAACTAGACGAATTAATTACTGGAGTGGTGGAAATCTTTATTATACAAGAGACCGACTCAGATTCCGTAGTCAGAGATTCTGACATTAGTAGATGGTGAAGATGAAGATAAATAAAAACAATTAATCATAAAAAGTTTTATTTAACTTTACCATACTGTTTTAATAATGAGCCGTGTGGTCCCCTGCAGAATAGAATAGAATGCTTATTGATAGCAAATGTGGACAGTTCATTAAGCATGCTCATACTTGGCATGCTAAAAATGAGCACGTGTAACTACTGTTACTGCTAAAAATGAGCATGTGTAAGCTACTGCTTAAGACACTGGTTTTACCAAGAATCAGTTATATCTTTTTTTTATGTCATAGGAGGCAGACTGAGCCGACGGATCACCTGATGGTAAGCGATTACCGCCGCCCATGGACACCTGCAACACGCAACACTGGTGGTGTCACAAGTGCGCTGCTTACCTTTTAACATCCCATCCCCTGGATTGAGCCTCCGGTACCCTCACTCACGCAGCGAAACACAGCGCAAGCAATGGTTCACGCCGTTTTTCTGTGAGGACGTGGTATTACTCCGGTCGAGCCGGCCCATTCATGCCAAAGCGTGGTTCTCCCACTGTTCTTCACTGTTCGTGTATCTGTAAGCATAACACAAGTATCTACTTATGGTTTTCACTTTTGGGTCAAGTCAATCTACATATAATATGCTGTTGTCTGATATTTGTTTTTAATATACGCTCAATAGTACGGTCAGCATCAAAAGTAGCTGAACACTTTAGTACATGTCGGAGTAACTGTTCTGCCTATTATAATCAGTTTTAAAAGGTTACTTCTACATGGTATTAAAGTGTTAAGCTACTTTTGACACTGACTGTACCAACGACATCGCCATGGACACGATAAGAAGAAGAATACCACACTGCACGGACGTCTGTGTAACTTTCCTCCACATCCTTTGAAGCCATCCATTAAAGTCTAAATATGCACATTAGACAATATTTTTTTTAATTGAAGATAGGTTTGCTCTTGGTTTCATAGTGAACTCTAGAGTTGAGAGAAATGATGGAGCGAGCTTACCCAAAGCAGCCTATTATTATTATTCTTTTATTTTTATAGAAAAGCCAATCAGGATGACCTCTCTCCGCCTGATGGTAAGCGGCCGTGAAATCCAAATATGAGGTTGACAGGCACAGAAGAACTAACAAAGTACCCATTGAGTCTGCCATCCTCACCCTAATGGCCTGCTGAGATGCCGTTTCACGCCCCGCCTAAAAGACCCCGGAATGTATAAAGGAGGAAACACATAATATATACAATACAATACTATGTTGAATTTTGATTTGCATTTTTTTATGCTACCTTATATTTATTACCTACCTATTTTTATGAGTTGTGTCTGCCTCGCCATTCCTCGTCAGCACGAGGAGAGGACAGACACAGTTACTGCTTTAGAGTTAAACTCCGTGTTCGCTTTTGGCCTCTCAGTGAGATATCGATGTAAGAATGTCGCATCTATTAAGACCTACTTATAACCCGATGGTGCAGTTGTCTTTTTCTTTTTACCATTGTACCTGTAACGTTTCTATTAGATCATGATAGAGTTTAAGAGAAACATCTATAATTTGTGAGCGATATTTTTATTTTCAATTAGATACATAACTTTAACCGACTTCTTCGTAATGTGATGAATGTTGTTATGTATATTTTAAACGGATTGAAATGTTTTGAATTGGATGAGCATTTTAACTACAATTATACAACCTAATAACATAAATGCACCTGATAACAAAATTCTAGCTAATAATCTTGTCACAAAGTGGGTCTTTCATATACTATGAGTACGTACTAAACTTTTTAATTAAATAGGAAGTTAACAATCATACGGCTCACCTGATAGTACTTTCACTAACTCGGTGAAATACGTCACACCCGCGTGAAATCATGGTATTTTTCAAGTCGAACTGGCCTAAACAAAGCACAAATGAAAACCAACGGTACCCAATTTCAATTTGCAAGAATTTCATCAACCAAAAATGAAATAATACATTTAAAATTAGAACATTTAAAATTCAAACTAACTGTTCCCCATTCGTTTTGTTAACGTATTTACCAAACAAAAGAACAGATTATAACCGCACGAGTTCCTTTAAAAAACAATTGTCTGATTGTTTGACTTTGCAGCTCAGAAATAGAAACAAAAAATGTCAAAAAGCGCCATATTGTCTTGTCTTAATCTTTGAATATAGGGGCTGGCGACAAGTTTGGGGGGATTAGAATCTGTATATTAATTTCATTAATGATTCTCTCTATGAATCTTAAAATCTTCGTGAGAAATCGTTTAAGGTAAAATAAAACATTTGAATATTACTTTTAGCCTTCACTGTAATTATTTAAAGTTGGTTTTTGAATGACATAAATATGGGCGGTATTAAAAATGTGCACACGGTTACTAAACTAGATTTATTTATAATGTAACAGTATTTTTAAATGCCAAGTCCATTAAATATATTGGTGAAAATTCCAAAAATGCTGCTTTTTAGATGAATAATTATTATATTGTATATATTATAAAAAGTCGGTTATTAGTCGACATGACTTTTAGTTGATATTTTTTTATAGCAATCTTTTGCAATTTAACCCACACCTTCCACAATCTGTTCTACCAACCGCGCTAACGCGTTCAGTGGTCTAATTGGTAAAATATTCACCCGGATTGTGGAAGGTGTGGGTGCGAGTCCCGCCTGAACACGTGATGAAATTTTTAAGTGTGTTATTTACTTATGACTTCTAGTTTTTAATAATTTACGTTCGTTAATTTACGTTTAATTTATGAATTTACGTTTAATTTATTAATTTACGTTTAATTTATTAATTTACGTTTAATTTATTATATTTACGTTTGAGTTAAAAATGTTGATTTTGAATGATTGTGGAGCATTGGATTCGATTTAATTTGTTTTAATAAATAAATATTAAATAAATCATTTATTTCTCGTCACAAATAGGTCTTAAGAGCTAGGAATTAGTTGCTAATTTTAGATGCAACCCGTATTTGTGTGACTGGTGCCTGATATAGGTTTCAAAAAGAACCTGTAATTACAGGACACCAGGCCTCTTCATTTAGGTCTGCATATACTAAAAACCGTTACCGTATAAAACCGTTTAGCCGTGTGGTCCCCGGCAGAGTAGAATAGGCCACCCTCACTCTTACCGAGGTGTCGTAAAAGGCGACTAAGGTAAAGCTGCTGGCATGATCATCAGCACCCAGAGAAGGAAAACTCTGCATTTATATCAAAACCCTCGCCAACCCGTCTGCCAAGCGTGGTGAGTATGGCAATTACCCCTCATGTGATTGAGGGAGGCCCGTACCCCAGCAGTGGGGACTTAAATGGGCTGATGATGATGATACTAAAAACATCCTAATATCTTGATACCTAAGAGCAGAGCATCTAAACAATTGTATGGAGATACTTCAAAATATAATAAAAAAGTAAAACTACGTAATTTATAAAAAAAAATTTAAAAAAAAAAGTTGTACTTTGTATAATGTTTCTTGTGAGTGTAAATATGGTGTGTTAAAATTGCATGTAAAGTGTATGAGTATGATATTGTAAGTGTGTATAAATTCATTAATATTTAATGACATGAGATTTAATAAGTCGAACGAAACGTATTGGCTGATGCAATTCAAAGGTTTCAAATTAGTACCTAATTAGTGGTTTTTTTGTACGGTATTTTTGATTGGTATATAAATCGTTGAATTGTATCGTTTTTACTGCTTTTATGCGTCTAGTTAATTGCAATTGACCGTAAAATAATAACAGCTAACAAATTCTAACATTAATAGTTTACTTATAGGTACTCATCATCATCATCATTACAGCCAATATACGTCGACGTAGGCCTCCCCCAATGATCTCCACATAGATCGGTCCTGTGTCGCCCGCATCCAAGGGATTCCTGCGACCTTCATCAGATCGTCGGTCAACCTTGTGGGGACCTTGCCACGGCTTCGACCTCTTACACGCAGCCTCCACTAGAGGATATTTTCTGCCCTATCGGCTGTCTGATCTCCTCGCAATGTGCTCTCCCATTGCCACTTGAGGCATGCAAATTTTGGGCTATGTATTTGACCTTGGTTGTTGGTTGGATCTTCGTTGGTTGGTTGGTATCCAGCGATAGTCTTAAAACCTGCGATTTCATTCAGGATTGGCGTCAGCAGAATCCGTAGGTCAAAAGAACGCTAAACATAAGCGTTTTGTGGAGTCATCGTGACTTTGACAGTTGACTCACTTTACAATTATTTTATCGTTGACTTCAACCAATTATGCCCGTAACACCTTTCTGTTGCGCTCCTGTCGTAATTATAACAGCGATTTTTGTGACTTAGATCTATTTAACACTACACTGCGAGCGTACAAAAAGGCTGTTGTGGGTAAATTGTCTCCTGACTTTACAAAGTAGATATTTGTCAATTGCTCAATTATTCCTTTTTGTTTATATTACGAACATCATGTTGCGGTTTTTATGATATTAGTTATTAGTGGAAACTTGATTGGTTTAAGATTATGTTTTCGTGTGTTAAATAGTGTTATTTTAAGTACTGTATGTTTCCTTACAATAAAGAAAAAAAATAATGTTGTATTGGCAAAGTTATCTCCTTGGAAGAGGCTAGAGTTATTAAAAAAATATAATTATGTGGGCTGGTACTGGATTACTCTATAACTCGACATGAACGACTGTAAACTTGAATGTGTTTCAGCCTGAAGAGGTGTTAATTACTATAAATACGATACATAGCCCAAAGGATTGCATGCCTCAAGTGGCAATGGGCAGGGCACAAAGCGAGGAGAACAGACGGCCGTTCTGGCGGAATGGTCCTTGAGTGGAGGTCACGTACAATAAGTTGCAGCAGTGGCAGGCCTCCCATAAAGGGGAACGACGACCTGGTGAAGCTCGCGGGAATCCATTGGATGAGGGCGGCACAGGACCGATCTTTGTGGAGAACATTGGGGGAGGCCTATGTCCAGCAGTAAACGTCTATTGGCTGAAATGATGATGATGAACTACGATACCGATTTTGATTTATTTGTAGTCGATTCAACGGATTTAAAATAGTGGTCGGGTAGTGTTTTTAATTTTTTGAGCTTGCAACATCTTACCTCAGAAAAATACCTCATTTCCACAGAAAAACAATGAAATGTGACTTAAAGTATGTCCTGGGTAAAAGCTTAGAGATACCATTACAATAAACATACACTCAAGCGCAGTATTATACGATCGGGCAGAGTACAGTAACTCACCGTATTTACTAGAGATAAGGATGCTCACAGGAATTTGAACTTTCCGCCGTTGATTTAGAAGAGAAGATGGGCACAATGTAATAAGTCTAGTACAGTTGCGGTCAATTAAAATGATTTTAAAAGTTAGAATTTATGTTTGAAGATAATTATTGGAATGGTGTCTACAACTAATTAAATAAAAAAGTGTCTTTTTTTATGATATAGGTGGTAGACGAGCAGACGGATCACCTGATGGTAAGCGATTACCGCCGCTCATGGACGCCTGCAACACCAGTGGTGTCACAAGTGCGCTGCTTACCTTTTAACCCCCCTTCCCCTGGATTGTGCCTCCGGTACCCTCACTCACGCAGCGAAACACAGCCGCATGCACTGTTTCACGCCGGTTTTCTGTGAGGACGTGGTATTACTCCGGTCGAGCCGGCCCATTCATGCCGAAGTGTGGCTCTCCCACTGTTGACTACATGTTGGATTCTTTTCAATCATCATTATTTCAGCTAATACACGCCGACTGCTGGACATGGGCCTCCCCTAATTTGGTCTACACAGATCAGTCCTTCCATGGGTATGTTGAATATTTTTCTAAAATATTATTACCTACTTCTGTATAGGCATCCCCGCAACTGCAGGTCGATTATGATCGTTTGATTCAGATCTTTCAAATTTGAGTGCGTATTTCTACCTAGGTAGAGAAGGAAAACATCGTGAGGAAATCTGCACGTTTCGGATAGTTTCTGAAATGTGTCACCTCTCTGTGTGTGTTGCGATAATCAGTCGGCAGTCGTTTCATTCTAATAACCAGAGTTCCCAGATTCTGAATCATGGGTCTAAGCTTATCCTGGGTTAGGACCCAGAACCTCACTAGAACGCTCTAGAGAGCGTCAGCTTATTACGAAATCCAGAACTACACACTAAAATAAGGAGGAGGAGTTGTCTGGTAGAGATCGCTCTCAGCGGTAAGGCCACCTAAATTGTTCACTGAAACTCTGTTTAGCCTTTAGTTTGTGTGTGCAATAAAGCGTTATTTGAGTATCGATGGCCAGCCTACTGTCACTTGAATTCAGCAAAATCCCTACCCGACTGTACCCCTGACACTACTGAATTACAAATTTCTGCATCTAACGGAATTTATCTCTGACAATTGAAATTCTTATTTGCACCAGCACTTGAACCCGCGACCTTGCACTCGGGCGGGCGACCGCGCTATCTGTGCCTTGATAATCTAAAGTTATTACGCTCGGGTGATTAACCGCGCAAATCTTGTCTGACAATTGCTGAATTATTCATCCAGATAATAGGATCCGTTACTTTATTCAATTTCATATGGGATGGTTTCTAAAGCGAGTGGGGAGGTAGATGGGCGGCTTTAGGTCGCGACTTTTGAAACAGAAATTCTATCACCGGGCAACAATGTGCTGTTCGGTTTACCTCATAATATTTATTTTATTATTTCCATTATTTTATTTTGTGTTACAGTTAAACTGTATGGCTTGGTATGATAATGACAGAATATTGTATGAAAGTTTGGCGATTAAAAAGAGTAACTGGCGAATTTCTTGCCGGATCTTCTCGGCTAGAAACAACTTTCCGAGCCATAGGCATTATGTTTATTAACTTTATTAGTATATTTTATGTATCAACATATATATGTATTACGCCGTGTGGTCGCGGTAGAGGAGAAGAGGCCACCCTCACTCTTACCGAGGTGTCGTAAAAGGCGACTAAGGTAAAGCTGCTGGCATGATCATCAGCACCCAGAGAAGGAAAACTCTGCATTTATATCAAAACCCCCGCCAACCCGTCTGCCAAGCGTGGTGAGTATGGCAATTACCCCTCATGTGATTGAGGGAGGCCCGTGCCCCAGCAGTGGGGACTTAAATGGGCTGATGATGATGATGATATATGTATTAACATGCAAATTATACATAAGTACTTATAAATAGTCTTAAATCATTCAAATGTCCATGGAGAGTGCTTTTTGGAGCTGTTTATATGATATTAAAAGTAAGTTTAATATCATACCTGGGTCACCATTCTACAATCGCACGACTAGACGCCGCGGCAAACTTCACCAATACTACCTGGAACCAATCCCTTCCAGAACTCTTCGTTTCCAGCGCTCCTTTTTTCCGCGCTCGTGCAAACTCTGGAATGACCTTCCAGCCGCGGTGTTCCCTGATTCGCTATGACATGTCCTTTTTTAAACTGAGGTTTGAAAAGAGTTCTTCTCTCACGGTAGGCAGCGGCATGACTGTGCTCCGGCATTGTTGATGTATGACGATTTGTAAGTGCTGTGTACAAGCCTATGCAAATAAAGAATTATTTGAGTTTAGTTTTCTTTTGTGATAGCTTCTGTTGTTAAGCCTCTTAATCCTAACGACTTGTCAATTCGGTCCCTCCTTTTTAATCTCGACAGGTAAGTACGAGTAATGAAACTCATTTCCGAAGTCAGTATTGGATGATAATTATATTCTAATTAAATAAATTGAGACAACATCACATACATTGTCCTGCTCCCAAACTAAGGTTTTCCCTTATACTAAGAAAACCAGAAACAACGAAGATACCACAAACACCACACCCAACACAAATATCTGTTTCATCAACGAACATTTGTGTTGGTGCGGGAATCGAACCCGCGACCCTTGCGTCTCAACCAGCGCACAAATCACTGCGCTAAACGATATTCTGGATATCTTGAGGCAAGAGTGAACAGGCACCTTCTTCGCAAACGCGTAACATCCTAAAGTAACAGTGCTTAATTTAGTGGGCAAGCGTTAGCCTACTTTTTTTTCTGGGCAAAGAACTCCCCCAAGTTCTCCATTCCTCCCTATAATAATAAAAAAATATCCAAACATTTCGGATATTTTTTATGATATGGGGCAGACGAGCTGATGTATCACCCGATGGTACATGATTACCGTCGCCGATGGACAACACTGTGTAAATATAAATAATATTTTATTGAATTTGAATAAAATTTAAAATATGATTAGATTTCAAAATAAATTAGTCTTTTAAAATAGATTATTCTTTATAAAAGGTTTCAAAATATTGTGAAGGTGCTCAATTCTTTCCTAAGTAATTAATCCAGAATTCACAGAATCAAAGTATGTTTTAAAAACAACAAGACTTTCTATGACTCATTTAAATTGTTAAACAATATTAAGCCACGATCATAAAATGCCGGTTAGCGTTTAACAAAAATACAACTGTCTCAATTCATTAAAAACTCGTTTTTGATCATTATACTAAACGACTAATAGCTAGCACACTCTATTTAAATGAAGTTTGGCCATAAATTATGAATTAACTATGTAGTCCAGTGAAATTTATTTGAACTCGTAAGTCAATGATATCATTTCTTAAAGAAAATAACTCGATTTCTAACGATGTTAAAACCTGGCAATACCAGATCCATCGATAAAAAAATGTAATTATTAAATTTCAACTCTGTCAGATGTTACTATTCTATGATCGATAGTTGGTGACCAATTTTGGTAATCCTCCGGGTTACCTGTGAGAGAACCATGAATAGCATGAATTCGTTCAGTTCGTCTGCTACTTAATGCCGTAGTAGCAAATGTTCGGCACACCACACCCTTGCGGAGTGTTTTCCGTGGGACCCGCAGCGTCAGGCGCTGGTAGCGGAGGTCGGCCAGGACCTCAACATGGGCGATGAGGGAGAAACGCAGGGGGCTAAGTGGGTATGTCTTTGCCTGGCTTCTCTTTGGGAGAAGCCCCCCGCCAAAGGAGAGCCCCACATAACCCGGCCGCCCCCCGGTGGTCTGGTATAAGGCTCATCTCTTGAGCCGGCGGCATTCCCTGAATTCTGCGAAACCAAAAAAAAAAGTAGCAAATGTTGAGGTTGGGACCTGATAGACCACACACAACCACACTATGTCTTCTTGTATCGCTTCTTATCTTAGTAAGTAAGTAAAAACTTTATTATAAAATTGTGGTGGTACAAAAAAAATACAGACCTTACAAACAGCATACTTTGCACAATGACCTGTTTAGGAACACAATAGTCATACATATTTTATGAAATTGATTTTAATTATTATTTTTTTAAATGTGGGAGAGCCACGCTTAGGCATGAATGGGCCGGCTCGACCGGAGTGATACCACTGCCTCACAGAAGACCGGCGTGAAGCAGCGCCTGCGCTGTGTTTCGCCGTGTGAGTGAGGTTACCGGAGGCCCAATGGGGGGGAAGGGGAAAAGGTTGGCAGCGCAATTGTGACTCCACTGGTGTTGCGGGTGTCCATGGGCGGCGGAATCGCTTACCATCAGGTGATCCGTATGCTCGTCTGCCACCTCTCATATAAAAAAAAATTAAACTCATTGGACATAGATTTCAATACTAATTAATTTAATAGTATAAGGAAAAAGATTGTATTTGAATTGAATTAATTTAATGTCAAAGTTTAACTAAATGATCAAGATAATGTCAATTTTAATGTCAAATGGTAAAAATAATAATAATACTAAGAAATAACCGTGCGCGGAATAACATCATAAAAAAATAATAAAAGAAATAATTAAAAGATATTGCAATATGTATGTCAGTATAAATATCTATTTGTCCCTTTGTAGCTGTGTCATATTATGCCTACTGTATTTGTTTTCTATGTTATGATCTTCAATAAATGTATTTTCTTACTTTCTTTCTACCTACCCCATGAAAAAAAAACGTTAAAAAACCATTCTAACGAGCCGCTCGTCTGCCAATAAAGGCGGCGTCCGCGCAGCTCCTAAGTCCGCCATTACGCGCTTGACACTTATCCCGAAGATCGACTAAAATATTTTGATACAATCTCCTATAGATAAATGTCATCGATTTATCAAAGGGTTTTAGTCTGAATGCGCCCGCGCTCACCCGATCACGCTCTGATAATTCCGTTTGCCACCATTTATCTAAAGATTATCAGTGACGTCTCTATTTAGGTATGATTAGACTTTTGGATTTTATTTCGGGTGCTATTAGATCCATTCGGCATTAATGTGCTGTAATTAGTCAGTGTCTGATCAGTGTTGCCAACATAATTTAAAAGTTTAAAAAAGATATTAAATGGTTATCACTTTAAAAGAAGGTTCAGGTGACTCGATGTGCTGTTAACTGTATTTTAGTGTTATTTTTATGTGATAGATGACAGACGATCAGACGGATCACCAGATGGTGAGCAATTGCCGCCGCTCTAGGACACAAGCAATACAAGTTACAAGCTTTAGACACCTCTTCCCCCCGGATTGGGCCTCAAGTACTCAGCAACACACAGCGCAGGCGGATTATGTCGGACAAACGAAGCAGACAGCTCACCTCATGGTAAGTTATTACCGCCGCCCATGCAATACGTGAGGCATCACATCTCATCAAATAATTAATTAAAATATACCGACAAATAAATTATAAGTATGTATTTACGAAAGAAAAGTATTACATGTATATATTTGTAATTCCGCTGTTGATTCTGATATCCGTAACACAGGTGCTTGAGCTACCTATCTCGGAGTCAGATTAATGTATGTGATGTTGTGAAATATTTATTTATTTATTATTATTATTTATAATATCACTATATAACTGTGTATTTACCTACCTATCGTCTGTACTCACCTTTGTCTGTAGTTTTAATGTGTCAATATTACCTATGTTTTCTAATGAGTGTTCATTGTTAAATAATTTACTGTGATGGTCTATAAAATGTTTCTTTCTTCTTTCTTTTCAAATTATTAAGTAAATAATACACTTAAAAATTTTACGACCGTCTTCGGGCGGGATTTGAACCCACTATCTTTTGCTAAAGGGGCAATTGCTTTACCGAATAAGCTACCGGAGACCTTGGTGGACCATGAAAAATGGTTCATTTGTGGCATAGCACATTAGTGAATGTAGTTGCATTAGTAAAAACTTTTACCTTTTGCCAAAACACAAGAAATATTCTCCTGTCATTTTAATATGTATAAAACAAAACTTCTCGAATAAATAATTTCAAACTAAATTCGGCGGGTAGGGCTAAAACAAGCTGCATGGGCTGATGCAATTCAAAGGTTTAAAATTAGTGTCTAGTGGTTTTAGTGTTCAAATTTTTTTGTTTATTTGTGCAGTGAAGTGCCGCAAAGTGATCCTTAATAAGAATCGTTGGATTGTATTGTTTTTAACACTGCTATTGTGTGTCGAGTGCGTTGTCTCGTGACAACTTGCTTGGGCCTAATAGAGTCTTAAAACTTGCGATTGCTTTTAGAGTGATATCCGCTGAATCCGTAGGTCGATAAAACGTAAAACAACGGCGTTTTTGAGTGACCACAGTCACTCAATAAAACGCCGGTGTTTTACAGTCGAAGTCCGTCAAAGTTGTGACTTCGACTGTTGACTACCTACTTGTTCTCAATAAGTTACTTGACATTGGTGAATAATCTTCGGGTAGAGCTATAACAAAAAAAAAACTTCAGACTATTTACCCTAAACTTCAGGTAAAGTCCCACAATTTAGCAACACCGATTAGGAGGAACGGAACGAGTTTTTGTTCGTTTCTCATTATTTGTGTCCTGTTATTCTCTATAGTACACTTTTGGGGTCATCTTGTATGTCAAATAATAGTTGAGAGAAAAAATAATGCGTCAATGCTTAGTGGTGACTAGGTGTCAATTTATTATAAATAAATGTAAATCTTTTTATGGTCCTTGTTAATATTAATACGAATGTATGTTTGTGCATCTTCTTTTTTAGATATTAACACAATCACCGTGGGAGAACCACGCTTTGGTATGAATAGGTCTGTCCGATCGGAGTAATACCACGGGCTCACAGAAAATCAGGCGTGAAGCAGTATCTCTGACAGTAGAGACGCTTCTTCACGCCGGTTTTCTGTTCCGGTCTCGCTGCGTGCGTGAGGGTACCGGAGGCCCAATCTGGGGGAAAGTGGAGTAAAGGTTAGCAGGTGTAACTGTACTGATGTTTCGTGTGTCCATGGACGGTGGCAATTGCTTACCATCAGGTGGTCCGTCTGCTCATCTGCCACATAACATTTAAAATAAACAAGTAAACCGCCACATTTATATACACCTCATTATGTAATAACTTATTTAATTTGTTCTTGTTTGACTATTTCTTTCTTATGCATTACTGTGCAGACTGCCTCGGTTAGTAAGTCGCACTTTAAAGCGACGGTTGCGCTTGGGGTCCGGGGTTTAATCCCCGGGTCGGTTTGGAAGTTGGCGGTCTTGTACCCCCGTGCCTCGGAAAGCACGTTACGCCGTTGGTCCTGCGCCTAATCCCTCTCCGGTCGTGTCACACTAGTGTCCCATCGAAATAAGAGGGTACGGAAATAGAGAGTGCACTTGTGTCTGCGCAAATACTTGTGCACCATAATATGTCCTGCGTCGATGGCTGATCGCTGAGATTGGCCGCCATAACCGAAACATCTGTTTGAAGGACATTTTACTGTGCAATATCTATTAAATGTTATGTGTCCTATCCCTGTAATACAGGTACGCGGTCAATAAATGTTTACTTACTTACTTACATTGTCGACTGGTCCAATAACGCAGTTGGTTTCTACCAATTTGCAATTTGCCGTGTGGTCCCCGGCAGAGTAGAATAGGCCACCCTCACTCTTACCGAGGTGTCGTAAAAGGCGACTAAGGTAAAGCTGCTGGCATGATCATCAGCACCCAGAGAAGGAAAACTCTGCATTTATATCAAAACCCTCGCCAACCCGTCTGCCAAGCGTGGTGAGTATGGCAATTACCCCTCATGTGATTGAGAGGGGCCCGTGCCCCAGCAGTGGGGACTTAAATGGGCTGACGATGATGATGATGATGATTTTTACTAATAGCGCCATCGGGCCATTCAAGAATAGTATTCTTAGTCGTATGCGGCCTGCAACCAGCATTTCATAGGGAATCACCTGCATGTCCACCAAGAAGTCATGTGTTTTCGAAGAAATGAAAGTGGCCTTTATGTGTGGCGAAAGATTTCTAAAGTTGGATTAGGTGTTTTACGACTAGAGTAATAAATCTGAAAATCAAGGTGCGAGAGTTGCATTCATCGCATCCTTTTGTTCTTTTCTGAGCATGTCTTTAATAGTCTCGAATAGTCCATATTAGTGAGAAAACAAGTAAATAAACAAACTTTCTTATTTATTAATGAAAAAGATGTCACTCGTGTTCCGTTTAACCGTGAGATAGCAATTTAGCCACCCTTTGATATGAATGGGCCAGTTTTTACCGGAGTGATACCGTCCTATCACATCTCATAGAAAACCGGCGTGAAGTAGTGCTTGCCTTGTGTTTCGCCGAGCGTGGGTTACCGAAGACCCAATCCGGGGGAAAGGAAATATATAAGTTTTTTTTTATGTAATAGGTAGACAGACGAACAGACGGATCACCTGATGGTAATCAATTGCCGCTGCCCATGGACACCCGTGACACCAGTGGAGTCACAAGTGCGCTGCCAACCTTTAAACCCCCTCTATCCCCCGGATTGGGCCTCCGGTACCCTCACTCACGCAGCGAAACACAGCACAGTGCTGCTTCACGCTGGTTTTCTGTGAGGCCGTGGTATCACTCCGGTCGAGCCGGCCCATTCATGCCGAAGCTTGGCTCTCCCAAGGTTAAAGTTGGCAGCGCACTCCACTGGTGTTACGGCTGTCCAAGGGCGGCGGCATTGCTTACGATTAGTTCATCCATTTGGTTGTGTGCATAAAAATGTAGTTGTACTCGTTTAAATACACACATACACATATATTAAATGTATGTACCTACACTGTACAGTCGAGGAAATGGAATGCATAGCAACTTAATTTATTCTGATATTGGTATCAGAACTATTATACTCGTATATTATATGTATATATGTATTTGTAATTCTCTGTTGGTTCTGATATCTGTAACATAGGCTACCTATCTTGGAGTCAGATCAATGTGTATCATACAAATTGACTGACCGGATGGCGCAATTGGTAGTGACCCTGCTTCTTACGCCAAAGGTCGTGGGTTCGATCCCCACCCTGGACAAACATTCGTGCGATGAACACTTGTGTTTGTTCAGTGTCTGGGTGTAATATATGTATTTAAGTATATATTTGTGTTCCTCTGTTGCCTGATATCTGTAACACAAGTGCTTAAGCTACTTAGTACGGAATCAGGTCAACGTATGAGATGTTGTGAGAATTATTATTATTATTATTATTAAATTGATCTGACTCCGAGATAGGTAATCAGTTGTGAAATGTGGGAGAGCCACGCTTAGGCATGAATGGGCCGGCTTGACCGGAGTGATACCACTGCCTCACAGAAGACCGGCGTGAAGCAGCGCCTGCGCTGTGTTTCGCCGTGTGAGTGAGGTTACCGGAGGCCCAATGGGGGGGGAAGGGGAAAAGGTTGGCAGCGCAATTGTGACTCCACTGGTGTTGCGGGTGTCCATGGGCGGCGGAATTGCTTACCATCAGGTGATCCGTTTGCTCGTCTGCCACCTCTCATATAAAAAAAAAAATTTTAGAAAAAAAATATCTAAAAAATAATCATTAAAAAAAATTGTAGTTGATAGCAATATTGACATTGTTAGAATCCTATTTATTGTTAGTAACTTGTAAATCAAAGAGTTTACAAATATCTTTTTAGAAATCCTTAGTGAGGAAACTCGAGAGGCAGTGCCCACGGAAGTGATGCCATGCCATGCATGGCGTCCGTTGCAATTGCATCGAGGAATCTTCTTTTGGTAACATCAGACTAAAGTGTTCCAATATACTTATTGTGCCAATATTAAAGAAAATAAACCTTCATGAATGATTTGGCAAAATTACAAAGAAATTAAAAGGATAATTTTGGATTAGTATGGCAGTGCCAACGGAAGTGATGCTTTGACATCTTGTCCGTTGTGATAGCTGAGGCGAGCCAATATAAAAAAATATTACGTTGCTAAACGTAATAATAAAGATATGTACTCGACTGTACACAGGATCAGATGACATTGAACGATATTTAAAGTAATAATTCATATTTAAATTAAATTTTGAAGAAGTTTGATGAGAACAAAATTAGACAAATTAATTTAATAGCGGAAACAATTCGTCTCAACTGAAAATTATTACTCGATAAATGTTAAAGTATTAATAAGTAGAGCACACCCAGATAGCTACTGTGAGAAAATAATCAACAGAGAGATAAATTTTGTGATTAATCACCGGTTTTATTATTTAACTAAATCGTCTTTCATATTAGATTTGGGGCTCTGCTTTACTGAGATGCATAAGGCAGTTGCCTCGACGCCAAATAGCTTGTCGCTTTCTCGCCAACGGTAGGTCAACTGCCTGAGCCTTCCTTGCCACCACAGATGAGCGAGGAAAGAGTTTGTTAATTAGAATCGCTTTACTGAGAGAAGCTAGGTGAATGAACCGATTTTATTGGCTCTTAGAAATACATTCTAGCAACGACTGCCGTGTTTTAAAACTTAATGAAAAACAAGAAATAAATTTTTAATTACCGACTGACACACGTCGACTACGCGGCAGGCCCAAAAAAAGATGGTGTGACGATTTCAATACGTATGTCCAAGAATGGCAAGTAAAGGCATTGGATAGGGAGGAATGGAGAGACTTGGGGGAGGTCTTTGCCCAGCAGTAGGACTCTACAGACTAATTAAAAATAATAATAATAATCAGTCTTATACGAAAATATTAAATTAATCTAAAGAAGCTTTTTTTATTAATGGCTACTATCTATTTAATAATTTTTATTATTAATGAAGCTTTTTTTTATCTTGCGACACATCTAAAAGTCTGCCAATGTCGAGTGATTAAAGAGACACGTCATTTACAGTGGATTCTATTTTAAATAGTTTTGAGATCACCTAAAACAAATCAAACATACACACGGACAATACAAACATCATCATATTAATCATCCAGCAAATGAAAATTGTAAATCGACATTTTTCATGTCCTGGATGATTTGACCCCATTGAGTCCTTTTCTATATGATAGGCGGATGAGCAGACAGATCACATGATAGAAAGCGATTACCAACTCCCAAGGACACCAAAAAATTATTTAGTCACAAGTACACTGCTAAATTTGCATCCCCCCGGCTCGAGTCTCCGGTAACGCTAGTAACTCGGCGAGACACAGTGCAGGCAATGCTTTATGTTGGTCTCCCAGTAAAGTAGCGCCCTCACGGTATAGTTTAGATTTCTCAAAGATCGTTACATCTCTCAGTTATTATTAGAGTGGCATTATTAGACAACACTTTGATGTGCCCGCTAATTACGATATTAATAATTAAATTGTTAATTAATATCTTGCGAATCTATTATAAGGTAGTTGGCTCCTTTATAGTGCCATTCGGTTTTATTGTAACTAATTAACGCTTCTGGTTTTCCATTAATTTGATACATTTGTAATTAATATCTGTTTGATGGAATGTGGGAAGTAAGTGAACTATAGGATTTGAGACAGACGACCAAAACAGAACCATTCACTCAGTGATATGAATGATCCGGTCTTTTTATGAAGGTAATTTTAGTATTAAATTATTTTTAATGTCCGCCATATTGACATTTTATTGTGTTATAATACCTCAATTCATAATACTTCAATTCGACGCCCTGTTGGTCTAGTGGTTTAAGTACCGGATCGTGATGTCGGGGTCCTAGGTTCGATTCCCGGGTCGAGCGAAAAGTATGTTTCGAATTTTTCGAACATAGATCGGCTTTGTGATCACCAATCCGCATTTGGCAAGCGTGGTGATTAAGCCTAATCCCATCATAGTAGCAATGACTTGATTTCTATGATGGAGGCCTTTGCCCTGCAGTGGGACAGTTTATAGGCTGATACTTTACTTTTTTACTTTACCTCAATTCTGTGGAACAGTTTGGCTGCGGGAGTATTTCCCGACGGCTACGACTTAGGGACCTTCAAGAGAAGAGCGTACTCTTTTTTAAAATGTGTTACTTACATTAGCGGTCTCTCTGATTTCGTGGATGTTCATGGGCGGCGTTGATTACTTTCCATAAAGTGGCCCGCTTGCTCGTTAGCCGCCTCTTGCATAGAAAAGTAGATAATGCTTGCTAATATAAGAAATGACAACATGGCGGCTAGTGGGTTGTATTTAAATCGATTAGGGGCCAGGGTTCGATTTCCGGATTAGGGGCTTACTTGGCTTGACTTGATGTCCCCTAGACAAGATAAAAGGCGTTTACATTACGTCGCCATCTCCCACGGTCTTGAGCTTCGAGCTTCTCTTGACTCCAAATCTGCCCTATCAGCTTCGTTTTTGAATTATCATCAGCCACCAGGTTTGCTTCGGGTGGCCACCGGATTGGGGCATATATTCATAGATTATGCAGACACCCGGTTGGTTTAGTGGTTTAAGTACCGGGCCATGATCTCAGGGTCCTGGGTTCGATTCCTGGGTCGAGCAAAAAGTATGTTTCGAGTTTTTCGAACATAGCTCGGGTTTGTGATCACCAATCCGCATTAGGCAAGCGTGGTGATGAAGCCTAATCCCATCATAGAAGCGGTCACTTAAATTCTATGATAGAGGGCTTTGCTCTGCAGTGGGACAGTTTATAGGCTGATACTACTATGCATAATAGTATCGGGTATATCAGCCCGTAGTCTTGAAGTTGGTAGTATTCCCTCTCAATTCAACTCAACTCTAACTAATCCCTCGGAATCTAGATTAAGCCGTTAATCCTTTTTTTTCGTTGGCGCAGGGGAAATGCCACCAGCCCTATGTGCAAAGGGCTGACCTCCTTATGCATACCCGTCCACAGGGGGCAGACGGGTTATGTGGGGCTCTCCGCCTGGCGAGAGCTTCTCCTGATGAGAATCCAGCCAGAAGCATACCCACCGAAACCACGTGCGACGCTCCTTCATCGTCTGAGTGGGGAGGAGACAAGCACACCGGCTTAGCAGCCTCTCGTCGTATTCCACCCCAGACCTGCTTACAGCGCGCCTCTGCCTCCCCCAGCCGGGCTGGGGGCAGGGACAGCTCAGCGCTCCTGGCTCCAGCGAGCAGTGGGTGGTGCCTGTGCAATGCCAGCGTGGGTGCCCCCGCACCGCGCGGCGACTTAGCCGTTAGTCCTGGCTCTAACAACTCTCTAGTCGAGTCCCTTCGGAACATGAGAGTAAAGAACCACAGGCCTAATCTGAGTAAAGGCGGGTTTAAAGGTTGAAAGCGCTCTTGTCACTCCATTGGCGTTGCAGGTGTCTATGGGCGGTGGCAATCGCTTATCATTAGGTGATCCGTCTGCTCGTTTGCCACCTGTAACAAAAAGTATAGGTACTTGGATATATGCATACTATAACACTAAATAACCTAACGTATTAGGCTAATTGTTGAAATGAGTTCGATTATTTTACATACCTCAACTTGGTACCGTAAGAAAAACTCGTAGATATGAAATCCGTATTTAAGAGGGGAACAGTAAGCACTGAAATTTATGCAACCTTGTCTAATTTCCTTCAGCCAATCTTGAACCACATTTCCTAGACACTAAGTCCAAACTCATTTAAATAATTGAAGAGTTCACTATATGTTTTATGTGGCGCCTACCGCAAGTTTAGACATACACACCATAAATTCATTTTGTGATAGCGTGCACGCCTGTATGACATAGTGCTGACATATACATGCACATATATTATGAAAATATATATGCGTAATGTGTATCTTTAAATACCAATGATAAATAAATATTTCAACGAGAAGTAAACAAGAATTAACCTGATTTATCAGATATATAAATATAGACTTTAAAGTATTATTCATCGTAGTTTTGGATTTTAGGATTCCTAACTACCCAAAATACCGTGAGAGAGCCACGCTTTGGCATGAATGGGCCGGATCGACCGGAGTGATAGGCCACGGCTTCACAGAAAACCGGCGTGAATCAGCACTGTGCTGCGTGAGTGAGGGTACCGGAGGCCCAATCCTGGTAAAAGGGGGGTTTAAAGGTTGGCACTGCACTTCGTCTGCCACCTATCACATAAAATAATGGTCATATATTATTATATATATATTACTTATGTAACATAACATTACAAATTATGTATACATGATGTTTTCTTTTGGGAGTACGAGTAGAGCATCCGAAATATCTAGTTCAATAATATTTTTATGTTACAATTAATAAGTTAAGATTGTAACCTTCTGTGTATTCTATAATAAATGTATCGGGGAGGTGGACTAGATTAATCCATCACTTAATACCAGCCAGATAGGCGATGGTTGAAAGGAAGACCCAGAAAAAATGGTGTGGCGATTGGAATGTGAATGAACGGGACAATTTAGACCACCAATGTCAGGATTGGCAAGTGATGGCTTTAAACAGAGACTATTGGATCAGTTTAAGAGAGGCTTTAGGCTAACAAAAAAAAATCAAATATCAAATAACCACATTTCAAGCTTCAATCAACTGTTTGACACGTGTTTATCAGAACAATGTCATTATAGACACCGATCCACATACAATGACAAATGCCATTGGGAACTGATATTAATTTCCTCATAAGAACATTTACCCGATCTCATAACAGCGATTAGCGCAAACACACGGACAAAAAGCGTCGCCCGCGCAGCGTGCGAACCGGGCCGCGCCTTGACACCACCACAATGGACGTGTGGAAGAGATCGGTGCTGGGTGTATGGAAATTGGTTGGTTTTTAAATTTAGCTAGGAATTAAATTTCATCATCATCATCAGCCCATTTAAGTCTCCACTGCTGGGGCACGGGCCTCCCTCAATCACATGAGGGGTAATTGCCATACTCACCACGCTTGGCAGACGGGTTGGCGAGAGTTTTGATATAAATGCAGAGTTTTCCTTCTCTGGGTGCTGATGGTCATCCAGCACCTTTACCTTAGTCGCCTTTTACGACACCTCGGTAAGAGTCAGGGTGGCCTATTCTACTCTGCCTGGGACCACACGGCTTAAATTTATTATGTAGGAAATAAAATAGAAGCCCGATCTTATGTAACTTCTTTCTTTGTACGCTCCTAACTATGCATCTACCGATCACAAATCCTCCTCTCATAGAAGTGGATGTTGTGAGAGATTGAAAGAAAAAAAGATGCTTGGAGCGTCTTGGATGGAACCTTCAAAAGTTTTCGTTAAAAGTGGATCTCATCAACAAATTAGAGTCATTAGAGGCGCGAAGAGCTTGCTTTGCCTCTTCTATAGGCTCTTCCATGGAGAGTGCTCTGAGGAGCTGTCATACCAGGGCCACCATTTTACAATCGCACGAATAGGGAACGCGGTAAACTCCACCTATACTATCTGGAACCAAACCAGAACGCTTCGTTTCCAGCGTTCATATTTCCGACGCTTGTGCATACTCTGGAATGAGCTTCCAGCCGCGGTGTTCCCTGATCGCTACAACATGTCCTTTTTTAAACGAGATTTGAAAAGAGTTCTTCTTTCACGGTGGCCAGTGGTATGACTGTGCATCGGCATTGTTAATGGCTATGAGCGGCCGTTATCATTTACCATCAGATGGGCCGCATGCTTGTCTGCCTATTTTTCGCAATAATAAAGAAAATGTGACTAAGTGAAAACTTTTAACAATAATTCTTGCAATTGTAGGTACCTACTACTACTCGCAGTATAGAGTATTTAGGATACACCAGATTGATCTTAAAATTTCTTCTTTGATTCATCATCATCATCATCATCAGCAACCCACACTCGTCCACTACTGGACATAGGTCTCCCCTAATGTACGCCACTGCTCCCGATTTTCAGCCACTCTCATCCAGCCCACACCAGCCAGCCTTCGAATGTCATCATCCCATTTTGTTGCAGGGCGTCCTACAATACGCTTACCGAGTCGCGGTCTCCACTCAAGGACTTTACGGCTCCAACGACTGTCAGTTCTGCGGCTAATATGACCAGCCCACTGCCACTTCAGCTTGCTAATTCGGTGGGCTATGTCGGTGACTCTGGTGCTCTGTCGGATTACATCATTTCTGATGCCGTCCTTCAGAGATACTCCGAGCATAGCCCTTTCCATAGCTCTTTGACCGACTTTGAACCGGTGGACTAGTCCAGCAGTGAGTGTCCACGTCTCGGCACCGTATGTCATGACCGGAAGGACGCACTGGTCGAAGACTTTCGACTTAAGACTTTGAGGGATAGCTGACGAGAAGACTTGACGAAATTTACCAAATGCTGCCCAGCCTAGCTGAATTATTCTATTGGCTTCTCTCTCGAAGTTTTTTCTGCCTTATTGGAGCGTATGTCCTAGATAGACATATTCCTGAACAACCTCTAGAGGTACTCCATTAACAGCGACCGGTCCCGGATCAACGAGCTCGTTGAACATGACCTTGGTTTGGTCCAAGTTCATCCGAAGACCGATGTGTTTGGAAGATTCAGCCAGGCCAGGCTTCTTTGATTACAAATGGAGATTTTTTGGTTAAATGTCCTCCAATAATTACATTTTGTAACAATAAATTAATGATGCACCTTTAACTATTAAACTTTATGCAAAAACTCAGACGACAGAGTATTTATTTAATGAATGAAATACTAATTTCATTCGTTAATTAAATACTCTATCGTAGACTATCGTAAGACTCACGGCAGACAGTAGTTTCCCTCTGCCGCGAGTCTTTGCATGTACCAACACGTAGTGTAGTAAACAGCCGTCAGGCGATTGTAAATTAGTACCCTTTAAAAGTATCGAGATCCAACCATAAATTGTTATATGGCGTCAAGACCCAGCATCGGAGATTCCTACTCTAAGGCCCAATTCGACCAATCTTTATCCAACGATAAATCTATGATATAGCGCAGTTATATGCAAAATAAAAATCCGTTTTAGCAACTACTCATCCAACAGTCAAAGCCTATTCCTATGGTAAATCGTTAGACGGCCAATTTTGACAGAATAGCTATTTTTTAATATGGCTCTACCCGAAGATCAATAAAATAGAAGAAGAATATCTAACAATTATTTAGAATAAGTGGTAGTTAACAGTCGAAGTCAGTCAAAGTCACAGTTATTCTAAATAACGCCGGTATTTTACGTTTTATCGACCTACGGATTCAGCAAATATCACTATAAGAGCAGTCGCGGGTTTTAAGACTCTATTAGGTCCAAGCAAGTTGTCATGAGACAACTCACTCGACACACAATAACAGTGATAAAAACGATATAGTCTAACAATTTTTATTATTAGGATCAGTGAAGTGCCGCAACACTTCACTGCACAAATAAAGACCAAATTTGTACACTAAAAACCAATAGACACTAATATAAAAGCCTTTGAATTTCATCTGCCTACGCGGCTTGTTTTATCTCTACCCGCCGAATCCCAGAATAGCTAATATCCTAGGGAATTCAAAATGGCGTTGTCATTGTCACAGCTGTGTTTGATTTTTGACATTACCTCTATAACCCTACTTAACAAAAATATCCTGGTGTCATTATCAAGAACCAGAAAACGCTACTTATTGTTTTTTGTTGGTTTATAATGTCATTCGTTTATTCACTCGTGAAACAAGGTATAGCTATACCAACTTTTAGATGAACACAATTGGGTTTATTAAGAAAATAAAAAACGGAATAAATTACCTACGCGGGTAGGCTGTGGGAGAGCCACGCTTCGGCATGAATAGGCCGGCTCGACCGGAGTGATACCACGGCCTAAAGGTTAGCAGCTCACTTGTGACTCCACTGGAGTTACGGGTATCTTTGGGCGCCGGCAATCGCTTACCATCAGGTGATCCGTCTGCTCGTCTGTCATCTATCACATAAAAAAAAAGAAAAAAAGTTATTCGCTTATAACTGTTATGTTGGTCGAATCTGCCCTCAAAGGACTATAATAACAGGATAGCAAACCGGCGACCTTTGGATTGCACACTTAGCTGACAAGTCAGCCTGTACTCGACTGAAGGCGTAAAATAAATTATTTGCTTGTATACAGTTTCCTTGAGACATCACCTCTGACGTCGATGAAAGTTAGGGAGGCTATTTTTAGGGCGGTCGACATTAGATCAAGGACTAGAAGACCACACCACAAGCTCCATCAAGCTTTTATGTAGTAAGCTACATAAAAGCTTGATGCTTGATGATGAACTGGATCCAGTCCTTTTTAATAGGACTGGATCCAGTTGAACATAATTAAAATGTGTTGATTTAAGTAGCACTACGCAGAATTCATGTCAACTTTGAAGCAAATGTCTTTCCAGGACCCCAATTCTCGGGCTCGTGACATTTATTTTCATACGACATAAATCACCAAAACATAGTTTTTTTGTATAGTTTTCGGGTGATATCCGCCATGTTTTTTCATATCGAAAATCCTGAGAATTGGGCTCCATGAGGTGCAAAAAAATAATTACAAAACAAAAATTAACCATGATTATCAGTGCAATTTTATAATGATTTTTTAAAAGGACATTTCAGACTTTGATGTATTCTGATAAGGCTTGTCCCCCTGACGTTCAAATTTCAAAATTTGGCACAGCGAAAAAAAAGTTTTTGTTAGTTAATTCACTGAAAATGTATGAAGATGTTGATTTTTTTCAAAAAAGATGTCCTTTGTAAAATTCGTATTTCAATTCTATAATATTCGACAAAGGATGGTCATGGGTTAGATTCCGATCAGGTCAAAGTGTGCTGCGAGACATCATCTCGTACTCATAGTAAATACTAGGGTTATAGTTTGAGATGAGATGGGTGTGGATTATCTGGCAAAAATTTTAATATTGTTTATTTGTAAAGCGAGTGACTCCAGAATCAGATCGGCCCAGACTAGAATCCTCATCTTGGATGCTAACTAGATTATATTTAGCCGGTGATTTTATCTCAGCTGCGATCTGCAAACAAACAAACCAATTTGCTGAGTTATTTATATGAGATGCGCGCGCGCCGTTTATGTCATAAAGAAGGTGCGTTGCTGTAATTTGATCTAGTTGCTTCTACATGTGGCTCTTCAATAAATAGTCGGTTGTATAGATTTCTAACTTAAGATGACGGGTAGGGCACTCTAGCGACGTCAATCGATTTTAATTTTTAGCTACTAAACCGGATCTATTTCAAACAATATCGGGATTACAACCTCTAGACAAACACTTAAACTATTTATTAAATAACTGTGCACAAATGTTGGGTCCGTTTTTATACGCGAAAAATTGATTCACGCCAAAAGTGGCTGCTTTTAGCGTGAATCAATTTTCCGCGTACGCGTTGAACTCAACATTTGTGCATGGTTATTTAAAAATTGTATATGTGTTTGCCTAGAGGTTGTAACCCCGAAATTGTTTAAAATGGATCCGGTTAAGAACGATTGGCGTCGCTAGTGTGTCCTACCCGTCACCTTAAGACGAGGGAGGCAAGAGATGTGTTCACAACATATTCATTTCAAAGTATAATTTCCAGTTGTGTCAATTTTTGAAACACGAAGATGCTTGGACTATGATTCAGGATTTGGTAAGTTTTTTTAAGCTAGAGGCGATATATCGAGGTGTTGAGGTGTCTGTATGACGGTGCTAATGTGTCCGTAGTAAACCAAAATGGCCAAACCGACCCTGTCCTGCTGCGACGTGGTGTGAGACAAGGACATGTTATATCTCCGAAACTCTTCTCCGCTGCGCTGCAGGACATGCAGGACATGTTCGGAAGGCTAAACTGGAAAGAGCGCGGAATCAATATTAATGGCGAGTACATGTCACTCAGCGGAAACCCTACAAGACCTACAGGACATGGTGCGCAGCCTGATTCTTCCAAACACATCGGTCTTCGGATGAACTTGGATATAGCCAAGGTCATGTTTACCGAGCTCGTTGATCCGGGACCGATCGCTGTTAATGGTACCTGTCGAAGTTTTTTAGGAATATGTTTATCTAGGACCAACGCTCCAATTAGGCAGAAACAGCTTCGAGAGAGAATCCCATAGAAGAATTCAGCTAGTCTGGGCAGCATTAGGTAAACTTCGTCAAGTCTGCTCGTCACCCATCCCTCAAGGTCTTAAGTGACCAGTTTTCGGCGGCGTCAGTAGGCAGTGCCCTGATTGGTCAAGTATTTAAGTACAAACGTACCTAACGTTCCGTTTTATGCAGTAAAAGTTTCATATAGCGGATGCTACGCTATAATTAGTTTTAAATTACTCAAATGTATGACTTTTTTTTTTAAATGAGAGGTGGCAGACGAGCAGACGGATCACCTGATGATAAGCAATTCCGCCGCCCATGGACACCCGCAACACCAGTGGAGTCACAAGTGCGCTGCCAACCTTTTCCCCTTACCCCCATTGTAAATTTTGTAAATGTTGTGTACAAGCCTATGCAAATAAAGAATTATTTGATTGATGGATTGATTGATAAGTGTAGTTAGATGAAGTGATAAGATTGGAGTGCGACATAGGCCACTTTTTTTCTCTTTGTAACGCGAGCAAAATCCGCATGCAAAAGCTAGTTTATTATAAATGTGTGCCAGCAATGACTCTAATGAATGCCAATGCTCAATGGACGCTAAGTCAACGAACTACAACATGTATGTTTACAGCCGCAGATTTAATTACCTCATATACAAGTGAAATGTACAAGCCCTTAATATGTTAACAAGGGCATTCACAAGCCGGCTGTATCGCGTCAAACATCTGTCGCCAGGGGATCTGAAGCGGACTTTACGCGCGTCTCGATTAGATGCGACTAGACATGGAGCAGGGTTCCATTGCGTCATTGACCGTGGGAGAGCTTCGCTTTGACCGCCGGCCGGATCGACCGGAGTGACTACGGCCTCACAGACCGGCTGAAACCGGCGTGAAGCAGCAGTGTTCTGTGTTTCGCTGCGGGAGTGGGGAAAAGGGGGGTTCAAACGTTGGCAGCGTACTTGTGACTCCTCTGGTGTCGCGGGTGTTCATGGGCGGTGGCAATCGCTTACCATCGGGTGATCCGTCTGCTCGTCTGCCACATATCACAAAAAAAAAAAACAATGGCACGGCCTTACAGAAAACCTGTGACTCCTCCAGTATTACAGATATCTATTGGCGGCGTCTGCTCCCCCCCCCCCCCACCTCTCGTCGCCCCCTGTCTCATAAACCCCTGGAGTGAAACAGCGCCCGCCGCCGGTTTTTCGCAGATTAGATGAGGGTACCGGTGGCTCAATTCGGAGATAAGGAAAAAGGTTGGTAGCGCATTAGTATTGCGGGTGTGTATGGGTGGTGGCAATCGCTTGTTATTAGGTGATCCGTCTGAATGAATGAATGAATATACTTTTACTGCGCTCAAAATAAAGTATGAAAACTTAAAAACTAGGCATAACAGGATATGTAAAGGAGATGTCTGCTGGGCTGCCACTAAATAAAAAATATCATTCTCCGCACAAATATTTGCACAACAGTGTGACATAACCGGAGAGAGATCGGGCATAGGACTAATTTCTTAGGTACAGAACCGTCATCTTCCAGACTCCGGGCTGATTCTATGAATTTCTAAAAAAAACTCAGGTACGAATTTTCGCCTGACCCGGGGATCACTAGAGACAGCGCCACCGATGTAAGGCAGTCAAATTACTCGTAGTAATTAACGTCGCTGCGGTGTCGCAACCTCATCACATCACCCACGACATCGTCGCCGGACGGCAATTGGAAACGCACCTATTCTAGATACGCCTAGTTCCTGGATAGATGCGATCGGGGCAATAAAAATTGCACATCACTGTGTTGTTGGGTTTATTATAAACTGCCGGGTCGTACACACGAATATTAAGCTTTTTCCAGATTTCTCTCCTTACTTACCTTTTACATTTTCAACTAGAATAGATTCACGGCTTTGCCTGCCTTCAATTAAAAGATGGATAAGTGTCGCATAACTTATCCATCTTGTAATTGAAGGCATGAAAAGCTAGCTAATGCTACCCAACATACAGACAAGCCATAATCACGAAAACTCCGTTTGGAGTGTACGACTGAGAAGAAGAAGAATAAAATTCTAATTGAGATAATAAAGAAATGGCTTTGCAGAACACAAATTTAATCTTTTTGATATTTTTCAAAACCTTGGTTCGAATGTTTTTGTGATTCCGAATTGATTTTGAAATATTTTTTGAGATGAGCAGACCGATCACCTGATGGTTAGCGATTGCCCCCGCCCATGGACACCCGCAACACCAGTGGAGTCACAAGTGCGCTGCCAACCTTTAAGCCCCCCTTTCCCCCGGATTGGACCGGTACCCTAACTCACGCAGCGAAGCACAGTACGGAGCTGTTTCACGCCGGTTTTCTGTGAGGCCGTGGTATCACTCCGGTCGAGCCGGCTCATTCATGCCGAAGCTGGAGATCCATGGATAACCTCTGGATTTTTCAAACCTATGTCCGTAATTCTACCATTAACTTCTCGGTCAGTGAAGTGATGAGGGAATCTGCACCTTTCGAACAGTTTCTGAAACGAGTAACCATTATTTAAGAAGCCCGTACTTAAAGCTCATGCCATCCCGTTCCAACACACAATGTCAAAAGGGTCTGGAACGAGTTTTGTTCCAGAACTATTATCAGATCGCGTTTTGAAATCAGGGGGTGTGATTTTGATGTCTGAGAAAAATATATAAACACCACCATTAAAAACTAGAATAGTATTGACAATTACGATCGATTCGACCAACCTTATCCCGATACTAAATCTATGGTGTAGCGCTGTCATTCAATACAAATCTGACGTTATACCATAGGTTTAGTAACGGATTAAGTTAAACCAACCCTAGTCGGTTTTTGTCTGTTTAACCGTCCCTAGTAAGTTTCTGTCAAAAAAGTTTGCTTTTTTAAAAAAAAGACACTAAATTCGACACAAACAAACAAAACTTCAATCCTTCAGTGTAGATATTGACATAGGATTGCTCACTCACTAGTTTAATTTATAAAGTAATTCGAACATCCGCGGTGTGCGCAAGAGTTGACGTTTGATAACATCAGCGGGCACTCGTTTCTATTTGTAATATCAGACCTGTACGGCAATGCGGAAAAGTGTTTAGTTTTTTAAATTAAGGATTTAAAGCAGACTAAGAGGCTACAAATTAGGCGAACAGTGAGCGCGCAATATTGGGGATACCTACGCCAAAGTTCACCTACGAGCCACGTAACATTTAATAAATTCATACTTGTAGCTCATCGGGCGGGAAAGGGGATTCTATTTTGGCAGTGCGCTTGTGAGTACATTAGTGTTGCTACATAGACTCCCATGGGCGGCAGCAATCGCTTGCCACCATGTAGTCCGTCTGCTCGTCTGCCAACTTGCACAAAAAACAAAAAAGTACTGGTCTGTTTTCGATCTACGGTTAACTTACTAATTGCGAAGTGTTGTGCTAAAAATACGACAGCGGTGCGCGTTAGAGGATGTCTAATGAGTAAGCTCTAGAAAACCTTTTCTAGAGGGAGTCCCACACGCACAAAGGGCTCTCCGAGCTAACGAGAACTACTGTTACTAGCGAACTAGTTATGGCAGAAAAATTCATACGTATTGGCGGGCCACGTGGTGGCCTGCGTTATCACTAACTTGTGTAGGTAAGAGATGCGTTTTAGTAAGTTATTTTTCAAATTATATGTATGCGAATTTCTAAACGTTAAGTCAACTTTTGCCATCAACAGTACCTGTTCATCATTTTCGCGGGTGCACGACGCTAACGGCCGGTCAGCATTCTAACTTCGTGTCATGTTACATACCAAGGCCTATGATTATCTTTAAATCGATTATTTATTCCGAATAGCGCATCGATGCCAACCACATTACGCCTACACTCCTCTCCCGGATCATCGCGTCATCCCTCTCGGATTTCTCCCATTTCTATTTATAAATCGCCTTTATTATTGCCCTTTATTAAGTTAAACATGGATTTTAGATGTCACTTAACCTGTCCCGATCGCCACGATTGTGACTAACCGAACGATAATATTGATTTCATAACGTTAAAAAGTATATTCGGTTACATTATAATAAACGCGGGGAAAGCGCCATAAAACATAACGATCCCAATCTGTTGCCCATATTATTATCTATTCAATAATGTTGATAAATATGAGTGATAAATATAGATAGCCTATAAATAAAACAATGACTGCGTTCGAAGACAAAAAATCATTAACACAATCGCCTCATATTATGTTTAGAGATAATAAAGACAATGAACTTTAAACTCGCAACAATAGAGTTAAAATTAGTTACGTGGAACGAAATTGTCTTGGCACAGATATATCTAAGTAAAGCCTTTGACAATGTTGACCTTGATGCACCATAGTTCACACAGTCCCTTCACTATGAAAATGTGGAAAAAACTCTACAATAGCCGGCCCTCGCGCATGGACAAGACAATCGATTACAAGCATTCGTATGCACTTTATTGATTATTGTCAACTGCCAATTGAATTGGGAAACCGGGGTTCCTCAAGGTTCCATTTTGCGCCCGCCGTTTTTGCTTGTTTAAATAAACAATTTGTGTTGTTTTAGTGTTATGGACGTTCATTTGTCGCTGTAGATGTGTACTTATTGTTTCTTATTCTCACGCCTTTTTACTGTCTGATTGTGTAATTAAGCACTTTATTCTGTTGATTGAATGCTCACAAGATCATTAAAACATTAATAATATACATTTATGTCTTTATTAGTGTTTATTGATATATTTAAATTTTCAAAATATTATTAAATTATTATGTTTAAATACTAGATATATGAATTTAATTGACGTTGCAGGTTTTAGTTTTGACGTCCATAAAAGCATATTTAATAGAGTTTAGACAAAGACTAGACCTGGTGTTAATAAGTAATCACTGTTTTATACTTGAAATGGGCATTTATTTAATCTAAGAGTCTTCTTACTCAAACCTTTATGGGTTAGATTCTAATCAAGACTTGTAGGTACTTACAGTCTCCTATAAAACAATATTTTCAAAATTTCACAACAACAAAATGAAGAAATAAAATACATTACTGCTAAAAGTAGGTACTAATGATATTTATTTGTATAAATTATGTAACTATAAATTTCATAACATTGTGCATTACAAACTTTACACAATAAACAACATGACACAAACAGCCAACGCATGTGTTGAATTATGTCAATGCTTTATTAAATTACACGATGTCTTGTAAATAATAGAAATATTACCTTCGATGCATTTCGTCAGAGTTCAGCGAAGCACTACATAACTTAGTATCGGATGGTCGTCCCAACGCATGCGAGACTAGGGTCATGAGGTCGAAACCCGACTTGATAATAGCTGTTTTATAAGTTCTACCGTTGTTATTTAATATAATAATGCTTTTCTTTATCGTCTCTCGAAACCTTATACTGAATTAAATAGTGATTGCCTCAATAATCTCTAATTTATCGGCCATTTTTAGCAGTTTGACCACGCGCGACACCACTTTGTCATTTTGTCGATGGCTCTAGTTCTAAAGCCACACCTTTGGTAAAGTGAGTTAGGATTAGAAGAATAAATAACTTTTAATGCGTTCCTTATTTGAATGAAATGTGATTCGGTTGGCGCCTAATTGTTACCGTTATTTAACGGTATTTGTTGATGATTTCGATTGAGCATGATGTTTTATGAGTTTTCGAATTATATTGTTTTTGAAATTAGTATTGGAGCGGGTCGGATGCTAATGAGAGATTTATGATAGTAGTAATAATATACGACATAAGTAAAAATTAGATATTTCTGTGGTTCGAAGTTACGTACATTATAGTTTTGCACATTTTGATTAATCTACACGAGAAGTGTGTGGGTTTTATTTTCTATACGAGAATGTTTTATTAATATTTTGATCTGTCGATATATTAAATCATAAAGTATACTGTGAAATTTTGATGGTTAGTTCGACGATACCCTATTTACAGGTATCATGAATAAAGTCCTTCAGCAAGTTGTATCAATTAAAAAAACGAAAAAGAGTTTTACTCTTCTATACATTATTGACAAGTAGCCGTTATAATATTTTGTATGGATCTATGAAGACGGTTTCGTCAATATAATCACTAAATATTCCCAGTTTAAACCATGGCCTAATTAGAGATAATGGTGTATAGATACTAAGCCTGATTATATTTAGCGTTACCACAATTACCTACATACTTTAAGCAAGTAAGTAAACATTTAAGTATAGTATTTATTTGGTTTCGCTTGTCTTTTGCTTTATCTTTTATGATCCGTTCGGAAAGTGGTAGTGAACGCTGCATCTGACGCAAGGGTTGCGGGTTCGATTCCCGCACAGTACAAACATTTGTGTGCATGAACATGTGTGTTTGAATTGGTCTGGGTGTTTTCTAGGTATTATAAGTAAGTATATATTTACAAAAAATATATATATGTATATATTTGTTGGTTCTGATATCCGTAACATAGGTGCTTGAGCTACCTATTTTGGAGTCAGATGTATGTGATGTTGGGAAGTATTTATTTATTATACTATTTCCACAGTGTGATGTCATATGGTCTACTGTTGTGGGGGTCTGCTGCTGACACACAAACTATGTTTGTATTACAGAAAAAGACCATCCGCATTATATACAGCCATAGTCAGATTAATGTATGTGATGTTGTGAAATATTTATTTATATTTATTTATCTACTACGCCCTGTTGATCTAGTGGTTTAAGTACCGGGCCGTGATCTCGGGGTCCTGGGTTCGATTCCCGGGTCGAGCGAAAAGTATGTTTCGAATTTTTCGAAGCGTGGTGATTAAGCCTAACCCCATCAAAGTAGCGATAACTTGATTTCTATGATGGAGGCCTTTGCCCTGCAGTGGGACAGTTTATAAGCTGAGACTTATCTACTACGTCAATGCTGATATTATCTCAGATCGACAACGCGTCTTCAAATCCCTCTAATATTTCGGTTTACACTCCAACCAGCGGCGCCTTTTTCATTCACTCATAGTCAAAAAATCCCAACTAAATAAAAGTTCTGCAATAAAATTTTGCACCAACCTCAGCCATTATCCCACAAACCTCCCTTTTAAATTCCACCTGCGCAACAGTAAAGTAGGAAACGCACTGGCGCAGGCGCATCGGGCGCATCGGCTGGAACACGGAAGTCCATAATTGGTGTTAAATCAAACACGGGTTAAAATTCTGCGTGAATGGAATCTTCGGATCAGCGATGACCGCGGGTCTGCTGATGCTATCGAGCACCTAGCGCTAAGCGTGAGCGTCTAGGATGGTGGAAATTGTGGATAGGCGTAGAATTTAATGGAAATTAATTTCTTTTGGAAAAATCTTTTTACGAATGAACTAACTGAAAGCGACTAGGTGAAATGCGTGGATATGCGTAGATTTCAATGAAAAAGTATTTTTTTTGGAAAATTGTTTTTGTGAATGAACAATGTTTATGAATGAACGACAGCGAGTTAGATGTCGGAATTCGTGGATATGCGTAGATTTTAATGGAAAAGTATTTTTTGGAATGCCTCAGTGGTGCCGTGGCTAGTTTCTTAGGGTTGCATTTTAAAACGACGGTTGCGCTTGATTATCCCTCCCTGAGGCGACCCAAAATTAGTACCTAAGTTTTCAAGAAATTCTCAGCGGCATCCTGAAGTCTGGTAGAAGGCGGTCTTGTACCCTCGTCGCTCGAAAAGTACATTAAGCTGTTGGTCTAGTGCCTAATCCCCCTTCGGTCGTGCATGATATACTCGAGTCCCATTGAAATATGACAGTTTTTTTTATGGCATAGATGGCACACGAGCAGACGGATTACCTGGTGGTAAGCGATTGCCCATGGACATCCGCGACAACAGTGGAGTCACTAGTGCGCGGCCAACCTTTAAACACCCCCTTCCCTGAATTGGGCCTCCGGTACCCTCACTCACACACCTAAACACGGCACAGTGCTGCTTCACGCCGGTTTTCTGTGAGGCCGTGGTATCACACCGGTCGAGCCGGCCCATCAACGCCTTTTCGACTGACCGGATGGCGCAATTGGTAGTGACCCTGCCTTTTACGCCAAAGGTCGTGGGTTGGATCCCCATCCTGGAAAAAGATTCGTGCGATGAACACTTGTGTTTGTTCGGTGTCTGGGTGTAACATTTGTATTTAAGTATATATTTGTGTTCCTCTGTTGTCTGATATCTGCAACACAAGTGCTTAAGCTACTTAGTACGGAATCAGGTCAACGTATGAGATGTTGTGAGCATTATTATTATTATTAATGGGGTTTTAAAGTATTGCTTTGACATTGGCCCTTACATGAATGGATACCCTGTGTGCAACATGCAAGGATTGTATTATTAAGTGCCGTATCCGAGTCCTGCGCAGTTCGGTGGCGCGTGCGCGCGGAATGTAACGCCGAATCGTCCGCTCGGGCGGTAATTGCCGCTTATCTGCGCATTGTCCGCGTAAGGGGCACAAGGCTGCGCGTGAGCGGCTGCCGGGCCCGACGCGAGGGAACGCTGCGAAAAAATCTAATGCCTTTTTGAAGTAGCCCACTGGTTTTCTAGGTTTCTCAAGTTAAATGTTCATATTATACCGCCTTATATTTTATGAACCTGAAATTGTGGATCAATAGTCGCGTAATTCGCAAACGTTGGCAATGAATAGGGAGCAGTAGAGCCTACAAGGGCCTTTGCCCAGCAGTGCGACTACTCAAACTAAAATAAAAATAAACTTACGGATACACTATTATAGCTGGAGGAACCGCATAGTGACCGAAATTTTGGACACATCCTACATCATTGGCGAAATCAAGCGCATCATCTTCGATGGCTTGGCTACCCCGTAAAATTCTAAGAAGATCGTTTCCTGAAGTAAACATCATCATCATCATTTAAACCACTTCTGGACATAGGCCTCCCCCGATGATCTCCACACAGATTAGTCCTGTGCCACCCGCATCTAAGGGATTCCCGCGTAAGTAAGCAAACTTATGGAAAATATGACGAGAATGTCCCGGATTCGATTTCCGGTCGAATCAATTTGGGACACCATGTTTTTTAAATATACTCCGATTCAGGATGTGCTGATCAGCACAGTCACTTGAGTGGCGTCTGTATCATCAGTTAGTAATTATTGTAGAGATAAATACCGATAATAATATAGTTAGATAACCTATATATTTTGAGGCTTGCACCAAGATGCTTCACTGCAGGCGATATGTCCTGCCCACTCCACTTTAAGCGAGCCACTCGTTGGGTTATATCTGCGACTTTGCTTGACTCGGAACCATTTATTAGTTTTGCGGTCCATTTGAAGAAAAAGAGAGTATGAAAAATTAATAAATAAAATAAAAACATTTTTATTTATTTTAGACCATACTTTTTGATCCATAGATTGTTAGTAACAAATGAGACTACCAGTGTACATTTTGTGGCGCATTTCTTTATTTGTATAATAAGAACTTGACATACGTGTGATATATTTAACTTCTGTTCAAAGGAACAAAAGCCACTCAATCCACATTATCAAATTGTTCACACAATTCGTTTCTTACAAACCCTGTAGCTAGAACATCGCAGGCGCAGATACGATCTGCCGGTGTAGGCCCTTTGTTCCGCAGACAATTATCATTACGAGCATTATCCAAAGGATTAATTATTTATTTACAACCAAAGGTTTGGACGCGTAAAGTGTGAATACGTGAACACGTAAAGAAACATCATTCTAGGAGTCACGCCTACTAGTATCATCATCATCATCATCAGCCCATTTAAGTCCCCACTGCTAGGGCACGGGCCTCCCTCAATCACGTGAGGGGTAATTGCCATACTCACCACGCTTGGCAGACGGGTTGGCGAGGGTTTTGATATAAATGCAGAGTTTTCCTTCTTTGGGTGTTGATGATCATGCCAGCAGCTTTACCTTAGTCGCTTTTTACGACACCTCGGTAAGAGTGAGGGTGGCCTATTCTACTCTGCCGGGGACCACACGACCTACTAGTATACGCTCACATATTTCATGTGATAGGAACATACATATATGTGCATTCATGGTAGTATGTTAATCCAAAAGTTTGAGTAAACAGCTGGCCAATCTTTCAAGCAACATTACCTATCAGCCTATAAACTGACCTACTGCAGGGTAAAGGCATCCATCATAGAATTGCAACATTATCTTTTTTAAATATAATGACGTTAAGAAGATATAAAATTACACCGGGTTACACCATTTTGACCGTGGGAGAGCCACGCTTCGGAGTGAATGGGCCGGTTCGAGCGGAGTGATACCATGGACTCACAGAAAACCGGCATGTCCAGCAGCATTGGGTTGTGTTTCGCTGCGGGTACCGGTGACCCAATCCGGGGGAAAGGGGGGTTTAAAGGTTGGCAGCGCTCTTATGGCCCTGGTGGCGCGGGTGTCCATGGGCGGCGGCAATCGCTTACCATCAGGTGATCCGTCTGCTCGTCTGTCACCTGTCACACAAAAAAAAGAAAACATTGAAGATTACCAGATCAGAAGGAAAGAAAGCCAAACAAAATTACAATGAATAAATGCATTACAATTAATGATTTTTTTATTTTATATAGGTGTTTAATTAAATAAGGTGAAGTGTTACAGTTGAACGAAATAAAAACAATGAATAAGAAATGAGCGATATTAATAATATTACCATGACTTCAAATTAAATTTGTCTGTTATATCCATTACCAACCTGAAATGGACATGGTATACCGAAAGCAATACAAAATCAGTTTGGCAGTCAGGTTTTTATACCTCTTTTGTTCCAGTTTCTAGAATAAGAATAAAATATATCTCGTTTTAAGCAATTTTTACATTCAAGCGTGCAGTTTCAGTGGTCCCCCCTGGTTTCGTTTCTACAAATACGAGTACAAGACACTTCCCTTCGCCCTATTGTTCTTGATAAGAATAAACACTCTTTATTATTACTCAAATAGTTTCTGCTGACTTCTTAATCCTTGCCAAACATCACTTTATCAAAAACCAATCCTTTACTTTTGAAATAAAATTCAATTTATTGTACCCGCAGTTGTTATCTTTTTGACCAATTAACATTTAACAATGGATTTTATAAATATAAAGAAAAAGGTTGACTTTTACATAACTTAAGAACCACCCTGCAAAAAGCCGTCTAAATAATTTGATTACAATGTTTATGGAACTGTCAGAAACCCTTTAAATCGTATCACAAAGGCGGAAAGATCAATTTACAACGACACGCGATAAAAAATGATTGAATGGAGGGATTAAGCGTAATTTGAAAGCTGTATGGTGGCCATACAAAAGTTTGTATGGTGATAATATCTTAATACGATTGCGATGAAGGGGGTTTCGTCTAATCTGTAACTGTCTGTCTGTTTGCCGTTTTGTCGGTTTTTACATTGACACGTATTTAAGTGACGTTTCACACCTTGAGGGTGGTATTAGGGGAGTCATTCGACATGACATGACATTTTCGACATATAAAAATAAGAAGCATATGCTGTTGCTGAGGTTTAGCGTTTCTACGCGGAAGGTTTTATGTCAGAATCTGATCACATTTCTTGGGAGTTTGAAATCAATGCACGTATTTTTCTAAGAAAAAGTAACGGTGATTTAGTCTGCACTTTTTTGACAGTTTCTTTAATTGTGAAAACCTTGTATCCACAATGTTTGTTGATGAGGCAATGGTTCTGAATTCACTACTTTGTTCTTTTTTTTCACTTGTAATATATTGAATTGTGTACGAGCTACGTACATTTACCCGAATCATCACCATTTCACGCCATTTGACCTAATTGTACAATATCGCACAATCACACATCATTCATTCAAGTCAGTTCGCAAACAGCCATCAAGAGCGCCGCGCGTACTCATATTGTATCATCCCTTTTGTAACAAGTTTCAGTTAAATATACTTCAAGTTCAAAATTATAAAGTTTTATCATTTATCAAATCATATTGTTTCGGCTAACCCCGAACATTGGTCCTTCGAGCCGTGAACCGTTTTTTCGTGACGTGATAAAAAAAAATGCAGTTGGAGGGTTAAAGAGAAGGTCCGAGTAAATAAAAGGTTATCTTCGGAAATACTTATCATAGGAAATTGATAAACTACCTATGCTGATAGCATAGGTAGCTCTATATTTTCTTTACTTGGAAGTTTTTTAAGCATATTTTTCAGGGATAATGTATTTCGAATAAGGTGGAAATAGCCCCCAAAATGTAGTGTTTCATCTCGTATTATGCGCCAACACGAGCCGCGTGCACGGAGATACGGATCGGATGCGGGTTCAATTCCCGGGTCGTCTCGGGGCAGAAACCACCCATAGGACACATGTTACCGTTTACGCAACGGCCGCTTATTATTGTTTTTGTAACTGACATTTTGTCATTATACAAATATAGAAAAAGCAGGTAAAAATATTTATTTTTTAATGGAAAACACAGCACTTAAGTTTGGTACAATAATGATTGAGGTACTTTAGAAAGACATATTTATTGAACAAAAGAACAAAAACACAAGAAAATTAAGACAGTAATTAAGAAATAAAATTAAACTAAAAGTAAATAAAAAGGAAAGTTAAAATCAAATTAAAATTAAAATTAAACTTTAGAACAAATATGCCTTAAACAGTTTTCACGAATAACAATTAGGGATACAATGCTTTTACATGCAATACATAGAAGAGATATAAATAAATAAATTAATAAATATTTCACAACATCACATAAATGATCTGACTCCGAGATAGGTAGCTCAAGCACCTGTGTTACGGATATCAGAATCAACAGTGGGATTACAAATATATACATATAATACTTTTCTTTTGTAAATACATACTTATAATACATACTAACACCCAGACCAATACAAACAGACATGTTAATACACACAAATAAGGAGGACCTATTCCTCCTTTAAGAGCCGGCAACGCATCTGTGCTGCCCCGTGTGTCGCAGATGTCCATGGGCGGCGGTAATTCACTTACCATCAGGTGAGCCGTCTGCTCGTTTGTCTGCCATAATGAAAAAAGAGAATAATATAGTTACATACAAATTTAATAATACACATGTATTATAAGAACAATAATTACATATGTAAGAATAGTACAGATACAAAATGAATTTAAGCCATATCAGAAATTCCACACTAATATCACGAATATGTGCCCATCACATTACCTATTATAGATATAGATATGGAACAGATGCGCAATAATGTTATGGTAGTCGCTGAAAACCAACGTCGGGGTTGGCCTCTTGGATCAGCACCGACTAATGCTGAGCGGCCGCCTCTTTGGCGCATACAGGGATAATGTTGTCCTACTTTTCGTTCATGATTTATGTCTAGGTTATGTTTCTTATTAAGTTTCCTTGTTTTGTATTGTGCCAAATAAAGTTTTCATTCATTCATTCATATTAAAAAAAGTATGTTCATGATGTTTTAAATTAGATCTCGCCGTGAACAGGTCAGTATCTTCGGAATAATTGCGATCGAATTTTTGAGGGTCCGATTGAAAAAATAATTATTTCCATAATTACATAGTAGAACTTGCATCCACTTACAAAATATGAGAAGGAACAAAATATTTAATTGATCGTCAGTCTATCTCATAGGTATTATCTTCAACGGATTGGCTGCAGCAGTATTTGCTGACGGGTTTGGGTTTTAATGAAGATACCTGCAAAAGACGAGCGTATTCTTTTAAATAGGTTGACAACGTATCAGCCACTTCTTTGATCTTGTAGATGTTTGTAGGCGGCGGTGATCCCTTGACGTCAGGTGACTCACTCGTTTGCCACTTCTACCATAAAAATAATATATGATCTTTACATCAGACTCAAAAAGTGTATTGAATATACACTTCAGTCACTGTGCACTTTTCATTTCATTTCAATGTCATCAATGAAACTTAAGTTTAAACATAACTTTGATATTTGTTCCTTTTCAGTTAATTTTTTGTTAACTTTTACATACCTAGTTGTAATGTCTGCAGAAGATTTTTTTTCTTCTATTTTTAGTTTCGAACTGATTTATATTATCTTCCTATTTGTACACCTATACTCTGTTATGTGTCATATATATAAACATGTTTTTTGAAATCAAGACAACATCACATACATTGTTCTGGTCCTAAACTAAGGTTTCCCTTGTACTATGCAGACCAGAAAAACGACGGTAACACAAACACCCAGACCCAACACAAATATCTGTTTCATCAACTAACACTTGTGCTAGAGCGGGAATCGAACTCGCGAGCCTTGCGTCTCAACCGGCGCACAAACTGCGCTAAACGAGCCGCCAATAATAAAAAAAGATTTCTTACTAGTAAATATGCGAGCACAGGGACAAGTGATACACAAGACGGCTGTCAACGCACTGCTTTATTTCTTCGTAAAAAGCGCGGGCGCAGCCGCGCACCGATAGCTAAGTATACCTATACATAACACTTAACCAGTGTGGGATCTTGCTGGATGCACTCTAAAAGTAAGCCAATTTACAACAGTGGAAATTTTTAAATCACAAGAAAAATAAAAAGGTATTCATCATCATCATCATCATTTCAGCCAATAGACGTCCACAGCTGGACATAGGCCTCCCCCAATGTTCTCCACACAGATCAGTCCTGTGCCGCCCGCATCCAATGGATTCCCGCGATCTTCATCAGATCGTCGGTCCACCTTGTAGGGGGCGCCACGGCTGCGACTTCCTGTACGTGGCCTCCACTCGAGGACCTTTCCGCCCCAACGGCCGTCTGTTCTCCTCGCTATGTGCCCTGCCCATTGCCACTTGAAGCATGCAATCCTTTGGGCTATGTCTGTAACCTTAGTTCTCCTGCGGATCTCATCATTTCTGATATGATCACGCAGGGAGACCCCGAGCATAGCCCTCTCCATTGCTCTCTGGGCTATAAAATTTAATAAAGCTAAAGCTATTAAATTTAGATAAATTATTATAAACCTTTACGGCTTTCCTTAGCAAACATTTTTGAATGGACTAGCTAAGTTGAAATACATGAGTGTAAGAGCAACCGCGCTGTCGGTACAGATCTCTCGGAATAAATTAGCTGCTGACACGCTCGGCTACCGAATTGAATAATAACAGCGCGTACGCACATCGGCACCTTTCATCTTTTGCATTTTGATACAGCTGTATTTGTAAACGTGAAATATGTGTATTGAACGGACAAAAATCATTGAATATATGTACATTTACTCATAGAGATGTAGACGACTCTGCCAAAAGTTTGTCTCTAGTAAATAGAAGTCGCTGAAAGCGATAAGACTTAATTATCTAGACCAATAGGTTATTTGACTAAGCTCGAAATTTTACAAAATATATATATTTTATCAAAATATAGGTAAACATGTGCCAATAGCAAAAATTCTCAATAAAAAATATAACGTCTAGCCGGTTATATGGTCATTCAAAGATTAATGGGCAAGTCCATTTTAAAAGTATAAAAATATTTAAAAAAATATTATACCATTGAATAACCCATACAATTTGCACCAACTATTATAATAGAACCTTTGATATAAGCGAAACATTTGATATAGCTACCTATAGAATAGCTAGATATAGAATTATTATTACTAGTGTATCTTATATAAATAAAAACTGCCCTTCCCAGAGCTTGTATTGACATTTTGTCTCCACATGCGTACGCGCACCAAACATAACGAACGAGATTAAGCTCCCGCGCCGCGTTCACTCGTCTATTTGCGACGGAACTCGGGCGCTAGTACAAAGGACTCCATCCACCATAACCAGACCTCCAAGCCCAACCACCTTCCTTTTCATATCTTATCAACAGCCCTACTACGCATAGATCTAGTTGTAGTGGTCGGATAAAAATGGATTGTGATAATTCGTATTTAATTTAAACCAATTAGAGATGCTTACGTGCGAATGTGGGATTGATATGTTAGTTTTTTAGTGGTTTCATCGGTGCTTAGTGGGGACTCACGGGGAATCATAATGGGCGTAGACTTTTGAATGTTCGTTTGATAAAAAAACAGCAGGATCGAGCAGTGGGATATTAAGCCCCGGACGTTGACTTTATAATGGGTTAAACAATTTTAAAGTATGATTTATCTATAAGGTGATCCGGCTGAACACCAAAGTTATGGACAAGGCTTGTTTTGATTGTCTTTTGGTAAAACGTTGGGACTAACAAGTCAATAGTAGGCTGGCGATATTAACGCCCAGTTGATCTAATGGTTTAAGTACCGGGACATGATCTCGGGGTCCTGGGTTCAATTTCCGGGTCGAGCAAACGTATGTTTAGAATTTTTCGAACATAGCTCAGGTTTGTGATCACCAATCTGCATTTGGCAAGCGTGGTGATTAAGCCTAATCCCATCATAGTAGCGATGACTTGATTTCTATGATGGAGGCCTTTGCCCGGCAGTGGGACAATATGTACACTGATACTACTACATAATCAGCTGTAGATCCGATAACCGCCCGACCGGGCGGTTGTGGGCTCTAAGATTTTTTGGAGTTGAAACCACCCCCACAAAATACAGAGCAACCGATTTTTGCCACGTGCCAAATAACCGTGATCGGACTATAGACACTTCTTATCATCTAGATAGTATTTTTGATACGACGAATAAGTTTTTATGAATATTCACTACCACCAGCGGGCACGTCATCAAAATAGTTCCATATATTTTCACAACAGTAAAATTTTGAAATCACTCGTTACATCGTTATAGATCTTGTATTGACTAAAAGATTTATTTTGTGCTCATCGGCCAGTCATTATTCGAGGCCCATACAAATGAATGGGAACCAATCAATTAAAATGTACCAGTCCAACCTTTTTGAGGTGATACAATACCCGATTTTGTGGTAGAAGTTTCGTAATTATTTCGATTGTAATGTTGTTATTTTGAACGATTTTACAGGTGAAGGTATTTTTGTAATCATTGGGATTAGGAAAGTCTTTATTAAAGTAAGAGGCGAGTATAATATTTTTACAATTGTAGATAGATAGATACACTTTATTGCACAAAATGTATGAATCTTAGTCTATGGTATTATGTACCTATTTACGTCGTCCGTGCCTAATGTGACGCACGGACATACATAGGATTATAACAATATAATTCCATGCTTTGCCGTGTGGTCCTGGCAGAGTAGAATAGGCCCTCACTCTTACCAAGGTGTCGTAAAAGGCGACTAAGGTAAAGCTGCTGGCATGATCATCAGCACCCAGAGAAGGAAAACTCTGCATTTATATCAAAACCCTCGCCAACCCGTCTGCCAAGCGTGGTGAGTATGGCAATTACCCCTCATGTGATTGAGGGAGGCCCGTGCCCCAGCAGTGGGGACTTAAGTGGGCTGATGATGATGATGATGAATTCCATGCTTACATAAAATCAGCGCCATGGCCTGAAGGTCCTAAGGTAGGTAAATGTTTCTATCTATCTTTCTATCTATTATACTAGTACAAAGTAGGCGGTCTTATCGCTAATAGAGATCTCTTTCAGACAACCTCTGGGGTAATAGGGGATCTGCTACTGATACCTATATTTTCAATCGACTTCGAAAAAGGTATGTTTTGTACATATTTTCACCGATTTCCCCACCAATTATTGACGGATTTGCATAATTCTTATTTTATTTGAAAGTGAACTCCCAAATTGGTCCTATTGTCACCATGTCAGGATCTGTTGATGGGATCCCAGAGAAATCGAGGGAGGAACAAGATCTAATTAACAGTTCATGAGTTTTTTTTTTAAATATTTTACAGCATTTACATAAGTTAACCTATTAGCAGCTGCCAAGTTAGCTTCTAAAAGCTAGAATGATCGTTAAAAAAAGAATCACTGTGATTTCTAAATTAGACCCTATTTTGTTCAACTGCATATTTCGTTATTCAATAGGTTAAGGTTGTGAAAAAAAATCTAACCGTTACAAAAATCGATTGCATAGTAATCTTCACAACTTAACACGATGATAACTTAAGCTGACCGAAAATTCTACCGTATCACTTAATACGATTCACATGCCCCTTAATAACCGTAGTATAATATCATACCTTCGGTTATGCCATATTAGCTTTCCCATACAATTAGTGAATTGATTTCAAATTCGCAATACTGAGCTGAGTATGTCAAATTGTTAAACAAACAGCACAGAAACGCGATCTATCGTAATCCTTGGTCTAGGGTTGGTACACACTTTGCAAACCAGAAAACCGCTTACCGCTCTGCTCACAGAAAACCGGCGTGTGTGTTTCGCAGTGTGAGTGAGGTAAAAAAAACCCCTGCAGTCAAATGACAAATGGACCTTAAAGAGAAAAGCGTACTCCGTTTTGAAAGGCTGGCAACGCATTAGCTGTCTCTCTGATTTCGCAGATGTTCATGTGTGCTTACTTACCATCAGATGACTCGCTTGCTAATTTGTCGCCTGTAGTTAAAAAAAAAATATTGTCATTCGCTGGTCTAGTTTCACTTTTTTTATACTAGAGGCGTCAAACGAGCAAGCGAGTCATCTAATGGAAAGTATTAACGCCACCCATGAACACTACACTATTGTTTGTGGAAATAGTGTAGTGTGACTACCTCGGTGGCGTAGTGGTTAGTAGGTCGCACTATAAAGCGAAGGCTGCGCAAGAGGTCCCGGGTCCCTGGTCGGGCCTAAAATTTGTACCAAAGTTTTCGGTAACAAATACTTAGTATCAGTCCGGAGTCTGGAAGATGGCGGTCCCCCCGTGCCTCGGAAATTATGATGATCCAACGAGCGAAAAAAGCACGACAAGCCGTTGGTGCCGCGCCCAATCTCTCTCCGGTAGTATCACGCTGGTGTCCCATCAGAATATGAGGGTAAGGGAATAGAGAGTGCACTTGTGTTTGCGCACACACTGGAGCACTATTATATATCCTGCTTACGTGGCTGATCGTTGAGATTGACCTCCGTAGCCGTAATCAGTTGGAGGACTTTATTGTTTGTGATACGGAAGACCTTTTAAAGGTTTGTACCAACCCTACGCGAAAAAGGATCTAAGTGATCGATGGGCGCGCGCGCACGCCTTGTCCTAAAAGGATTTGCCTTTTTGACAATTAAATCCCCCCTATTAAGATGTCAACCGGCATTAATTCAAATCGATACATCTTTATGGTTAAAGCGATTTCTAAATCGATTCCGGGTGTGAAAGGGATGAAATATTTTGGAATTGTGATTGAATGAAAGGTTGTGTCACTCTTTTTTTGGATCTGTTAAATGGAAATAAATTGGTTTATTAGAAAGAGAAGGAAATAAAAAGGTGTTGAGGATAATGTTCCATAATCTTAAGATAAATTCATAACATTATGGAACAAAATAAGATAGATATAATCTTTATAGATCACAAAAGTTTACAGTTATTAATCATTTCTTTCTTCATCTTAGCATGTAATTCCTGACTGCGCCCAGAGCTCTTGATTTGGAGCTTGGGGTACACTAAGACCATGATTCAGGATTCGGGCAGTCTGGTCACAATGAAGCGCGTGCCGTCTGACCTTGGCAACCCTTTAATAGGGGAATCAGACCAACTAAATCATAGTTACACGAAAATATCCTCCCGTTAAAAAGATAGATATATAATATATAGATTGTTAGTGCTCAAGAATTGTTTGAAGCATGCACGAGAGCGCCTGTTGGTCTAGTGGTTTAAGTACCGGGCCGTGATCTCGGGGTCCTGGATTCGATTCCCGGGTCGAGCGAAAAGTATATTTCGAATTTTTCGGATCGTAGCTCGGTTTTGTGATCACCAATCCGCATTAGGCAACCGTGGTGATTAAGCCTAATCCCATCATAGTAGCGATAACTTGATTTCTATGATGGAGGCCTTTGCCCTGCAGTGGGACAGTGTATAGGGCTGATACTTTACTTTACTTTACTATGCACGAGAGCTACTGCCGATAAACTGTTTTGCAGTCTGGTAGAACAGTCTTACCAAGCTTCATTACCAATCATAATTGCTTAGTCTTTAGATGTTTAGCATATTATTTTATCAGTGGTTACATCAAATATATTCTTTGTCACTTCATTTTTGACAAAACAAAAGGAGAACAAGAGGATAACATTATTACGCGCGGTGGCCGAGAAAACTTGTGTTGGAGAAGAAAACATTGAGTTTTATTTATCATATTTTAGTTATATATCATATTTTATATGTGTTTGTGTTCATCGGGTGATGCTTGCGCATTATACCAGAAATCAGTTGCAAACTAGTCAGTGTACCCGTATTATAATCAGATCAGTTCGCGTAGAGGATTAGGGTGGCTGTGAGAGGAGGTTCGAAGGCCACTTGCAGGGCGCATAGCCCTATTCAGATACTACTCTAATAAGCAGAGGTTGTTTTCTGATATTATCAGACAGGAAGATACGTTGGCACGTAGGTGCAGCAGGCACATATTATAATGTGTAGGTATTCAGAGTAATCAGGTTATTCGTTACCAAGTTGGAAATCAGATACTTGGTTTTACGACAATGTGATATTCAGTGAGAAGAGTGAACAGCAAGATGCGGCGGCCTTGCACCACATCCGCGCTCCTTAATCGCCGATGTTATCACGACATCACTCACTCCATTCAGACGGACTGTTGTGCGGAAAACTGTTTAAAAATAAAAAAAAACTTTTTATTTACCTACTGAGACTTAATCTCCTTTATTACAAATCGGGAACTAAGGATAGTCCCGAAACAAATTCTCTTGGAATATACACTCTGTTTTTACCTTAACTTTAATCAAACTTATCATTTCGCATTCCTCTCCACTCACTCAATCTTTCAAAACTTCCTCACTATATTTCATTTCCGTGGGCTGGTACAGTCAGCCTGAAAATTAGTAGGCAACACAAACACTGGAGGTCCACATATCTATTTTTAACAATTGCGGACCGTGGGAGACTCAGCAAACATGTATGTCATTATTCCTGTCCTTAGCATGGCTTGTGTCATGGGTATCGATATAAACGAAAATACCATAAATACAAACTTAAATATATGTTTTAACACCTCATCATCATCATCAGCAACCCACACTCGTCCACTGCTGGACATAGGTCTCCCCTAATGCACGCCACTGCTCCCGATTTTCGGCCACTCTCATCCAGCCCACACCAGCCAGCCTTCGAATGTCATCATCCCATCTTGTCGCAGGGCGTCCTACACTACGCTTACCGAGTCGCGGTCTCCACTCAAGGATTTTACGGCTCCAACAGCTGTCAGTTCTGCGGCTAATATGACCAGCCCACTGCCACTTCAGTTTGCTAATTCGGTGGGCTATGTCGGTGACTCTGGTTCTCTGTCGGATTACATCATTTCTGATGCGGTCCTTCAGAGATACTCCGAGCATAGCCCTTTCCATAGCTCTTTGAGCGACATTGAACCGGTTTGAACCAGTTAACACCTAGACACTGAACAAATAAAAGTGATCATCTCAAGAAGGCGAGTCACGACCTGCGTGTCGTCGGATGTCATCTAGCCAGCGCTGCGGTGGTCCGTCGTGTCCTGAAGGGCCTGGGCCAAGTTTCATTCGAGGCTTTATATTTTCTGCACACAAAAAAAACAGTTTTTTATGTCTAGTCGTTTGCTTTTGCTCATAATGATTGTTTAATTATAAAACCTACTTCGCATTTTTAAAGGTCTCAATTGTTTCGTTGCAGTGATATTTGTCACACACCCCACACAATAAAAAAAAAGTATTTCATTAGTGAATAGAATAGTGAGGTGGATTTTACAGATTTTTGCAGTGCAAGTATACGTTATATGTAAAGTAGTCATAGACTACGGATGCCGCTATCGGAGTATGATGTATTGGCAAATAAAATAATTGTAAATATCAGTGGCAGGTCCCCTCACAAGGTGGACCGACGATCTGGTGAAGATCGCGGGAAACCAGTGGATGCGGGCTGGCGCAGGACCGATCCATGTGTGGAAAACAATTGGGGGAGGCCTATGTCCAGCAGTGGACGTCTATTGGCTGAAACGGTAATGATGAAATATCAGTGCACACGACTAACTCCTACAAAAAACTATTGTTACTATTTTCGACCGATTCGACCAATCTTAATCCGATACTAAATCTATGGTATAACGTTGTCATTCTATATAAATCTGACGTTATACCATACATTTATCCACGGATATAGATTGGTCGTACCTACAGCTTAAGTGCCTTAAAATGTTTGACTAAACTGAAGTGGCAGTGGGCTGGTCATATTAGCCGCAGAACTGACAGCCGTTGGAGCCGTAAAGTCCTTGAGTGGAGACCGCGACTCGGTAAGCGTAGTATAGGACGCCCTGCGACAAGATGGGATGATGACATTCGAAGGCTGGCTGGTGTGGGCTGGATGAGAGTGGCCGAAAATCGGGAGCAGTGGCGTGCATTAGGGGAGACCTATGTCCAGTAGTGGACGAGTGTGGGTTGCTGATGATGATGAAACTGACGAGTCCTCGCGACGGGACAGAATCACCTTAACCCTTTACCGGGCAACTAGACATCATTTATTTCATTGGTTTTCAATCCTTATCTCAATTGCACAAAGTTCAAAATCTGGTGGTCTCGTATGATCCATTGCCTGGTTAAACGTTAAAAAACGGAACTTTAAAAGACCCCAAGGAGGCGTGTTTGTGACTCTTTTACTGTTGCTGGTGGCCATGGGTGGCAGTTCACTCACCATGATCTATTTGCTTCCTATCTTATAAAAATAGTAGCTAACACTAGTCTCCCCGCCTGTACGGCACCCAGAGCGTGACGAATGACATTGCACTAGTTCGTATAACCGCGGCTACTTCATTTCGTCTTCCTTAAGCGATTTGCTCATTAGAATAACTCGTTTTTGCTACGGATGCATCTTAAATGCTGCGTTTTTTATCCGACTTTTGACCTTACCGATTTGAAAGAGATAAAAACTAACTCTTAATTAAAATATTGGTAGGTATCATCTGATTGATATATATAGGATATTATGTTATAAATACAGCGGTAACACGCAGAACTCTGCCTCGGTGGCGCAGTGGTAGTAGGTGGGTCACATTTTAAAGCGACGACTGCACTTGGTTCGATCCCCGGGTCGGGCCAAAATATGTACCTGAGTTTTTCTGTTAAAAATTCTCAGTGTCAGCCCGGAGTCTGGAAGTTGGCGGTATTGTACCTTCGTGCCTCAGAAAACACGATAAGACGTTGGTCATACGCCTAATCCCTCTTCGGTCGTATCACACTGGTGTCCCGAAATGTGAGGGTACGGGAATAGAGAGTGCACTTGTGTCTGCGCGGACACTTGTGCACTACAATATGTCCTGCGTCGATGGCTGAGCGCTGAGATTGGCCGCCATGACGGAAATATCGGTTTGGAGGATATTGTTATTATTAATACGCAAAAAGGTAGCCTCTCTATTGCCGTCTGTCTGAGCACCAATAGTGTTCTGAAAGTCATTGCGAGCAGGCAACACGTCTGTCCTATTATGTGGCATATGCTCAATGTATGTAGGTCTCATTTAATTATAAATTACTAACATAGGTTAAGACATTTTTACTAACACAAATAGACTTAGTTGTCTGAAATAAATAAAATATTATGTTTGTCAGTCATTCCACAACCACGGGCGATTATGTCCCGGACTTTTGGAAGTGCGTGGGGCCGAAGCCAACAAGTAGAGGCCCGTTCGATTGATAATTTTAGTGTCATGCGACATGACACCAGCCGGCGACTCATCCTGTATACGCTATGGAGTAGCTAAGGACAGTCCCCGGTTGATGTAGGAGTATTGGAAGAAATTGAAATAAAAGAATCTGGGCTATTGTATTGAGGTGCTGATGGACTATGTAACTGGGGCTATTGAAGGACTATGGCGCCTGCCATGATCAATGATGAAAATCAAGAGTAAAATGGGCAGGCGGTGACTCGCACGCACGATGGGCTCCCTTATTATAAATAATTGTCATCATCTCAGAATAGTCGTAAGCCGTCGCTTCGTAGCTCAGGATACACTTGGACTAAAATCCGGATTTAATAAGTCAGGTAATTATAATGAAGCGACTACTTTCTGACCTGGTATAAATTATGAATTTTCCACAGTGGTGGTTGGAGGTCACTTCTTATGACACGTAGCCCAATTCTCGGCACGTGATATAGATATTGAAATCGACCTTTATATGAACGAATGTATGGAAATAACCGTGTGAGAGCTACACTTCGGCATGAATGTGCCGGCTAGACCGGAGAGATAGCACGGCTTCTCAGAAAACCAGCGTGAAGCAGCACTGTGCTGTGCATGAGTGAGGGTACCGGAGCCCAATAAGGGGGAAAGGGGGGTGTAAACGTTGGCAGCGGACTTGTGACTCTACTGGTGTCGCAAGTGTCTATGGGCAGCGGCAATAGCTTACCATCAGGTAATCCGTGGGCTCGTCTGTCACCTATCGCGATAAAAAATATGTATAAAACGGTCTAAGGGCCGACTTTTTAATCCGTAATTACCTTTTGGTTAAATTAACTATAGTCAACTGTCTAACCAATAGTCAAAGTGACAGCGTCAAAGTGACGCAATTCCTTGTAATATAACTATTGTAGAAGCTTAATATTGCTCAAAAACGGCCATAAGCCTAGTTTTTCAATTTTAAAATTCATCTTTTAAGGATTTAACAAGTTATATTAGCCGCAGAACCGACAACCGATGGGGTAAACGAGTTCTAGAGTGGAGACCGCGTCGTGGCAAACGTAATGTAGGGCGCTCTCTGGCTAGGTGGGGGGACGATCTGCGCAGGATGGCTGGCAAGAGCTTGACGTGAGAAGCCATGGATAGATCACAGTGGCGAACAACTGGAGAGGCCTACGTCCAGCAGTGGACTGTGATAGGCTGATGATGATGAAGTTTCAAAGCAAGCATAATTATATTCGAAAACACAAGTAACGTTCTAAGATTGTATGTTAAATAGTCCATATTAAATTATACACTTAGTCGCCAAGGCCTTGCAGACAATTCACGTTGTTACACACGGGTGTACAATCGTGAGAGATTTCATTGTGCGCTGTGACATAATGACGAGTAATAGGACAGTCACAGTACGTTATATGTCTTCAATCCAGTGCGAGGTCGCCTTGAGGTCATGTATGAATGTCACGCTTTGCAATTTGGTAATGAGGTCGATTTATTGTTTGTAATTATGATTAACAGCAGACGGTTAGTGAAAATGAAAATAGTTTATTCAATTTAGGTCCATAAAGAACACTCATGAATGTTAACATGTTTACCACTGGTTCCGAATGTAGTTTTCTGCCAAGAAGACACCAGCAAGAAACTTAGCAGTTACTCTTTTAAAAAACGTAACAAAATATCACGATTAACTTAAAAATATAGTACAATTTTTTGCTTCGGCGGGTAAGGCTAAAACAAGCCGCATGGGCTGATGCAATTCAAAGGTTTTAAATTAGTGTCTAAAACAACTAGCCTAGTGTACAAATTTGGTGTTTATTTGTGCAGTAAAGTGCCGCAAAGTGATCCTAATAATAATCGTTGGATTGTATCGTTTTTAATACTGCTATTGTGTGTTGAGTGCGTTGTCTCGTGACAACTTACTTGGACCTAATAGAGTCTGAAAACCCGCGATTGCTTCTAAAGTGATATCCGCTGAATCCGTAGGTCGATAAAACGTAAAACACCGCCGTTTTATTGAGTGACTGTGACTTTGACTGACTTCGACTGTTGAATACCTACTTATTCTCATTAATCTCATCTCTGTATTCAGGGACCTATGTTGCAAGTCTTACTTACGCTGCGGCAGTTTGGTGGCACCGGGCAAGCATCTTCGTGGTGAAGCGAGCTTTGCTGCGCACCCAGCGGCCTGCAATGATTCTGCTCACGAAGGCTTATAGGTCTGTTAGCACATCAGCGCTGCCCGTGCTAGCTGCGGTGTTGCCGGCGACTTAGAAGTCGTTCGTGTGGGACGATTCGCCCAGGAGTGCCCAAAGGAAGCCACAGACAAGGAGCAGACGGCACTTAAACGTAGAATATTTGGAGATGTTGTTGCCCAATGGCAGGAGCGCTGGTCGACCAGCGACAAAGGAAGAGAGTTGTCGCAGTTTTTCCCAGACGTAGAAATGAGATTATCGGCCGGTTGGGTGGAACCAGACTACGCTGTGTCACAAATATTTACAGGACATGGGAGTTTTAACAGCAGACGTGCAGTCTGACGTGCAGTCTGACGATGACTCTCTGTGAGTCACCTGTATGTCCCTGTGGAGAAGCTGATGAAACTCGGGACCATGTGCTGTGGGAATGTCAGCTGTATGAAGAAGAGCGGCAACAGATGCTGAATGACTGGAACAGAAACGAGATAGGACCAGTATACCATCAAGAGATGGTCAACTCTGCAGAAGGTTTTCGACGGTTGCGTGCGTTTGCACACAAAAGGCTTAATATTAGGAAGGAGATTGATTGATGTGGAACTGCCCGAGCGCGAGTCGCTTGTGTTGTGGTGTTTCACGCCCCATTTGGGGAGAAGTGACATTGAGATGGGACACAGACACAGATTTTGTAGGGAGTGAAGAATCGCACCGGGGAAAGAGCCCTTAGCAAGTACCTGGTGAGCGTCTCCCAAGATTCGGTCCGTATGCCGAGACGGTAGGAAGGACCATGGGCTGGTGGGGGGACTGTGTCTCCCCTATCTTTTGAGCTCCTACTCACGAAAGATTCGTTTCATCAGCGTCACGATGTCTTTCGGATTGAAGTGCCTGTAGTCTCCTGGTTTAGGATAAGCGTTACCTAGAAGACACATTCTGCCTCTGGCTAGTGAGTCGCATTCACATAAAAGTTGTGTGTTGTGTGGTTGCATGTTCTATGGTTTCCGTCTCCTCCTTGCATGCTCTGCAGTCGCTGTTCTTAGTTATGTTCATTTTCATCAGCATTTTGTTCGTTGCATAATGCCCTGTTAACGCTCCTAAGAGCATCCTTGTCTGTTGTCTATTGCCGCCGAGAAGATATATTCTAGATTAGTTTTATCATGTTTGAAAAAAAATCTTCGTTCCGATCTTAACTCCAAGGAATTCCTACCCCAATGTCACCTTCAAGACAAATCAAGAACAGTTCTCAAAACGCGGCCTTGTAACTGTATCACCGCATAGCATCAACAAAAACAGCTACTGTAGCCTCAAATTATATAATTTGACTAATTAAAGTAATAAATTATGCCGGCTCGCTCATTGTGAGAGGCTCCCACGTAGTTTATCAACAAAAAGTTCGCATTAATCTAGATATTATCTGTGACCTACATTGATTTGGCCAAGACCTTGGACTCATATTTGAGGTCTCATTGGATGCATTGTCTTTTGATTGCCTACGCGGATGTTTCAATGCAGCCCACGACTAGCAAGAGTGCGTCTTGTTAACTAAGAATTAAATGCCGCAGGAGTCTCCGGTAGGTCTTCATTAGAATTGAAGTTAAGACCGAAAATATCTCAATCAATCACCCTGGTCAAATATTCGTGCGATGAATACAGTATCTAGGTGTAATTGTATTTAAGTATTTCTAATTCCACTGTTTTTGCCGACTTTAAAATAGGAGGAGGGATTTTACCGTTGTGATCACAGTTTTCTCGGTGAATTGTTGACCGATTTGAAACACGCACTAAAAAGTGTAAAATAATATTTTTAATACACACTTCATCATACACTTCATATAACATTTAATCGAAACAAGGTGTTACCGAAATCGTAGTGTATGAAGTGTTTTCAGTGTGTGGTAAATGTATAAGATGTTGTATGAGTATATTTGTTTATAATTGCCGGCATGTCCTGCATGTAGCCTCTTCCGAAAATAGGCTCTTTTTGGACCAATCTGTGTCCCTTGTAGTTTGCATCTAATTTACCTATCCCAGCCGTTCAGCCATTTTCTTTTTTAGGTGATTCTGGGCACACGAGAAGACAGAAATTGTCAGTGCATCGTGCAACAACGCTAAGTTTTCGACGTGGTGATTACTTCTTTTTCATTATGTATACCAAAAAAAAGTATTATATGAATATATTTTTGATTCCGCTGTTGCTTCTGATATCCATAACACAGGTACTTGAGCTACCTATCTCGGAGTCAGATCAAAGTATGTGATGTTGTAATTGTTTTTTTTTTATTTATTAATCATAATCATCAGTTTCGAGATATTTACTGCAGAATATATACCACCCCCATTGACTTCCAGAGTGTCCAGTTGCAGGCAGCCTGAATCCAGCAAGATCCTGAGACTCTGATCAGTCTCCATCTCGTGGGTGGATATCCCACTCTTTTATACATTGAGAAAATATCTACTAAGACTTCATAGATTACGGTCTAGAATGTTTAAAAAAGTCGGTATGCGTTAACGTGCTACATCCAGGACTCTCTCTCTTTATGAGGGGCTTCATCACAGGACCTGAAACTAACCCTCACTCAGCTTGAGGGTATCGGAGGCCGAATTAATTTAAACAAAAAATCCAATGCGATAGTGTAGATTACTTACTTAGCTTCATTTATTTGGCACTAAAAAAACAACAAATAAAGTAGCCTTTGTGAATTCAGTTAAAGAGCAATTAGACATGTTGACGGTCCCAGCGACTTTAAGGGTGCGTCCACATCAGTCGAAAGCGCCGCGAATGTGAAGCTCGCGAGCCACTCACGAACTGCTCGCGAACTGCATATTTGCAGCGTTCCAGATGTGGACGCACCCTATAGTGTACGCAATGCTCGTGATAGCGGTGCTTTTTTTATTATATTGGTGCGGGACTGCGGACAGATTTGGGGGAAGGGCCACCTATCACATATAAAACTTGTTGCGGTGACAGGTGTATATGAAGCACATGTAACTACTGATAAACAAAAACAAGTTGTATGTAAATTAGACAGGGGCAAAAACACTTTCTAAGTAGACTTTCAACTTATGTACAAGTAGAAATGACCAAAATTATTAGTTTATTAACCGTCTTTCTATCCAAATATGCTCTTGACACGCAAAGAACATTCCTTTGGTATTGAACAAATCTAGTTTATTTAAACACAAAATAGTTTAAGACGTCATCCTGACCAAACGAGAAATATACTTGTAACTCAACTTTTTACAAGATTAAAAATATAATTCAGTCCAAAAATCTTAATTGCGTTTAATAAATTAGAAACACTCAATAATTTATAGCAAACGCGTGTCTGAATTTGAATATCAATTCCATTTAAGACGATATTAGTGATGTGCCGGATATCCGTAGTAGTATCAGCCCATAAACTGTCCCACTGCAGGACAAGGGCCTCCATCATAGAAATCAATTTATCGCTATTATGATGGGATTAGGCTTAATCACCACGCTTGCCAAATTTGCTTGCTTTCGCTTGACGCGGGAATCGAGCCCAGGACCCCGAGATCACAGCCCGGTACTTAAGCCACTAGACGAACGGGGCTGGATACCCGTATCCGTTCCTTAAACCTACCATATTAATAACTAACAATGTATAGGCATTGTGGAATCAGATTCCCGCAGCAGCGTTCTCTTTAATCTGAATTCGAATTGATTATTAACATTTGAATGATATAGCCAGAAAAACTAATCAAAGTGACAATTGTGTAATCATTACTTGCCATTGGTGAAAAAAAACTAAGTATTCGAAGAAAAGAGTGTTTTCATTTTAACACACACTGCACACACACACACACACACACAAAACGTACGAAAAAAGAAGAAAAGAGCCTTCAAGAGAAGAGCGTACTCTTTTTTAAAAATGCCGGCAACACATTAGCGATCTCTCTGATTGGGCGGATGTTCATGGGCGGCGATGATTACTTTCCATCAGGTGACTCGCTTGCTCGTTTGTCCGTCTCTAGCATGAAAAAATAGTTTACTAGTTTAGCCATCAGGTGAGTGAGGGTCGTAAGCCCACTATCCCAAAAAAATACAGCGGGTATGAATGGTTATTAATAAACCATTTGAGTATCCGCGGCACATGTTATAAGAGTCTAGAACATCACTAGCATATATCTATGGAACGGGTGAGTCTCACACTAAATCTACAAACAATTAAGAGAGGCATAAAGCCGAGACCACAATTACACGGGAATTAATATAAAAACTTTAAGCGTGGGCGTGATTGTTTATTTCTGTTTCCATTGTCTTGAAACGACTGTTTTAGTGATGTGATAAGTTTTTCATTCGAGTGACAGCATCAAAAATCATATTTAAGATTAATAGTTTCCGTCTGAATTCACATGGATTCTACTTGGAGCCTACGGGTCTTGAGATGTTAAATTATATATTTCAAAGTGGACTGTTACTAGGTTAAATGTCGTTTTTGCGTTGCGTCCAAGGCTGTCGTTTTGCAGCCAATTGACAGCTTCCCTGCTACATCTCCCCTTCTTCACACGTCCTTTGGTACTAGTAAGCATATTGGCACGCATGTCATCTTTTACGACGCCAAGCTAAGCCTTTTTAGACCCAAATAAGACTTCTCTTCTACTATGGCACAGTGAGGATGGTATATCCATAAAAACACATAGGTACACAACGTGGCATAGACATAAATGTATTAAATGGATAGTCCCAGTTTCCATAAAACATGGCCGGGCGTACCGTTATTGGCGTCTTTCCTTTTATTTGTCTGCCACGTCACGGACGTGAAAGCCACCTACCTTTTTTTTGCTGACTAGCAGACAGATCGCATGATGGTAAGCGATTGCCGCCGCCCATAGACACCTGCGGCTTTCACGCCGGTTTTCTGTCGAGCCGGCCCATTCATGCCGAGGCATGGCTCTCCTACGGGCAAACTCTTACCCTTATACCCTTAATTTTAGAGTAACCACGAACGATTCCACAACTCGTATGATGCAAGAAACATTATTGGAACTATTTGATTGAGTTGACCCCTAAATATTCGAGTAAAATTGTAATGAATTCGAATGATTTGAGTAAAAAAATAGCATCACTATGTATATACTTTATGACGTGTGACGACGAATGAAACAGAATAGGTAGTTTTCATTAATCTTTATCGACTAAACACTAACAAATACATCCACTACTGGGAAGTTGGATATTTGCGCAATCAATGGATTGAATGTTTTTTGTTCGTTTGTGAGGTCACGAATACTAGGCCTTATAGTCCTTAAAATATCTTGATTAGAATGATAGATGTCACGTGACCTTTATTTCAATAAACGTAAGGTTTTTCATTTTACCATAGAAATATTAATTCTATGCGTTTAACCGAGTTTTATTCCATAGATTGTATAATCTTAAAGATAATTGTCTGTTTCACCAACACCAAAGCTGTCTTTTAACCAAAAACAAAGGAGACAAACAGAGCGTGTAAAAGAGAGGGAAACTCCTTTTCGGTCGTAACTTCTGCTTTAAATTAGGCCCTCTGGTTCCCCTGATTTGAGGTCGTAGAAGTCAGACGACAATCGACACGCCAATTGACGCAAAGCATTTATTTATTTGCATAGAACAGGTACAGACATGATAGTATATTATGTGAAAATAAGAATCTTTATTCAGTTAATACTGTTAACATGCAAATTGGTTACAATTATAAAAAAACATTTAAATTATAAAACGTTTTATCCACCAGCCATTGCCGTAATTTTTTTGTCATCAAACCCGCAGGTCCACACTTGAAATGGTTTGGAATTTTGTTATACATTTTGACACACATGCAATAACAATTTTTCTGACAGGCAGTCATTCTGGGTAAAAAGTCCAAAGCCAGTCTGTTACTATCTCTGGTATTTCGTGGAAATACATCACTAGCTTTTTTAAATAATTCGGGGTGTTGTTTGACAAACTTGAATATTTCTAGTATGTACATGCCTGAATCTGTCAAATGTACCTTTGCCACAAATAGCACGTGCGCATTTTTTTTGGCAATGAATACTTTAACCCACTTAAAAATTTAAACTCGTGTCCCGCCTGAACACGAGATGAAATTTTTAAGTGTGCCGTTTACTTAAGAATAAATTGCAAAATATTGCTATAAAAAATATCAACTATTGATTTAGCAGTCTCATCTTAACTGGTGGTCAAATAATATTTCCACTGGATATTGTAAATATACCTACAATATTATAGATGAGACTATCGACAGCTCATGTCGAATCAAGCACTTACAAATTTCGTCAGCTTATTAACGCGTTCAGTGGTCTAATTGGTAGAACATTCAACCGGATTGCGGAAGGTGTGGGTTCGAGTTCGGCCTGAACGCGAGATGAAATTTTGAAGTGTGTTATTTACTTAAGAATAAATTTCAAAAGATTGCTATAAAAATATCAACTAATGAATACTTTATTGGTCATTGTACTATTTCCCCATAATAGTAGGCCCATACGAAAAGGTAGAAGCAAAATTAATTCCTGCGCCAATTCTGTTTGTTTTTCAGATCTGGGAGAGCGGCTTGTTTGAACAGATAAACAATCACTATACTACTATTACTTAACGCATAAACCCTAACAGGTAATTAAATGATTTTTTTTTTACAATAATAAGAGGGAATGAACTTCACTTTATCTCGGTTATTGTATAAACATTGACTGCACATTGTTAAACCTCATTCTATAAGACTTAAGGGTCAACAGTCTGTAGTTAACTATTTGCTGTTTGTACAAGAAGCGAAGGTCACTATATGAATTGAGTTTAAAAAACTTAAGACAATGGCTTGTTTACTTTCCATAAAAGTCTTTAAATGTATCTATTGGATTGAACTTGGCGCCTATTTATATCATGAGTGATATATATTTTGAAATATTTTTTATTTCGTGAAATAGCTGGCAAACCGATCTCCACCTGGGTTATTCTCGAATGGAAGTCATTGCCATTTTATCTTATCGTACGAGCAGACGGATCACCTGATGGTAAGCGATTGCCGCCGCCCATAGACAACCGCGACACCAGTGGAGTCTCAAGTGCGCTGGCAACCTTTAAACCCCCCTTTACCCCGGATTGGGCCTCCGGTACCCTCACTCACGTAGCGAATCACAGCACAGTGCTGCTTCACGCCGGTTTTCTGTGAGGCCGTGCTATAACTCTGGTTGAAATGGCCCATTCATGCTGAAGCGTGGCTCTCCCACGGCGTATTCAGGTGGTTATAGGGATGTAAATAACGTCGGTTTTCTGTGAATTGACATCAGAATATTAAAATATACGTATTTATTTTTATAGAAGAGGCATTTTAACCGGTAAAAATAATTCTGGAATCATCCATTGGCCCTTTCGACCTTTGATATTATAATTACAATAAATAGGTAATAATAAATATTTCACAACATCACACGTAAAAATAATTCTGGAATCATCCATTGGCCCTTTCGACCTTTGATATTATAATTACAATAAATAGGTAATAATAAATATTTCACAACATCACACACATTGATCTGTTTCTGAGATAGGTAGCTCAAGCAACTTTGTTACGGATATCAAAATCAACAGTGAGATTACAAATACATACATAAAATATTCTTTTTGTAAACATATACTTATAATACATAGAAAACACCCAAACCAATACAAACAGACATGTTCATGCACTCAAATATTTGTGCTGTACTGTACCAATGTTCCAAAAGGATCGTCTTTTTGCAGCTGCAATGCAGTAGACAAAGTGGGCGATTGTCAAAAAATATGGTGAAATGAAGAACATACCCATATTTAGCTGTGGGTGGATGTCGGATGAAATAAAAAAAAAATGCTACAGGCGACAAACGAGCAAGCGAGTCACCTGATGGAAAGCAATCATCGCCGCCCATTAACATCCGCGAAATCAGAGAGATCGCTAATGCGTTGCCGGCCTTTTTAAAAAGGAGTACGCTCTTCTCTCGAAGGTAAGTGATCTCGAAGGTAAGTGGTATCCTAAGTCTAAGTGATATTAACTAGTCCTAAGTCCTAAGTCTAAGTGACTTTCCTGTCATTGACGCTCGTGGTCTTTAGTCCTCTCCCAGACCGCATCAGAAATGATGTTAATCCAATTTTTTTAGTTAAAAGAGTACCGACATACCTACACTTAATTAGCAATAAAACAGTGACGTTGGGTTAGGTCTATTACAGATACTAAGCCTTTGGAGCCGTAAAGTCCTTAGTGGAGAACACTCGGTAACGTAAGTGTAGGACGCCTCGACCGATGCTTCAGACATTACGAAGGCTGCTGTAAATGGGCAGGATAGACTGGCCAAACAATCGGAGCACTGCATTAGGGAACCTTGTCCAGCAACATACGAGTGCCAGTTCTTGATTGATGATGTGAAAAATAACAATGTTAGCCATTTTTTAGTTAAAATATAATCCGGTTGCATGAAAAACAACTTAAAAAGCACATAAATACAAGACGTTGAAAACTATTAACCGAAAAGAAATTCATCATCAAAAACAAACATGAAAATTAAAACGTAACTAAAATATTGAAACACGACTTTCTAAGAGAAACATTAACCACGCCCCTAACACAAACTTTATCTAATCTTAAAAACAATAATTTTATGGCCACTGGATGGATATTTGATTTCACTGAGCGTAATAAAACATCTGCTATTCGTATAAAGAAAACCATAAATTTGTTAACAAAACTATAAATAAAATCGCGACTTAAATTTTTACTAAAGTACTTTATCTTTCCAGTATTTTCTTGAAAATCAACCTTATTCCTTGGTAATAACAAAAGCTTAGTTATATCGAAGTAACTGTATCATCACAGTTAAAAGAAAGACAGTAGCAAGGTATTTTATTATACTGATGATCTTGACTTCCCAGTGAACCCAATGAGCTTAGAAGAAGCCTATAGTGGAGCGAAGTACCTACTTAGAGTGAGTGAGTGAGTGAGGGTACCGGAGGCTCAATCCGGAGGAAAGGGGGATTAATGGTTGGCAGAAACCTTGTAATTCCACTGGCGACGCGGGTGTCCATGGGCGGAGACAATCGCTTTCCATCAGGTGATCCGTCTGCTCGTCTGCCACCTATAAAAAAAGAAGCAGCTTATTCTTTTAGTTTAAACAATTTTAAGGCTATTGTTATTATAATATTAATAAGGTGCAAGGCGTTACATTTTGTGGAAGCGCAAAAACGCTAAAACATGATGTTAAGGTCGCTAGCGACGCCAATCGATTTTAATTTTTAGCTACTAAGCCGGATCTATTTTAAGCAATTTTGGGATTACAACCTCTCAGGCAAACACTTAAACTATTTATTAAATAACCATGCACAAATGTTGGGTCCGTTTTTGTACGCGAAAAATTGATTCACGCCAAAAGCGGCATTTTTGGCGTGTGCTCTACCCGTCACCTTAAGTGGAAACAGAATGGTCTTGCCTTCGATCATATATTCAATGGATCTAGCAAATGGAAGTATAAAGTTGCCAAACAGTGGGTCGAGCGTTTTTTTGTGCACAAGTGTCTAGAGTACCTCGAAGACATCAAAACATAACCTAGAAAATATTCCATAAGTGTACCAATAAATCTATGCGGAGAACTTTGGAGGAGGCCTATGTCTAGCATAAACTATGTCTAGTGGATGTTTGTTGTCTCAAATGATGATGTAACAATAAAAATTTAAAAATCCCTCGACATAAAATTAACCGCTGTAGACCATACGTATGAAAATATTTTTTTTAATGTTCACTGCACTTTCTGCATGACCCAAGGTTGACTGGTAGAGAATGCTTCTTGGCATTAAGTTCGCCTCATTGTATCAAAAGTAATAAAGTTTTAAATAAATAAATGTTGTTGCGACGGGTAACTCTGTACAATATGGAGCCACTGGTTTTATCAACACTATGGCATCACAGTAAAGGCTAATAAAAAAATGCGTGTGAAATATGAAAGTCACATCGTCTATTGAAATAGTCGTAGTGTTAAAGTGTTATTCGGGTTCATTCATAAAACTTTTACTCAAATATCCGATATGGAGCTGAACCGTAGAGATACGATTTTGGAATCGTTTGTAAAGTGTGATGGGTGAACTGACCCAGAAATAAAAAATAATCCTAAACGTTAATTACTTTCATAGAGGATTGTATGAGTGAATGGAAAGATTTTGTAATGAAAAATTGAGTCTTTGAGATGGTCCGGGGATATTGAGGATGTAATTATTTTTTTTAGGTGGGGGGACGATCTGCGCAGGATGGCTGGCAAGAGCTGGATGCGAGAAGCCATGGATAGATCACAGTGGCGAACAATTGGAGAGGCCTACGTCCAGCAGTGGACTTGCGATAGGCTGATGATGATGATGATGATTTTTTTTTCAATTCCCTGGATGTGAATACGGATTTCTGTAAGGTCGCATCCGCAAATGTGGATGTTTAAAATGATTTTAATCATATATAAATGAGGAATGAAATGTATTTGGTTAAAGAAAATGGATGTCGAGATAATAATTGTAAACATTTAACCACGATCGAGTTGGTTTGGTTGCTTACTTAAGAGTTGCTAAGGTCAGATTACAAGACTTTACCAAATCTTAGATCATGATCCAAACGTATCTAACAGCTTCGGAGCCGGAAAAGATCCAGATAACAACACATTTATGAAAGGTTATGTTAAGGTTATGAAATGAATACTACTCGAACGGTACTTACTTCAAAAGGTTCATTATGGCAGACAAACGAGCAGGACGGCTCACCTGATGGTAAGTGATTACCGCCGCCCATGGACATCTTGACACACGGGGCATCTCAAATGCGTTGCCGGCTCATAAGGGAGGGATAAGCTCTTTTCTTGAAGATCACCAGGTCGTATCTGTTCGAAAACACCATTGCCGGTAGCTGATTCTATAATTTTACTACACACGGTAGGAAGTGGCGTGAGAAGCGCTCTGTGGTGGAATAAAATCCATCCAAGTGATGTAAGTGAAATTTGGAGTTCTGGCGTGATGTACGATCAAAACCACGAGGAAACGTTAAATGATAACATTATTTATCTACACTGACAACCCTAATGTAACTGACGACCCGTTTGGTACAGTGGTAGTGAACGCTGCCTTTGGTCCAAGGGTTGCGGGTTCGATCCCCGCACAGTACAAACATTTGTGTGCAAGAACATGTCTGTTTCTATTGGTCTGGGTGTTTTCTAAGTATTATAAGTGTCTATTTACAAAAGAAAAGTAATATATGTATATTTTTGTAATCCCACTGTTGATTCTGATATCAGTAACACAAGTGTGAAATATTTAATTATAATTTAATTTAATAATATTTTAATATGGGTTCCTGAGAACTGAAATATATATTTTTTTTATTTGAGGGTACCTAATCTCAGATACTATTTTATGCTGGTCACAAAGTTCAGTTCTTAGCCCCCAATTACACTTGGAGCTGTACAAAAATATAAGATTTCGTAATAAACATTTACGTACATTTAATAGGGCTATTGTCTGATATCCCTTGTCGAAAGATCGAAAAAATTCAGAACATTTATACGTGGAAAATTACTTAAAATTATAAAATACTTTCTTACTCTATAGCTGATATAAGTCAACTTTATGACAGAGACAATAAAATGTTTAAGCAGCTCTCAAAATCGATAGGCGTTGAGTATTGAGCGTACGAGTAAGTATTGATTAGCAAAAAGCCGATAAATTTCACAATCCACATTTCCATTAGCCTCTAAAACCACACACGATCTAGAACTGATGATGTCAAAATCTAAGATCATCACCAAAAGGTCAGACTGGGTGGGTGACCAAATTGATGATCACCATTAAGACTGCTGTCGAAACATCGCGGTATTAAAACCGAAACGCGTATGAAAAATTACTTGGAGACAACGCCTCAACATTTAAACTCGGTAACTTACCATTAGGACCAGAAAAGTTGAGCCATTTTCAATCTTATAACCTTCAAATAAAGTCGTGCGCATAAATTTGGGGATGAATGACAAAAAAATTGGTGTAGATTTTCAAAATCGGTCCAGATTAATTGACAGAGTGTGAGATGGGAAACTGACAAATTGGGTACAAGGTATCAAATTGAATCGATGCTCTTTGTTTTTGGGTGCTTTTTTGCTTTTGGTGTGGTCTGTTCCCCATATGAGCTACGTCGACGGGTTATATGGATTTATTGATCCTCTTTAAACACATGCTCTGACTTAAGTGTTTTCTATTTAAACATCTCGCCTCATTTGGCGTATGGGGCGTATGCAAGTCTTTCGAGAATGGTCTGCCTCTTAGATGGTCATTATGCTGCCACCTCGGCCAATGCTTAGGGTTGGCCATCCAAAAAGATCTTTCTGCTCTTAGCGTGTAATTCTCCTGCGTCCAAAACTGCCGCTTGGGAGCCCGGGGTACACTTGGACCATGATCAGGATTCAGGAAGTCTAGTAATCACAATGAAGCGACTGCCGTCTGACCTAAGCAGCCCTTTTACAGGGAAACCAGACCAAATGGTACATATCTGGCTGGACAGCGTTGCCATCCGCATAAATAAGTATAAATTTAAAAGCCATTTATTTCTCGCCTTTTTTTACAAAATAAAATATCTTAATACAAATTTCACTTTTAATACAAGAACCCCCCAAAGTGGACCATTTTACTCTGTCCTGAGCTTTCTAATTTAGGCCAGGGACTTTTTTGATGTCGTCTTCCCATCTTGTCGGTGGCCTTCCTCGTCCTCTACGCCTTCCCATAAAGTTGTTTTCGCCGTCCATCCGCATACCATCCAGATAATGGCGGCGCGCACCAAGAGGTTTGGCTTCTAGTTCTTGCCCCGAGCCATCAAGACATGGAATGCCCTCCCAGTTTATGTGTTTCCTTCTTCATACAATCCGGGGTCTTTTAGGCGGGGCGTGAAGCGGCATCACAGCAGGCCATCAGGGTGAGGATGGCAGACTCAACTTTGTAAGATATTTTGTGCGTGTAAATCTCATATTTGGATTTCACGGCCGCTTACCATCAGGCGGAGTGAGGTCATCCTAATTGACCTTTCTATAAAATAAAATCAGAACTGCAACTTTGATTAGTATGTAGTGTATTAATATGTATCATGTGACTGTACTAAATAAATAAATGGTTCACAGTTACACGTTCAGTGTAATTATATCAAATATTGTAGGTTTCCACAATTTTGTGATTCTATCCGAGACGTGCATCTTCACGTTGTTTTTGTGGCTATCCATATGAGCTACAATACAAAAAATAATATTATAAACAATACACAACTAACTAGTCAACCGATGATGTATAGTTAAAAATATAATAACATGGTACTTGTATGACACAGAACAACTCATTTTCTATTAAAATATCCATAATATTTTCAAAAAGACAAAACACATTGACACACCAGTAACATAAATAACAAAACCAACTGTAAAACATTGAAAACAAAGCCACAACAGTAATAGTAACAGACCACACACGACACCATTACTCCACCATAAACTATTTGTATTAAAACGACATTACCATATGGTAAAATAGATCTCAAATTACACAATATTAACAATTTGTTGTATGAAATATAGACGACGGGCTGGGTACATGGAAGAGGCGTTTTGGGTAAGATATCGTGAGGGACGGATCATCTGATTTAGTGCTGCCCAAAATCGGTCTTGCTACGATTCAAGACCAAACCCGTCTAATTATAATACAGCCCTTAAAAAAGAAAAAAAATACCACAAACCCATTTTGATTATTTCGAGATAAATGCATGAGACTTTTGATTACAATTCACGTAGCTGGAAATGTTTATAGGTTAAAATTTAAATTGTTTAAAACTTTGATTACGATTCATCTACCTTGACATTTTGGTAAGTTTTTTTTTTAAGTTTAGTTAGTAGTTAAGACTTACTAACTAACTTAAAGGTTTAAGACAGACCTTACAAGATAAAGATGAAGGAAACATGATAAAGCTTGATAGATAAATAATTTGGTAAGTCTTCATTGTCTGGTAGACACTAAGAAACAGGTAAATCGTATTGTATCGTTTATCAATTATTGCAAAAGATTGCATACTTTTAATTCAGTGTATATGAGGGGTAATTGCCATACTCACCACGCTTGGCAGATGGCGAGGGTTTTGATATAAATGCAGAGTTTTCCTTCTCTGGGTGCTGATGATCATGCCAGCAGCTTTACCTTAGTCGCCTTTTACGACACCTCGGTAAGAGTGAGGGTGGCCTATTCTACTCTGCCGGGCACCACACGGCCTTACCCCTCATGTATGGGGCGTATGCAAGTCTTTCGAGAATGGTCTGCCTCTTAGGTGATCATTATGCTGCCACCTCGGCCAATGCTTAGGGTTGGCCATCCAAAAAGATCTTTCTGATCTTAGCGTGTAATTCTCAGTTGCGTCCAAAACTGCCGCTTGGGAGCCCGGGGTACACTTGGCCTTACCCCTCATGTGATTGAGGGAGGCCCATGCCCCAGCAGTGGGGACTTAAATGGGCTGATATGATGATGATGAAATGTATATGTAGTTTGTAACCATTATATAAAATATAATACATTTGAGATTCTGAATGATTTATTTTTAGTAGGAATTGAAAATCCAAATCGGCGGAATCATGGTTCCTACGAATATATTTCGTTTTTTTTTGTGGACTTGATCTCGCTGTCAGCGACGGAATGATTCCGCTAATGCCAAGCTAGTATATTCTAATTTTAGTATGAATTTTAATTTGTGCATATTTGATGCATATCTTTTTTCATATTCTGCGTGAAGTTTAATTAAATAAATATAATATCTATTCTAATCTAAAACATATGCACATAAATACAGACTGATTCTGTATAATAACATCATTTGTAAACATCGAAACCAAAACTAAATTTACAAGTGACTGGGCAAGACAACAATGTTCGAATGGGCAAGACAGAGATTGGTCTCGTTTTGGTATTGCGGACATCCCTAGACCGATCGTGATGATAATTAATAAGGGGAATAAAATAAACATGTCAATGCCATCATTACTGTTAAATTTAATTAATTTCTGAATTAGTCGATTTCTTTTTCTTGTATTGGTCATGGCTTGGCAAGAATGGCTGCTAAGGATGTACCTAATTCAAATAAATATCATCATTTATTTTGATTATGTTTGTTATATTTAAGGTCTACAACACCATCACCGACTTACCGAGTAAAGTAATAAGTGACCGTGGAACAACCACACTTTGGCATGAATGGGCCCACTCGACCCGAATAAAAACTATACCGACCCGAATAAATAGATGTAGGATTGTTGATCGGTAGATGCATGGCATGGTGTAAGAGATCGATATTTGAATTATAGAATAACGTGAGAGAGTGAGATAGACGACATATAGCCGACGACTGTGAAAGGCGAAAGACGTAGTAAAGACGATTATACTATAGAAGATTTCATTCCCGAAATCTTGGGTGTTGGTGTATTATTTATTCTGTCCCACGTAGATATACCACGCCTCAGAGAAAATCAGTGTGAAACATCACCTGCGCTGTGTTTCGCCGAGTGAGTAAGGGTACCGGATGCCCAGTCCGGGGAGGGGAGTTTAAGGTTGGCAGCGCACTTGTGATTTCACTGGTGTTGCGGGTGTCTATGGGTGGCGTCAATCGCTTCTTACCTTATCTGTTAGGGGGCATTTTTCATGGAGCATTTGTACCTCCTCTATCCTTTGCACTCCTACTCACGAGAGATTCATTTCATCACCTTCACGATGTCTTTGTGATTGAAGTGCCTATAGTCTTCTCTTTTGATGGCAATCGCTTATCCTCATGTGATCGGTCTGCTCGTATGTCACTTATCACATAAAAATATTATAATCACAATTTGATAACAAATTATTTCACTACTTGATCTTGAATCTTCTAGTTTTACTTCTTGTTAATTTATGAAGTGATCCAAAACCATCGCGCATGTAAATAACTACGATAATTTGATAAACAAAAACATCCAAACTAGAGCACATACAATAGTGAAACCTATTTCCAAAACATTAGACCCAATTTACGTAAAAACACAATGAAAACCAACTTTAACGCTTTTGGTAATGAGCTGTGCTGTACTATCCCAAGTATTTGCATGTAATTTCAGCTTTATCTTGATCAAAATACGTCTTATAACGGCGTGGCGAGGGCGAGATAAGATCGCTGCGCTCGCGCCGGCGCGTAAATCACGTGATGCGTATCGATGCGATGTCGCGCTACATCGCCCAGCCTCTAATTGTAGGCAACATTGGGAATGGGGAAAAGAATTTACTAGGAAAGTCTGGGTAAATTAAGCATTTTATGGACATTAGGTAAAGGTCAAAGCGTGTGAACGATTTAAAAATAGATTAATCAGATCTGTAGAAAGGAAACTTAAAAACCTTCCATAGACAAGCGCTACTCCTTTCTAATAGATCGGCAAAGCATCAACGGTTTTCTGGTCTAGCATCTCTCTGGCGACCTGATTACTCGTTTGTCGCAATAAAAAAAACCCGTGATAGGGGCAGACGAATAGACGGATTGCCTGATGGTAATCGATTGACCTTCCCCGTGTACATTTGCAACACCTGAGTGGTCACAAATGTGTTGCAACGCGTTGCCAAATTAAACATAAATAAGGGTTTCGCTTTTTTGTCATTCTTCTACAGAATCCTAAAAAGAAAGTTCTCGATCTTTTCCACTGAGTTACCCCTTCCCATATGTCGGCGTTTGATTCGTAATGGCGTCCAAAGCTGTCGTTTCAGAGCCCGGGCACTGAGTTACTCATAAAAAATGCTCTTAAAAATCAGCATCCAAACTCAAATTGTTATTGTAGTTGATTATTTCCTTAACAGGAACCTTGAAATTGTTATCTCGCAAGATGAAATATATATTATAGACTAGTGGCCTGACCTCATTTCGTTTCGACATTAGTTCCATTTTATACCAATAGACGGCGCTAGGCGTCGATTACATCGCACAAGCCCTTTGTGTTTTTGAATTACGTTTAAACGTTGCTGCTGTCTTTAGGATGTACCTCTTTATAAATGGTGTAGTATCACCCTATAAACTGATCCACTGCAGGGCAAACGCCTCCATCATAGAAATCAAGTCATCGCTACTATGATGGGATTAGGCTTAATCACCACGCTTGCTTAATTTGATTGGTGATCACAAACCCGAGCTATGTCCGAGTATAACCGAAAAAATCGAAACATCGAATTTATAAATGGCATTTATAGATAAATAATTTATTTGCATCATTATAAGACACAATAACAGTTTACAATTTTCATGGAAAAAAGTTAAAAATATCGCTAAAGAAATATGTTACTTCCTATAGTTTTTTTTACATTATCGCGGAAAAACGAGCAGATGGCACACCGGATTGTAAATGATCACCGTCGCCCATAGACATCTGCAATACTAGAGGCAACAGACATGTGATGTTTTTCTTAGAGGTAACCAGGTCGTATCTATACTTTTGTCTATTTATTTTGTACACACACATACCACTGCATATTTCAAAGACAATGAACTTTTCCGTGTAAATCATAACTCATCCAGGCCACCATCTTTCATTTGTCACTCTTCCGATAAACATTCTCTTCGTGAACTAATTAACATTTTTGACCATGTTCATGCAAAAATATTCAAGCAATTTACAAAATATGACTAATGGCTTCGATATTAATATCCATCTTGTTGTTAGCGAAAAGTTCAAGAATTTTTGATAAACGGTATTTTTCCAGACGTAGGTTATTAGTCCTGTTAATGTTTTTGGAGCTTCTGACATGGTTATGCTAATTTATCTCGAGGTTTTAAATAAATAAATAAATACTAGGTAGTGCCATCGCCTGCCATCTGATAGTAAGCTATTGATGCCGCCTATAGACTTTCGCAACATCCGTTGGGTCACAAATGCGTAGTCCATTTCCCCTCCCGTTGGTACCCTCATCCAGGGTATACCCTCGTTCAGGCGAAACATAGCAAAGGTGCTGCATCATGCTGGTTTTCTAAAAGGCCGTGATATCAGTTTAGTCCAACTGGCTAATTCATACGGAAGTATAGTTCTCCCGCAATAGCCTGACAATTTCAGAAGACGCGTATCATCCTTGACCTCATCGTCACTTTCTATCAGGTGCGATTGTGATCAAGCGTTATCTTACTGGTCCGTCCTACTGGTGCCGTATTGTCCCCGCCAGAGTAGAATAGGCCACCTTCACTCTTACCGAGGTGTCGTAAAAGGCGACTAAGGTAAAGCTGCTGGCATGATCATCAGCACCCAGAGAAGGAAAACTCTGCATTTATATCAAAACCCTCGCCAACCCGTCTGCCAAGCGTGGTGAGTATGGCAATTACCCCTCATGTGATTGAGGGAGGCTCGTGCCCCAGCAGTGGGGACTTAAATGGGCTGATGATGATGATGTTATCCTACTGACCAAAAAATTGAAATAAAAAGATTGCTGGTGCAAGTTGGATTTAGACTATTTAAAAGGGGGTGGTTGTGGTCTTTAGAGGCCCCAGTTTAGAGTGGACTACGATAGGCTGATTCATAGAATGAATGAAGTATGTTTGTCATCTGATAGAAAACCTTTGTCATTGTTCACCTTTCCTTCACCACACATCATCATTCCCCAAAATAGTTGTTACAAAGTATTGAGCATCTTCTTCTTCGGGTGCCTCTTCAGTCTTGAAGGTTGGCCGCTAGTTTATTAAACTTTTCTCTATCTTTTGCGAGACGGAAGAGTTCTTCCATGCAGGTGATCCCGGTACACTCTCGTATGTTTCGCATCCATAATTTTTCCCTCCATCCAGGACGTTTCTTCCCATCAAATTCGTTCATAATTATAAGCTGGACTTGTTTTTTTATGTGATAGGTGCCAGATGAGCAGAGAGATCACCTGATGGTAAACGATTGCCACCGGACACCTGTGACACCAGTGGAGTCACAATTGCGCTAAAAAGCATTTAAGCCCCGCTTTCCTCCGGATTTGGCCTTCGGTACCCTCTCTCCCGCAGTGAAACACAGTACAGTGCTGCTTCACGCCGGTTTTTTGTGAGGCCGTGGTATCACTCCAGTCGAGCCAGCCCATTCATGCCGTAGCGGAGCTCTCCCACGCTCTTAAAGCTGGAGTAGTGAGCAAAGTTACGTGAATTAGGTAAGCTACTTATTCACTGACACGTAAAGTACTTCCTCCAACTTAACCTGCCTTGCCTCCTCTGACCTTTGAACATTCCACCGACCCTGGAGAATGAGTATTCTCAAGGGTTGTCACAAATGCGAAAGTGTGTTTTTTTTTATCATTTCAAGTGTATATTATGATATGACGATGTGACAGTAGGCTCGCCTCACCATATTAGCTGCAGAACGGACAACCGCTGGGGTTGACGAGTTCCCACTTGGCACATCCCTCACGATCTTAAATCCCACATAATATAAAATCCCACAGAGATAGATAACGATTTCACATGAGATGAGATCCCTAATGATCTAAAATCCCCCATTATTTCTGATCCCACATGGCTTATGATAGCATATGACTAAAGATCCTTCAACATCTATGATCTCTAATGATAAATAATCCACCATATCCCTCATGGTCTATGATCCCTGATGGATTAGAATCCCACAAAGTTTAAGACCCCTTGTTGTGTATAATCCCCCACGAACTAAGATCCCACAAGGTTTAAGATCCCTCATGGTCTATGGTCCTTCATAACTTAACATACCTCATGATTTATGATCCCTCACGAACTATGATACCTCATGATTTAAGATCCCCCATGAACTATACACTTCAAGATCCATGATCCCTCGCATCTATGTTCCCTCATGATTTCACAACGCTTAAAACTCGTCAAAGTCTATAGTTCCTCACGAACTATGATCCCACATATCTTAAGATCCCTCATGACTTATGATACTACATGACTTTAGATCCCACATGACTTAAGATCCCACATGACTTAAGATCCCACATAAATTAAGATCCCACATATATTAAGATCCCACAAGGTTTGAGATCCTTCGTGATCTATGATCCCAAATGACAAGATTTTTCATGTAACGGTGGATTTTTTCGAAATGCAAAAACTAACTCGTGATAACTTTGATTTATCTCAGCGGTATGATACCTCGAACTCACAGAAAATATTTAACCTCTATGCGAATTTAACTGCACCTAGCACCCCTGCTTAACACCCAGAGTCTAAATTCATTTCAGCACCAGCATTGCGGTAGATAAAATCAATTAGCGTCTTGCGATTTGCTCGTCGCGATCGTATAGGACGCGTTGCGGTGTCGCTGCGTTATCGCAACGGGATCGCGTACAGATCCCTCGCCAAATTAGAGTGGGGGTGTACGGGAATAAAGATTGTTTTCCATTGAACTTGATACAGTAATTGATTCAAGCAATCTTTTGGAATTTAAATTTTTTTATGTGATAGGTGGCAGACGAGCAGACGGATCCTGATGGTAAGCAGTTGCCACCGCCCATGAACACCCGCGACACCAGTGGAGTTACAAGTGCGCTGCCAACCTTTAAACCCAGCCTTTCCTCCGGATTGGGACTCCGGTCCCCTCACTTACGCGGCGAAACACAGTACAGTGATGCTTCACGCCGGTTTTCTGTGAGGCTGATTTCTTTAAGTAAAGCCACTCAATTGAGGAAGATGTCAGTTCGATTCCCGCCTGAATACGCCATGAAATTTTTAAGTGCGTCATTTACTTAATAGATACAGTAAGTTTTATTTATTCGCTATCGTAAAATGTTCATTGAATGTTTTTAACTTCTGTTTATTTTCATTCTAAAAAAAGTCACGCTTCGGTATGGATTGGCTGGCCTGATCAGTATGATACCAAGGTCCCACAGGAAACCTAGCAATGTCTACGCTGTTTCGCTGAGTTAGTGAGGGGGCCCAATATAGGGGAAAAAAATCGGCATGAAACACTGCTTGCGCTGAGTTTTGTCGAGTGAATGAGTTGGGAACAGGTGGTCCGATATGGGAGAAGGGGAGTTTAAATATTGGCGGCACGCTTGTGACTCTACTGCTGTTGCGGGTGTACATCAGTGGCAATTGCTCACCACCAGATGATCCATCGACTTATCTGCCATCTACAGTGGGAAAGCCTCGCTTCGGCATGAATGGGCCGGCTCGACCGAAACGTCACCACCGCCTCACAGAAGACTGGCGTGAAGCCGCGTCTGTGCTGTGTTTCGCTGTATACCTGAGGGTACCGGAGTCCCAATCCAGAGGAATTAACTCTCAAACTCAAATAATTCTTTTTTTGCAAGCTTGTACCTAGCACTTACAAATCTTCATACATTTGAATGACTTAATACTTTTTGTAAGTACGTATGTATAGTTTACGTGTTAATACATAAATGAAAAAAAACGAAACATAATGCGATTCTAACACCTGCTCGGAAACTTGTTTCTGGTCGAGAAGATCAAGAAACTTGCCAGTTACTCTTTTTAATAATAATAAGAACTTGTTCTATGTATGGAATCAATAGATTTCATACATCGCACACTCATCACACGCACCGACTGTAATAACATGCGCCCGCGCCGCTGATTTACACGCGCGCATCTGATGTCTGATAGCGTTTACTTATTGTCACGCAGAGTTTGATCGTTACGACGCCGCGACGCTGCCGATACTGAGCGTTGTGGCATCTCTTTCTTTTTGATTCGTCTTGGCCCCAAATGGCAGAATAACTAAACTAAAAACTAAAATTTTGCAAAAAAGCTAAACTTAAGCGCCAGCTCGACCAATCTTTTTTTTTGTCATGGCGTCTATCGAATTTCGATTTAATTTTGCCAATGTCGAGTGATTATAGAGACAAATGTTCGAAGACGAAATTGTCCGGTGTTTAAAGTTGGATCTCTGTAATTAATTGAGTTTTAATTATATATAAAAAAAAAAACAAAATATACTGGACATGGACACCATCTTGAACTGACACAACGTACACGTTACATAGACAACACAGGATTAGTTGGGAGATTCTGAGTATTGGATAATATTATTATAGTCTAATATTATAAATATGAATATACCTACATAAATATTTTATATAAGATGAGAAATCAACCAATCTTAATCCGATACTAAATTATGATATAGCTGTCATTCTGTCAGTCTGACGTTATACTATAGACTCGAATCGGGCTTAAAATCGCTAACTCAGTGTGATATCTTATCTTTAGGGTGGATTCGGCAGATAGGGCTAAAACAAGCAGCATGGGTTGATACATTTCAAAGGTTTTAAATTAGTGTCTAGTGGTTTTTAGTGTTCAAATTTGGTGTTTATTTGTGCAGTGAAGTGCCGCAAAGTGATCCTAATAATAAGAATCGTTGGATTTTATCGTTTTTAACACTGCTCTGTCTGTACTGTCTGTACTGAGTTGTCTCGTGACAACTTGCTTGGACCAAATAGAGTCTTAAAACCTGGGATTGCTTTTAGATTGATATCCGCTGAATCCGTAGGTCGATAAAACGTAAAACGCCAGCGTTTTATTGAGTGACTGTGACTTTGACTGACTTCGACTGTTGACTACCTACTTATTCTCAATAAGTTACTTGACATTGGCGAATTAACTTCGGGCAGAGCCACTATTTAAAAAAAATAATCTCTATAGGATTCGATCAACATGACAGTTATAAGAGAATAACTATCCGCTGGATAATTTACTGCGCTACTTTATTTTCGTAATAAACTCAATTGTATTCATCCAAAGCCAGTATAGCATTTAGTATCATAACACTTTGGTTGAGCTATCCTAACGATTCCGAAGCATCATAGCAGCAAGCATAATCATTACATAATATTATTATAATAATTGACTGACGTACATACGTGCCATCTGCACAATTGGTAGTGACCCTGCCTCTTACGCCAAAGATCGTGGGTTCGATCCCCACCCTGGACAAACATTCGTGCTATGAACACTTGTGTTTGTTCAGTGTCTGGGTGTAATATATGTAATTAAGTATATATTTGTGTTCCTCTGTTGTCTGATATCTGTAATACAAGTGCTTAAGCTACTTAGTACGGAATCAGGTCAACCTATGAGATGTTGTGAGAATTATTATTATAATCGATTGTCCACAACTTGTCACTAAACTCTCCTTCAGAGTACCGCGCAGGATGCCTCGTTTTCCAATCCAGACATTCATGCTTCCATTTCGAAGAACAGTTACGGGTGTCAACTCCCCCTTAGCAAGATTGTCCCGTTTGTACGATGAACATGTTAATAAGTTTGCAAATATTGATATACACTACCTAGGTTTAAACGTGCATTAAGACTAAAATTAGAGTAAATTAATTATAAAAAAGTATGTATTTATTGTGAAAGTGATGGTTACTTTTAAGATATTGTGCGTCATGTACTAGCTAATATCTATTATGTATTTAAGGATACTTTTGATGTAACAATCGTTGGTGATCTAAATAAATAAAAGCGTCCAGTAGAAAAAAAAATACAGTTAAACATAGAAACTCTTATATTTTCAATTCGGTAAAAATATGTCGACGCGCGTGTAGCGCAGTTGTTGATTACTGGTTTGGACAGAGGGGTAACGGATTCGATGTCTGATCAGCACAAACGTTCTTGGTACTGTTCTTATGCTGGATTCAACAAAATTTTATCCGTGGATAAATCTATGGTATTAGAAAGACAGCGCTATACTATAACCTCCTAAGGCCCAGAACACAGACACAATACGAAAATAATATTATTATATAATATAATATTTGACAACATCACATACATTGATCTGACTCCGAGATAAGTAGCTCAAGCACCTGTGTTACGGATATCAGAATCAACAGTGGGATTACAAATATATACATATAATAAACTTTTGTAAATACATACTTATAATATATAGAAAACACCCAGACTAATACAAACAGACATGTTTGTAAAGTGAGGGGATCGAACCCGCAACCCTTGCACCAGAGGCAGCGTTCACTACCACTGTTCCAAACGGGTCCTCCAAAATCAATTGTGTTTGGCATTTAGAAGAATCATCGGCTTTATGACTTTAAATTTACTAACGGAATAAGATTGGTCGATTTGCCCTTAGAATCTTACAACTAATTTCAATTTCAGATTTTTTTATCGATGGTAGGGCATTATTGACATGATTGATTCTACCAATGTCACGTGAATAAAGAGACTCGTATATAATTCCGAAGCAAATTGGTTGTCCTCGGAATCCCAACGACAATACAATTAGGCGTAACTGCCATTCTATCCATGTCAAAGTATTGTCTCCGGGCCTAGAACTTGGATGGACTGACACCAAACCCTTAACCTTCGGAGTCGGAAGCCAGAACGTCTGATCCGATCGGAAGGCGCTCAAGGCAAGGGCGGTCTGCCAACAAAGATGCATTGTCCGCTGCACTTTGGAACGAATCCAATATCGAAACGAACAATTGCAACCTCCAAATTCCTCATTTGAATTCCTGTCCACCACCTAAAGTCATAACCACCAGCTCCATTCAATCAAATACCAACTTTATTCCGCAAACACTAAAGCTGAAATTTAATTGATCGAGCAATCCTAAGGTATAGTCTTCACGTTAAGTCAGATAACGTAAAGCCAGGATAGGTGGCTATTGTTTAGTGACCTCGACGAAGAAAGAGGCGATGATGAGCTGGTGTAGCGGCTGAAGGTTACTATGCCCTCCATGTAAGGGTTTGTAGTAGAATGGGTAATGGGTGCTCTGTCCATTGTTTGTGGTTAAACGAGTAACTGTTGATATAGGTTCTAACTTTTAGGTACCTACTTAGATGATAATAGCATAGTCAGGCTTGTTGTTATGTGTACCTGTATTCGATTTATTTTACTGGCCAGAAAAACCAACTGACGGAGACACTCCACGAAAGAAGTCCCGCGGCAAAAAACGGTTCGGAAATCTTAGATTCCTTGTGTCTAGACATAAAGCTAAAATTTGAATGTTGATGGCGACTGAAGCACGTTTTTCAGTGACATCAAGAGCTGTCATTTAAATCTAGCTATATTTTATGGACACCCGATTGCGCCCGATCCCTCTGCGGTCGTGTCACACTGATGTCCCATCGGATTATGAGGGCAAGGGAATAGAGAGTGCACTTGTGTTTGCGCACACACTTGAGCACTAAAATATATCCTGCGTAAGTGGCTGATTGTTGAGTTGGCCTTAGCCGAAATCGGTTGGAGGATATTATTATTATTATTTTTCGATTTATTTATAAGTTAGTACGAGTATTATACACAGCTTTTATTTTGCTTTGTACGTTTAAAGACATTCATTAATGTATGAAATATACTTGAAGAATAGAGAATTTATGAAATATGAATGAACGAAAGAATACTTTTTTTTTGGCACAATAATAAAAGAACATACAGATACGCAAAGAACCAAATAATAACAAATACATAGGTAATTTAAACTTAATAATAAAAATAGGCGAACGCTCAGCTTTTGTCGACACTGGTCGAATATAGCTACGCCAACGCTGGTTTTCAGCGGCTAACCTAAGAATCGATGTCCATCATCTAGCGTCTATATTATCACTTACCTTAATTCCTGAAATTCGGCCTCCCTAAAAGGTTACCTGGGCAAAATGTTTTTTTGACTATATTGATGCCATGGCCTCACAGAATGCGCTCACAACGCTTGCGCTATGTTTTTCCGAGTGAGTGAGGGTACTGATTTACATAGGCACACAAGGCTGACGTTCGTGGCACTCACTCAGCTGGCCCAACTGAAAACAAGCGTCATGAACTTTTTCATAGGTCATGACATAGGCTGAGTGGGGGCCATTTATGTTGGAGGTCACAACACACAATATATTATTTGCACTACCTGGTTATTTGTACTCATTATTTTGTTTTTCCTTTGTTTTGTTTTCTTTTTTTTTTCTGTATCTATTTTTTTTGTTTGTTTGTTCTTTTGTAACTAATGTTGTACTCGTATGTAGTGTTGTGATGTCCAAAATAATAAGTTTTTCTTTCTTTCTTTCTTTAATTTCCCGCTTTTGGGCTTGGAAAACTTTGGGATTCCACTGCTGTTGCCGGTGTCCGATAGACTTTACCATCAGGTGATTTGGTTGCTTGCCTGCCAAATATCCCATAAAAAATTACAGGTGTGTAACAAAGATAAGTTAGATGTCGCTTTTATAGTTGTTGTAGGTATTTTTTTTATATTATGGGGACAAATGACGACGAAAGACGGCTCACCGGAAGGTAAGTAATTGCCGCCGCCAATGGATATCTGCAACACATGGGGCATCACAGGCATCGCCGGTTCTTAAGGGAGGAATAAGCCCTTTTCTTGAAGAACACCAGGTCGTTTTACCGAAGAAATCTGATCTTGATTTGATTCCATAGCAATAAGTATGATGAAATGTTGGCACGTGTTTGTTCCAGATATAATAGCATAAGTAAAACTATTCCTGATTTAGACATATTCGACAATGTGTTTTCTAAATTCAAATCGTTGGTGACAGAGTATCTATCAGGCCACTAGCCTGATGGATGCTCTTAGCTCTGTCACTACTGTCACGCCTAGCACTAAGTTTTTTTTTACTAATCTAATTTAATTTAATTAAGACACATAAGGAATCGAAACAAATGTTTTTCTCATAAGCGCTATGTAGTAATAATATGTATCATGTGGCTGTACTAAATAAATAAATAAATAATGTTCATACAACCTGTGCACGCACCCCACGAGTGCGAGTATAGACGCAAATAGTGTGCGAGCGAGAAGTGGATAGATGCGCCGCCATTTCTGATCCCATTCTTTATCCGCACAGGTTATAGTAAATTTTTCTTTTTTATGAGTCATACCATATCTAACACAAAGTGACATATCAGTTCAACGATGTCACTAGTACAGTGACACGACATTGTGGTAGCACCCCAGCCATTCACCCGAGGTGACAAAGGATTTGCAACGAAATCGAAAGTATGCATTGAATTTTAACGCTTCTCATTTAATACCTCATTTAGAATAACACCTACATGATCACAAGAGCCTTATTCTAACATACATAGTGTCTAGAATCCTTCACTGGATAATCTGATAGGAATAACCTTACGTTTTTGGGTGAGGTTACTCATAAAACTGTTATGGTGTGACAAGTAATAAAAAGAATTAAAATTATTGTCAGCAACACAATGGAAGTTGTCTTTACATGATTATAAAATGCAGACGGTACTTTTTTGGGTTTAGCTGCACCTGTTGTTATTAGTACTGCTTTGGTGGTAGTATGATAATTATAATAATAATAATATAATATTGACTGACCGGATGGCGCAATTGGTAGTGAAACTGCCTCTTACGCCAAAGGTCGTGGGTTCGATCCCCACCCTGGACAAACATTCGTGCGATGAACACTTGTGTTTGTTCAGTGTCTGGGTGTAATATATGTATTTAAGTATATATTTGTGTTCCTCTGTTGTCTGATATCTGTAACACAAGTGCTTAAGCTACTTAGTATGGAATCAGGTCGACGTATGAGATGTTGTGAGAATTAATATAATGTCATCCAAACCGATATTTCGGCGGCCAATCTCAGCGATCAGCCATCGACGCAGGACATATTGTAGTGCACAAGTATTTGCGTAGACACAAGTGCACTCATACCCGTACCCTCTTATTTCGATGTGACACTAGTGTGACATGACCGAAGAGGGATTAGGCGCAGAACAAACGGTGCTTTCCGAGGCACGGGGGTACAAGACCGCCAACTTCCAGACTCCGGGCTAACACTGAATTTCTTAACATAAAATCTCAGGTACAAATTTTGGCCCGACCCGGGGAACGATTCCGGGACTCCAAGCGCAACCGTCGCTTTAAAGTGCGACCCACTAACCATTGCGCCACCGAGGCAACAAGGTTATAATTATAATAAGCCAACTGTTTGACTAAGTAATTGAGCGATGTACAACCTGTGCGGATTGTAACCTGGGAAAGAATGGGATCAGAAATGGCGGCGCCTCTATTCACTTCTCGCTCGCACACTATTTGCGTCTATACTCGCACTCGTGGGTGTGCGAGCGAGAAGTGAATAGATGCGCCGCCATTTCTGATCTCATTCTTTATTCGCACTGGTTGTAAGCTTAAGGATATCTGCGCCTTCTTTACGCAGGTTCAAATTCGAGCCTGCAACTCTGGATTTTTCAAATCTAAGGAGAAAACATCATAAGGAGAAATATGGTCAAACGCTTAACTATCTATAATAAAAAAAGGAGACCAACACGTTTCAGAAAAGTATTACCAGGATTCAGTTTGTCTGGTTCCCCTGTCTAAGGGTTGCGAAGGTCAGAGGGCAGTAGCTTAGTTGTAATTATCAGAGTCACCAAATGCTTCGGCAAGGATGGACCGGCTCAATTGGATTGATACCACGGTTTTACAAAAAACGGCGTCAGTTAGCACCTGTGCTGTATTTGGCCGAGTGGGTGGAAATTCTCAACGTCAACCACTTTCGGTTGATTCATCATTTCAGCCAATAGACGTCCACTGCTGAACATGGGGCTCCCCCAATGTTCTCCACACAGAATGGTCCTGTGCCTCCCGCATCCAATGGATTCCCGCGATCTTCACCAGATCGTCGGTCTACCTTGTAGGAGGCCTGCCACGGATGCGACTTCCTGTACGTGGCCTCCACTCGAGGACCTTTCCGCCCCAACGGCCGTCTGTTCTCCTCGCTATGTGCCCTGCCCATTGCCACTTAAGGCATGCAATCTTTTGGGCTACGTCTGTGACCTTAGTTCTCCTGCGGATCTGATCATTTCTGATACGATCACGCAGGGAGACTCCGAGCATAGCCCTCTCTATTGCTCTCTGGGTGACTTTGAGCCTCCTTAATCGGCACATTGTAAACGGCCACGTTTCTGTTCCGTATGTCATAACTGGCAACACACACAAATGTCATCACTGGCTTTCGGTTGATTAACAATTAGGAAATCTGACGGATTGTTTTAACCCGATGTGGGGCTGCCTGTACATTAAAATTGTGAAAAATTATGTTACGGCAGAGCTCTTAATTTATACCTATAATTAGGTATAAATCATGCTATGTCAACGAGAGCTCTGCCGTTGCTTGATAAATAAAAAAAAATACAATAAAGCCGGTCTACCGTAGGTCCAATCCGGGGCAGACTCCGCTGGTATTACGGGTGTCCTCTCAAATCAAAATCAAATATTTTTTTATTTGCATAGGCTTGTAAACAGCACTTACATATCATCATTGATTAATTTAAAACTATTTATAAGTACTTATGTATAATTTACATGTATACTTACTTAAGTTGATATATAAAATTTACTAAAAAAATAAATAAACATAATGCGATTCTTCTTAGGAAATTTATCTGCTCATCTGACATCTACAAAAAGTCACAATCAAACATTGATTATCTTAGGAACTATCCTGTATAGTCCTGAAATAGTCCAAGCTGGTGAGATTGTTAACCCTTGGCCGCGCGACACTAAATACTCAGTGATGTCCCGATAGCAGCTACCGGGACACAGACCGGGAGATCCCGCCGTCCCAGATAAACGCCGCGCAATAATTTGTTAATCGAGAATTAATTTTTTATCGGCCTTTTAATGGTGATTAATAGGGCTGGGCCAGATGGTTTGTTTTTTGAGTTTAGAAGGATGAAGGGAGGAAGACATCTGTTGAGAGAACAAAGTTAGATTTTGGATGAGTTTAAAGGAGGTCTATTAATAAAAAAAAATGTCACCATAAATTACAAACAAGACAATGTTTTCGAACATGGTAAGTAGCAAAAAAAAGACAACCTTTGATCTTTATTTCAAAGATCTGAGCCACTGATCTGCGTCGACCGAACCGTTGACCATTGAGGTGGCAGACGAGCATATGGGGTGTCCATACATCAGTGGAGTCACAAGTGAGCTGCCATCCTTTAAAACCCTTTTCCACGTATTATTAGCCTTTCGCCGCACCATTGTCCTTTCTGCATGACCCAAAGGATTGACTGGTAGAGAATACCTCTAGGCATTAAGTTCGCCTTGTCTATCGTTTTGTGCAATAAAGTTTTAAATTAAAAAAAATATTAATAAATTAGGCCTCCAGTACCCTAATTCTTCGCTATCCTTTAGCAACATCAGCATCTTGACTATGATAGCGGGTAGGCTGTCTGGACTGCCGCTACATGACTCACGGCTGCACGACATCTCTGCAGGAGTTGTACAAAATATATTACTTCATCATTTCAGCCAATAGACGTCCACTGCTGGACATAGGCCTCCCCCAATGTTCTCCACACAGATCGGTCCTGTGCCGCCCGCATCCAATGGGTTGCCGCGATCTTCACCAGATCTTCGGTCCACCTTGTGGGGGGCCTGCCACGGCTGCGACTTCCTGTACGTGGCCTCCACTCGAGGACCTTTCCGCCCCAACGGCCGTCTGTTCTCCTCGCTATGTGCCCTGCCCATTGCTACTTGAGGCATGCAATCCTTTGGGCCTATGTCTGTAACCTTAGTTCTCCTGCTATATATTACTTAGGTATTAAAAAAAGGTATTTACTACAGATCATATAAATGTACCTATGTGATCTGAGGTATTTACTTATCCCGCTGGCTCAGCGATCCGAACAGACTCTTGGCCTCTGAAACAAGTATTCAATTCATTCAATGTCTTTCATTTCTCTCTCGTGGCACCACTTTACACAAGCGTTCGCCACTTCGGTCGATCCTGCCATACTTCTTGTCAGTTATTGTGGAATTAGTGGCACTCACCCGGATCTGTATCGACGACAAAATTTTGCATTGTGTTACGTTGTGCAAAATATTTCATTAAATTAATAAAATATGAATATTAATTTCTAAAATGGCCACACAAGCAGATTCGACACTAAATTGAGCTTATAAATTCAAATTTATTCATCCCACCAACCTGTCTCCAACTATAAAATTCAAATAAAACATTTACAGAGAATACAAGAATGTACTCTTATAAATTTGCTACCCGCATTCACAAACTCTATAGTCTTATTTCTTACGAGGAAAACCCATCGACGGCTAAAAATTTACGACCTTAGATCTGACCTTATTTTTGAAGGTCCAAAAATCTTATATCACGAGGCATCTTATAAGCCTGAATGTTTATGGCTAATACTTCTTTTGCCACAAAAATGTGGGAGATTTACGATATCGCTTGCGCGCGCGCACGGCATTCAGCGTGCAGTATGGACGCGAAATGTGGAGGTAGAGTGGCGACTTGTCGATGGACAAAATAGTACAGTTTTCATTTCATCGTTTTACTTTTTGAGACAAAAGTGTGTGTACTTAGCTTGTATCAACTTTGCATGTAGAGATATCCGTTACAATCGAAAATCGTTGGGAGCAAGAGTTCCTGAGTTGAGACCGTGGCAGTCAATGGGGGATGATCAGCGAAAAGCTGCTATATCGTAGATGGAATGCATCAAACTAAAGACGGCAATATTATTAATGGGATGAAATACTCATATTAAAGTTTAGCAGCTCTTCACTGCTAAAAATCACCAAAGTTTACTGTAATATAAGCGGTATTCGCTTACCATATAGCAAGCTGCTCACTAGTTTCTCACCGATGCTATTCTTATATAACTTCATATTTTATTTAATAAGCAAATTAAAAAAAAATAATGATACGATCAAGTGACACGTTGAGTTCGTACAACAGAATCTGGAGCAACTATTCAATTTATGGAAATCACCACGTTCCAGTTCTATGGGACGGTTTGGCTGCAGCCAAGACTTAATTCCCTTTAAGAGAAGAGCAAACTCCTTGCTAAAATTTTTTTGCGTGCTTGAGCTTTTGTGACTCCTATGGTGTTTCGGGTGTCCATTGGCGGCGGTAATTACTTACCATTATTGAAAAGTACATCTGGAAATCAAAATAATCCATTTCATACTCCCACATGTCAACGCATACCACGATTTAATTAAAACAAATCCAAATGTTTTGATCTCACGCGGTTTTAACGTTTATCTCTTCATCGATATCGATTATGCCCCATCGATTCTTGATTTTTTACCTCTGCATAGCGTTCGATCTACGGATACGCGGCGGTCGTAACTCCGATCGGATATTACGGATATCGATCTCGCGGTATGTGAGACACTCTTTGTTATTTATACCTTCGATTTGGAAGAGATTAGTCGCTCGAACGCGACACTTTACGCCCGGCAGCGCTCGGGGACGGTCGTCGTCGTTTTGTCCCGACAAATTCGATTTATTTTAAAGCGCGAATCGCGTGTCGATTGTTTTGATTTGAGGAAAAATGGTTTGTTTAAATATGCTCGAAGCGCGGTGGTAGGTTAGCAGATATGAATATGTACTTTCTAAGTAAGAAGTCGTAGGTTCAAATCCGAGCATGCAAAATGTAGAAGTCTACATTTTACATGTTTTTATATCACTGTATGATGTGATGTTTAACTCTTAGAGACAGAAAACTAACAAGTGGCTTAGAAGACACAGTAAGGTGGCATACGTAGTCAAAAGGGTGGTGCAGCTCAAGTGGCAATGGGTGGGACATATGGCCCGAAAGACAGACTCGTGGTGTAGGGAAATGCTGCAGTGGAGGCTATTGACTCAGAAAAGATCTATCGGAAGGTCACAAATTAGATGGAGAGACGACATAGCAAAGATTGGCTGGCACAACTGGACTTCAACTGTCCAAAATAAAATAGAATGGAGAAGACTGAAGGAAGCCTACACCAAATTGGTTGAAAACGGCTTAAGATGTGATGATGTGATATTTAACCTTACAGCTGTGAGGTAAATCCATCCATACATACATCCCTACTTATATTACAAATATAAATATGTCTGTCTCTTTGTCCGTCTTTCACGACAAAACAGAACTGGCTTTGCTTGGGTTCCCGAGTTTGATTGGTCAAGCCAAAATTTGTACCCGAGTTTTTCGTTAAAAATTTTCAGTGTCAGCGCAGAGTCGGGAATTTGGTCTTGTACCCTTGGAAAACACGTTAAGCAGTTGGTCTTAAACCCGATGGGCATACCCCTGTGCACTATATTTTTTTTTCAAATAAGTAAATATTTCAAAACATCGCATACCTACATTGATCTGACTCCGAGATAGCTCAAGCACCTGTGATACGGATATCAGAACCAACAGCTTGGCTTACGTGGCTGAGCGTTAAGATCAGCTCCGCAGCTGGAGCAGTCGCAGAATATGATTTATTATAAATATTTAAAGATAAGTGTAGATTTGTAGGTGCACAATTGTCCAGTCCAGTTCCAACACCACAGGGGGCTCCCACCTCCATCATCGATTTTGCATCTGAAAATTACAACGTCCGCTCTTCATTATATTACAGTAAAAAAGCAAAGGCAGCACCTGTCTTGATTAACGCCTAGCACTTAGCGGGCGGCGCCGGGCACTAAACTATGCGATATCGCAGAATTATAGCGCTAGTGCGTGCGACGATGACACGGAGATAGGACGGTGGTATGCGATAGTCAGCCTAACGACCATACTGCCTTTTATATCTGAGAGAGAGACAGAAACAGATTAAATAATAATGATTAATGTATGACTTGTAAAGAACCAAGTTTTGGCATGAATGGGTCCGGAACGATACATCGGTCTCACAGAAAACCGGCTTAAAATTACAACTGCACCCTGCTTAGCCGAGTAAGTGAGAGACTATGGATAGCGGCAATCGCTTACCGTCACGTGATCCGTCTACTCGTCTTTCACTTCCTTCCTCTTAGCGTACAATTTTGGTTGCGTCTGATGACTTCATGATTCCCAAATTGGGGAGTCTGGTATTTATAATGAAGCGACTGCCGTCTGACTTTCGCAACATTTTCCTGTTCACCAACCAGACGAACTGTATCATGGTTACACGTTCCAGAAACTATCCGAAACGTGCAGGTTTTCTCATGATGTTTTACCTCACTAACGAGCTAGTAGTTAAAATAGCACATAGATTTGAAAAAGAGGTTATATTTTAGGTTAGCTAGAGGTCATGCTCGGATTCAAGCCACGCCTCCCCGCATGGAAGGTGCGGTGTTATCCACGGAGCTACCATCACTTAACTGGTCTGCCACTTATCACATAAAAAAAGAGAGAGTGATATTCAAATACGGTCACAAATTTCACGATAAGAGTGGACTTCTCTAGGTTCGCAAACAATCGCCAGAACCGCAGTCCCGTTTTCTCTTGACGAGAAAATGAAGAAAGTTTATTTAGGGACGTAAATTACTAATTTTCTTCATATAACGTGAAATGAAGTCTCCGAAACAAGCAGCCTATATTTGGAGAGTACATTTCTTTACAAAAAAAAATGAATTACAAAGACACAAACACTTGCATTATCCTTACGTCTCTCCTCACCAATATCAACACTTTGACAGCCAACTCGTAGCTCTTATATGGAACCAACCGTGCCCAGTAAGTGATCGGCTGTCAGTGTTAAAATAATCTGTTTGCATTGGTCTAGCCGATATGCATGAGCATCTATTATATAACACACAGAGGTGACCCATTTGTTTATTTAATTTTGATGTTTCTCATTGAAAAAAAAAACAATTCCAAACTGTTTACTCTCGCATACCACCATCCTGTCGAACAAAACGTAGCTGCTTGCGACCACCCGGGTCGAGGCGCGTAAACCGCTCGATTTACTGCGCATCCGCGCTTCTAGATACTGCGCGGGCGCATACGTAGAACAACTGTGGGAAATATAGTATGGAATATAAGGGCCACTTGTTTGTGAACTATTAAATAAATACCACTACCATTCCTATAACGCGCCTCAGTTATTTGAAACGGTATGGCTGCAGCGGTGTTTAATGACAGTTATGACTTAGGGACCTTTTTTATGTGATAGATGGCAGATAGATCACCTGATGGTGAGTTATTGCCGCCGCCCATGGACACCTGTAACATCAGTGGAGTCACAAGTGCGCTGCCAACCTGTCCTCCGGATTGGGCCTCGGCACAGTGCTGCTTTACGCCGGTTTTCTGTGAAATGTGGGAGAGCCACGCTCAGGCATGAATGGGCCGGCTCGACCGGAGTTATACCACTGCCTCACAGAAGACCGGCATGAAGCAGAGCCTGCGCTGTGTTTCGCCGTGTGAGTGAGGTTACCGGAGGCCCAATGGGGGGGAAGGGGAAAAGGTTGGCAGCGCACTTGTGACTGCACAAACATTTGTGTATGGTTATTTAATAAATGGTAAAAGTGTTTGCCAAGAGGTTGTAACCCCGAAATTGTTTAAAATAGATCCGGTTTAGTAGCTAAAAATTAACATTGATTGGCGTCGCTAGTTAGGGCTACCCGTCGCCTTAATTAATTATAGTTGCAGTATACTAATTGATTCTAGTAGGTTTGGAGGCTGGATTTGAACCCACGTATCTGAGTTTTCGAGACTAAATCCATTAGCCAGTGAACTACGTCAACTTTTTCATTCGGATATATGATATCCCATGAATTACTCCATCCCATTATAAACCTAAAGAAATAAATTCCCATAGGATATTAAAATTATACAGTGGCGCCTTCCAAACAAGATAACGACCTAAAAAATGGGTTCAAGGGGGGTGAAGAGGGGGCTATAAATCTAATAGCCACATCTCAAATCTAGAAGTCACATGTGAGTGTAATAAAACTTGATTCATCACGACTCAAATCGTAAATAACGTGGACACTTTAATACGGTCCTATTTTGAACTATTACAAGAGTATAAAGCTTAAACAATTTTTGGGTTAGCGTCGTTAAATGTGACGATTGTAGGGTGAAAATGGGTTAAGTAGTTAGAGAGACTGTCTATTTATAATAAACTGAGAAATAGGAAATGCTGGCAAAGCGTTTTAAAAACAAAAAGCAAATTCACAGGTTAACTTGCCTGTACCCAAAGGTTGACTGAAAGAGAATGCTTCTTGGCATTAAGTTCGCCTTATTGTATCAAAATTTGTGCTATAAAGTTTTAAATAAATAAACATCCAAAATGTTATTACTCAAGAGTAGATTGAAAAAAATAAGCGTCGTAACAATAATTAACTTCTATTACAGAGTTTGTCACATTTTAAGTAAGTAGTACGAGACCAGTGAATTGTTTAACTTAAATACTAAATCGGGCTTACTCTGCCCAAAATTTTGCTGCGCCTTAAAAGGGTCTATAATGTGTTCTAATAATAAGTACCAACTTAATGTATTATTTGTACCTTATGGAAGCAATCAGCTATTGAATATTAGCATGGCAACTTTTGGCAGTAATGACCATTTTGAGAATACCTTGTTGACTTCAATAATGTTGTCTTCGCTTATTTTAATTTAATCATTGAAACAAAATTTAAAAGTACTATTATTTAGCAATTTCTTTGGAATTTTTGTTAAGTAAAAATGCACTTAATTTTTTTCTTCACTCAATCCATCCAGATAATATGTGAGAAATTTTTAAGTGCATTATTTACTTAAGAACAAAGAATTCCTCTCAGTCCCGCCAAGACTAAGATCATAGCCACCCTACCATTTAAAGCTCGCGCTTCAATCAATAAATTGTCCGGGGTTTGATGTGGCTGATTCATGGCGACTTTCCATCGATTTGATTTGATCTTAACTGTCCACAGATGACGAAACGTGTGTGGCCTAGCACGTGAGGGACGTTATGTTGCGTCTTCCATGTACGTATACTTGGCTGCGAAATCAATATATCATTTATTTTAGCAGCCAAGCTAAATTTAAAATAAGATTTTGCATCCCTATGTGTGTTCTGTGGCCTGTACAGTGGTTTGTACTCCGAGGAACTCTTCGACATAATGTCATCATCCGCAATTTACCACCACACCGCCTGCCGTTGTTAGAGCGTCCACCCTCATACATTGTAACCCAAATGGACTCGCACAGTACGGTTCCAGAGAATTTTTCTCCCGCGAACGCTCCTGCTGTAGAATGAGCAGTCATGAAAGGCTTTCCTGGGGGAATATAGCATGAAGTTCTTCAAAAAAGGAGTGTTAAAGTTTTTAAGGGGTCGGCAGCGCGTATGCAGGTAAATAGCCTTGCAATTATAAAAAAATATTTTACGGACGTCTGGGCTCCGCGGAAAAAAATATTTTTGCTAAGTGAGCGAGGGTATCTTAGGTACCAGAGACACAGGTGTGTTGCCAACCTTTTAACTCTTAACTTCTCCTTCCCCCGGGTTGGGCCTCCGTTACCCTCTATTTTCAGCGGGGCTTCGTGGATATGGATATCCGCAGTCAATGGTCCTCTTACGTTTAATCTCAGCATTATGACCGTGGGAGAGCCACGCTTCGGCATGAATGGGCCGGCACGACCGGAATGATACCACGGCCTCACAGAAAATCGGCGTGAAGCAGCACTGTGCTGTGTTTCGTAGTAAGGGTATCGGAGGAAAGCGGGGCTTTAATGTTGGCAGCGCATTTGTGACTCGACTTGTGTCGCGGGTGTCTAAGGGCGGAGGCAATCATTTACCATTAGGTGAACCGTCTACTCGTCTGCCCCCTATCACATAAAAAAATGTTTTTGTCATTTTGCAGCCAACTGTACAAATCAATAAATTGAGCCATTGTGTATTGCTGGGAAATATCGGACAAACAACGAGAAAGTTTCATATTATTGATGCTAGGAATAGGTGGATTGAATTTGTGGTTGGATGTGTGAACGAGCCACGACCATATTAGATGTATAATAGAAAAGTTCCATAATTTCTTAAATTTATTGGAAGTTTCATACATTCTGGCAAAATTGCGGGACTCTTTTCTGAAATATAATACGTATACGTGGGAGGGCTACGCTTTGGCATGAATGAGCCCGCTCGACCGGGGGAGAACCAGGCTTTGCAATGAAAGGGGCCTGCTCTATAGGAGAGATACCAAGACATCACAGAAAACTGATGTGAAGCTAGTGAGTGAGTGATGGTACTAGACGCCCAATCCGAAGGAAAAGGGCGTTCAAAGGTTTTTTTTAAAATGATATAGATGGCAGACGAGCTGACGGATCACCTGATGGTAAGCTATTACCACCGCCCATGGACACCTGCAACACCAGTGGTGTCACAAGTGCGCTGCTTACCTTTTAACCCTCCCTCCCCTGGATTGGGCCTCCGGTACCCTCACTCACGCAGCGAAACACAGCGCATGCACTGCTTCACGCCGGTTCTCCTGGTATTGCAGTCCATGGGCAACTGAAATCGCTTACCATCAGGTTCTTCGTCTAATATGGTACATACGGCCGCACGGCAGACGACCTGGTACCTGCCTGTCCCACTACAGGGCACCAGCCTTTATCATAGAAATCGAATCATAGCTACTTTGGTGGAATAAGGCTGACCTAATCACCTTATCGCTGCGCTCTATGGCTAGGTGGGGGGACGATCTGCGCAGGATGGCTGGCAAGAGCTGGATGCGAGAAGCCTTGGATAGATCACACAGTGGCGAACAATTGGAGAGGCTTAATAGGTCCAGCAGTGGACTGCGATAGGCTGATGATGATGACAAAAGTGTGATAAAAACAAGTATCATTTAAATGTACTAACATTAACAATTAGGTAAGTAAAACTAAAGGTTAAATGCGAAACGGTGACCACAAACCCGAACTGTATGCAAAAAAATCTTACCTCACAGAAAATAATAATAATGATTTTTATCTCCGTTATAGACGTCGCCGTCGTGTCAAAAATATACAAAATTATTACTCACGCTATATCACAGAGTAATCACCACACATCCCACACTACTCACACACAATAGGCCAAAGTTACTTATGTTCGCGCGAACACATGTCATTGTCAAACAAAAGCTAGATTACGTTCTAATGATAGCGGTTTGACTCGTAACAGTTTATTGTTTTTGTTATTCAAACCATTTGGCAATCTTCTGCTCGATTGAAATTGGAAAAACATTTATCTTTTTGAATCAATCGATGTCTAGAAATGTTTCGAAAAGGTTTTTAATGTATGTTTTTTATTACGCACGAGATCTTCTTCTTCTCAGTCGTACACTGCTGACGGAGTGGTCGTGATTATGGATTGTCTGTATGTTGGGTAGCGGCTTTAGTGAGACTTCTCTATCTTTCTTTGTTTGTGGCACTGCGCACACATTCAGTCATGGAACACTTTGTAGCAGACTTGATACTGTCCGTCCACCTTGCAGGTGATCTGCCTCGGGAGCGTTGACCTTCCACTTTTCCCTGTACCATTAAACATTCCATGGAGCTCTCGTTTCGGATGATATGTCCAAAGATGGTGAGTCATTCACGCACGAGATATATTAATAAACTTCGATTATAAATATGTGGCTTGACCGTGGGAGAGCCACGCTTCGGCATGGATGTGCTGGCTTGACCGGAGTGATACCACGGCCTCACAGTTAACCAGCACTGTGCTGTATTTCGCTGAGTGAGGGTAACCGACGCTCAATCAAGGGGAAAGGTTTTAAAGGTTGGCAGCGCACTCGTGACTCCACTGGTGTCGTGGGTGTCCATGGGTAGCGGCAATCGCTTACCATCAGGCGATCCGTTTGCTCGTCTGCCACCTATCACAAAAAAATGACCATAATAAGATTAATAAATTAATTACCCTGCTTGTACGCAAAAGATCGTGGATTTGATTCCCACTCTGGTATTTCCAGAGTCGCTTTATCATCTCAGCATCTTATTCCTGAATGTTTCCAATGTTGTCTCTTTGAAGCCCGGGCTATAATAAAACCATGATATAGAATTGGAATGTCTTATTTACAATGAAACGACTGCCGTCTGACCTTCAAAATACTTTGACAGGGGTACCAGACCAACTGGTTCATGGTTACACGTCCAGAATAATCTCCGAAACTTGTAGGATTTCTCTTACCGCCGATCTAATCTTAGAAATACGCACAAGAAAAATCTATCGGTGCATGCTCAGATTCGAACTTACCACATTCCGTTTGAAAGACGCACGTTCTTATCCACTACCGTTCTTTTTCGTGATAGGTGGCAGACGAGCAGACGGTGTTAAGATGTTAAGCGATTGCCGCCGTCCATAGACACTCGTCAGACAACACCGTCTCTCTGTTTTTAATTTATCCAATTCAAATTACATTACATTAAATATAATGCTGTTCTTACCGACCGATTTTGCAATAATGTAAACTCTATCTACTAAGTACGTAACCATTACTATAATGTATAACTTAGCGTACTATTTTAAATCGCTAGCTATATAATATGTAGGATACATCAAATCGAGATCCCATCCTGTTTAAAAAAGCGAGCCAATCGATCATCGGCAATGTTCTAATAAAAATGGTATCATCGATCTATCACGGACAACGACAGACGTTTAGATACAATAGTGGACTGATCGATCGATCAACTTTGCAGCAATAACGTTTAAGTGTACAAAGGTGCTGAGTTTCAATCCATTTGTTAGGCGAATTGCAAATCTGATTTAAAAGGAATGCCGTTTTAAAAAAGTAATGAGTGAGCGATTGAAACTTAGCGGATAAGAACACGCCTTCCACTCGGGGGGTCGTGTTTTGAATCCGGGCATGCATTTTTCGAATCGTAAGTAAAAGTATCAGTCTGTAAACTGTCCCACTGCAGGGCAAAGGCCTCCATCATAGAATTCAAGTCATGGCTACTATGATGGGGTTAGGCTTAATCACCACGCTTGCCTAATACGGACTGGGGATCATAAACCCGAGCTTATGTTCGAAAAACTCGAAACATACTTTTTGCTCGACCCGGAAATCGAACCCAGGACCCCGAGATTATAGCCCGGCACTTATACCATTAGACCAACAGGGCGTCAATTTCTACCATATCCTCGCCGTTAACGGAAACATCGTGAGGAAACCCGTACCTTCGCTATACGTTTCTGAAAAAAAAAACTTGGTGGGCAGTGGCATGTCTAAGCGATGTTGATGTCTACGAGGAGGTTACCATTTACCATCAGGTGGGCCGAATGCTCATGTGTCTATTTTTCGCAATAACAAAAACAGTGAACAGAACAAAACCGCGGGAGAGCCACGCTTCGGCATGAATGACCCGGCTTCACCGGAGTGATACCATGGCCTCACAGAAAACAACGCGAAGCAGCACCATGCTGTGTTTCGCTGCGTGAGTGAGGGTACCGGAGGCCTTATCTGGGGAAAAGGGAGTTTAAAGGTTGGCGGCGCATTGGTTTTGCGGGTGTCCATGGGTGGCTGCAAGTAAGTGGCTAAGTAAGTAAGTAAAGACTTTATTGTAAAATTTTGGAGTTACAAAATATATAGATCTAACAGATAACATAGTTCGCACAATTACCTGTTTGTTTAGGCATATAATAGCCATAAATAATTTATTTTGATAATACCTATTTAACATAGATATTTGAGGCCATGTGGTCCCCGGCAGAGTAGAATAGGCCACCCTCACTCTTACCGAGGTGTCGTAAAAGGTGACTAAGGTAAAGCTGCTGGCATAATCATCAGCACCCAGAGAAGGAAAACCCTCGCCAACCCGTCTGCCAAGCGTGGTAAGTATGGCAATTACCCCTCATGTGATTTGGGGGAGGCCCGTGCCCCAGCAGTGGGGACATAAATGGGCTGACGATGACGATGATGACGATGATTTGACAATAAGAAAATAGATGAATTGAAATAATTTAATAGATAGATAGATACTCTTTATAGCACATCATTTTACAGAACTCTGGCTATGGTCACCGGTAAATACAATTTTAAATAAAATATTGGTAAAAGCAATATAATGTCAAAGTTTGACAATAAATGGTCAAAGTGAAGTATCAGCCTTTATACTGTCCCACTGCAGGGCAAAAGTCTCCATCATAGAAATCCGACTATTTAGTAGCGATACCTGAAAGCTAATCACATCATAGTTGATGTGATTAGGCTTATACACCACGCTTGCCTAATGCGGATTGGTGATAACAAACCCAAACGTTCGCAAAATTTGAAACATCCTTTTTACCCGACCCGGGAATAGAACCCAGGAACCCGAGATCACGGCCCGGTACTTATCCACTAGGACCAACAGGGCGTATAAATGATTTCAATGTCAAATGGTAAAAATCATTATAAAGCTGTAATGAAATATTGAAGCAATTATAACATCTAGACACTTAACATATACAAGTTCATCATCAGTATCTAGAGTGAGAATCGAATCCACGTCCATTATATGCGGAAGCTACTCTGCTACCACGGGCCAGGCATAGTTGGACTAGAAGTACCTACATTAGCATTTTCGGTAGTAACAATGTTTGTTTTAGTATTGTCCGTAATAATTTGATGCGAGCCTCTTCACTGAATAAAGGAGCACTATGCTAATGCGCCTGCGCACACAGGCGCCCGTGTTGATAAAAAACGACCCGAGCCACGTCTGTTTGTGTGAAATTTTAAGGCAAATTGACGAATGCCAGCGCGCGTCAAATTTTTTTAGGAGCCCACAGGAATACTTGATTTATTTTTTTAATAATATAATATCGCGGTAATAACCGCGAGTCTTGCTAAACGGTTTGGCTGCAGGAGTATTTCGCGACAGCTACGACTTAGGAACCTCTTTATTAAAAAGGACGGGAACACATTAGCGATCTCTCTGATTTCGCAAATGTTCATGGGCGGCGTTGATTACTTTTCGTCAGGTGACTCGCTTGCTCGTTTGTCCGCCTCTAGTATAAAAAACGTTGTTTAATTTTTATTTCTTGATTTGTAGATTTATGACATGAGTGTAGATAAAGTAGTGCATGAGACTGTGCATCACTTAATAATAAAACATTCGTGAACGCCATTAAAAACTCACTTAGGTTCGTATTTTTAATCTTTTATCTACATTCATGTCAAAATCTTCAATTTAATTTTTTTTATTTATTTTTATTTTATTTTATTACAAAAACCACAGCTCTTAGTGCTATTTACAAGTTATATGAACTTAATTGAATTTAACCTACAGCCAATAATGGTTTTACATTTTGTATGTTATATTTTATTTATCGGCAATCAAAAAAAAAAATCTAAAAATTAAAAGTGTGTGTGTGTGTGTGTGTGTGTGTGTGTGTGTGTGTTTTGTGTGTGTGTGTAGATGTACTTAAGAGTGTGTGTGTATGCTGTACTGCTCATAAACCCAAACCTGAAAATTTATGTTGCCTACCTACCTAGGTGGTTTTTACATGTTCATTCTCTTTTAGAGCTTCAAAAATATCTTTTTTAAAGATACCTTTTGAAGAGTTAAAAATGTCAATATCATTGAATTTATTATTAAAAGTTCTATGAATGCGGTTAGTTATGGAATTCTGGGCGTAATTAGTTGCTGTATGTGAGACAGCGAATAACTTAGTTTGTCTCGTCCGTTTGATAGGTGCACAGAATCAAAAGTAAACACATTTTAAGAAGCTTTATAATATTATTTCAGCTTTGAAGAAAATTAAACAGTAAGGGTGTTGCAAAAGGTTTTTTTTCACTTTATGCAAGAGCGAATTTTTTTTAATCCTCTAGGCGGACAAACGAGCAAGCGAGCGAGAATGGAATCACAAAATCAGAGAGATCGCTAATGTGTTGTCGGTCTTTTTAAAAAAGTGTACGCTCTTCTCTTGAAGGTCCCTAAGTCGTAGCCGTCCGGAAATACTCCTGCAGCTATACCGTTCCACAGAACTGAGGTAAGTGGTAGAAAGTTCCGCGAGAAACGCACAGTATTAGACCGCCTAAATTTAAAATAGTTCTTTATTTTTCAAATTCTACATAAGGAACCATAATTCACTAAACTGACGCACACTTGCTAGTTTTTTTTACAATGAATATTCAATAGTTTAGTTACTCACGTTTGACTTAGAATGTTTAGACAAACTTAAACAGCGCGAGGTGAAAGGCCAGGCTACATATAAGCTGGTTTCTTTATGAGAAATTTGGTTTACGTAAAAATGTATTTTTGCCCGTAATTTTTTGTTTCCTACAAGTGGGGTCACCGTTGCGTGTGAAGTCTAGAGGAAGTGAGAGTTTTGTATTTATTAGGGTTCTAGATGCAATACATATATTTTTACGACTGCCTCGGTGGCGCAGTGGCTAGTGGCGTCGCACTTTGAAGCGACGGCTGCGCAAGAGGTCCACAGTTCGATCCCGGGTCGGGCCAAAAATTTGTACCTAAGATTTCGGTAGGAAATTCTTAGTGTCAACCCGGATTCTGGACGTTTGCAGTATTGTATCCCCGAGCCTCGGAAAGTACGTTAAGCCGTTGGTCCTGCGCCTAATTACTCTCCGGTCGTGTCACGCTGATGTCCCATCAAAATATAAGGCTAAGGGAATAGAGTCCCTTATATTTCGATGGGACACCAGTGCTAGCGCCATCTAGAGGAAAACGATCAATACTCCACGGCTATGTTAGTCCTTCGAGAATCAGCCAGGGGACGATGAAATATAGTATTAATAATTATTTTATTTGCTGTTTAACAAATTTCTCAATACCTTCTCTTCTCTCTCAAGATCTCAAGTTTATTTGAAAAAACTTTATTAAAATTGCTTATGTGGGCAGGCGGTTTGAGGTCACTGTTTCGCAAACATGCTTAACTAGCGCGATGTAAAAATGCATAGTGACATCTACCGATACAACACCGAAATATCTGCTTGATTGCTTTTTAAAGCCACAGCTGCTTTTTACAAGCTCCATCTAACGATAATCGCTGAACTATTTTTTAAATACTAGGGAAAAAAGAAATCAGTGAAAGGCCCTGGTTTTTATGCCTGTGAAATCCAGATTTTGTCACATAAAATCGGTGACGCAATTGTTGGAAGTATTAAGATATTTAATAAACGACCTTAAAATGTCATTAACCTATCACTGGATAAGTTTAAGTCTCATATTGAAATCTGCCTAATGAAGAAAGGTTACTATAGTGTACAAGACTATTTAAATGATAAGGATTCTTGGTCATGTTAATGGATTAGTCTTTTGAGTTGTTATTCATAGTAGTCTGATAACTTTGAAAATTGTATATTTTTTTCTCTTCTCAATTGAAATTCTGTAACATCATGAATATTTGAAAAGAGTTACTGAGTTTCTTGCTGGTGTCTTCTCAGTAGAAATCGACATTCCGAACCAGCGGTAGATGATAATATATGTACCTATTTTGATTTGATTTTGACATTCATTAGTGTTCTGTATGGACCTAAATTGAACAAAGAATTTTTTAGTCTCTGAATATTTTGTCCCCCAACGGTCCCCTAAACCGGAGCTCCCGTCTGCTCCTCATAACCCCGTCAACTATGACGGGTAACAGCGTCTCTGAACGCCCAGTTATATGCGTGAGAGAAATTGAACGGTTTGACCTTTTGCCGGTCATAGCTTCACTGACTGAAGTAGCTTTCCAGTCTAGTAGTTCATTTTCTGTTTTCATGAAACAGTACAATTATACACATATAAAGTATCAGCCTATACGAGTGTATACTCGTATAGGCTGATACTTTATATGTGTATAATTGTACTGTTTCAGTATTGTCCCACTGCAGGGCAAAGGCCTCCATCATAGAAACCAAGTTATCGCTACTATGATTGGATTAGGCTAAATCACCACGCTTGCCAAATGCGGATCGGTGAGCACAAACTCGAGCTATGTCCGAAACATTAGGAACATACTTTAGCTCGTCCTGGGAATCGAACCTAGGACCCTGAGATCACGGCTCGCTTCTTAAACCACTAGACCAAAAGGGCGTCATACACATATTATAAAAGATTTTATTTATATGACTACCCGTTTGGAACAAGGGTTGCGGGTTCGATCCCCGCACAGTACAAACATTTATGTGCATGAAAATGTCTGTTTGTATAGATCTGGGTGTTTCCTATGTATTATAAGTATGTATTTACAAAAGAAAAGTATTATATGTATATATTTATAATCCCACTGTTGATTCTGATATCCGTAACACAGGTGCTTGAGCTACCTATCTTGGAGTCAGATCAATGTATGTGATGTTGTGAAATATTTATACTTATTTATACTATGTAGTAGAAGGATGTAATATTTTTTTTTGGTCAATAAAGTAACGTTTGACCACAATCGCACCTAATGGAAAGCGATGATGAGGTCTGGGATGACACGCTAGAATAGTTATTTACGTGATTTCTACCATGTACCTTATTGCCGTGTGGTCCCCGGCAGAGTAGAATAGGCCACCCTCACTCTTACCGAGGTGTCGTAAAAGGCGACTAACGTAAAGCTGCTGGCTATGATCATCAGCACCCAGAGAAGGAAAACTCTGCATTTATATCTAAACCCTCGCCAACCCGTCTGCCAAGCGTGGTGAGTATGTCAATAACCCCTCATGTGATTGAGGGAGGCCCGTGCCCCAGCAGTGGGGACTTAAATGGGCTGACGATGATGATGATGATGACCTTATTGTCGAGTTTCCGATATTTCGGCACTGTTAGTGACCATAAAAGTTTAAAACATATAGAATGATACGCGTTTGACAGATGAATAGATACAAAGGTCACATTTGGTTATGGCTACAGAGCCGATAGCAAACAAAAGGGACAATGATACGTTTGACACTTTTTAGGTGCATTGCTTCGTTGGTCTCATCGTTATTTTTTCTGTAAAATTAACGTATTTGTCATGCATTTTTCTTATAATAATGAAGTTAAAAGGTTAAGTATTGTTTGTGCTACTTGCATTTTTTGCTTTAGTTTTTTAACGCATAAATGCACGTCAAAGATGGATATTTTTTATATGAAGACAAAATATTACAGTGCTTTATGCAACACTACATTAGTATAAAACAAAGTTGCTTTCCCTGCCTGCCATTTTGTACATTATGCTTGTTAGATCTTTAAAACTACGCAACGGATTTTGATACGGTTTTTTTAAATTTCTTCTTTTTCATAAGCATTTTTTCACCCACTGTTGTGCATATGCCTCTCCGAAGCACCTCCACGTTGCTCGGTGATTAGTCCTTCTGGTCCATAGGATGCCTGCATGACTCCTTAGATCATCTGCCCATCTGATTGGTTTACTACGCTTCTCCTACATACGCGGCCTCCAGGCCAAAACACCGACTCCATCTTCTGTCATGTCGGCGACATAAGTGCCGTGTCTACGTTAATTTGGCGGCGCGATAGCGTAACATCCACAACTCTAGTTCTTTTCCAAATTTCTTCATTTCGAACTTTGTCGCGTAAAGATATTCCGAGCATTATGAGCTCCATTGCTCTTTGAGCCACTTTCAGTTTGTGTTCAGTTTAGTGATACAGTCAGCGTTTTTTAAATAGAAAGAGTAAATCAAGAGAAAGGTTTATATATTTATTTTATTTAAAACAATATAGTAGTGCGAAGCCGGGGCAGACCGCTAGTGATTTGTACAGAACGGTCCTCTTCCTCCCTCCCTCCGCCTGTGATAAATTCATGACAGATACATAGAAAGGTGTTGTATAAATGTGGTGTTAAAAAATATGTTGTGTTAATAATTTTGCTGTTAAAATATACTTATTATTTTTATTCATACCTAAAGTTCGAGTATAGATAGATAGATAGATAGATATTGTTAATTGCACAAAAAGAAAATTCAAGCATGATACAACAACAACAACAGACAGTACAATAAGGCGGTCTTATCGCTTGTAGCGATATCTTCCAGACAACCTTTGGGTACAGGAAAGAAATATCGTATTCGTAATAGGGGAAGGCAGTGCTAAGCAGTTTAACAAACGAACTTGAAAATGGCAGAAATATACATATTTTATATATAAGTAATATATATAACAATACATACATTCCTAATAATAAAGACATAGATAATTTATAACAAAAGTATATTTCACATCACCATGTCCTTTATTTGGGCTTTATTTAAACTAAAAAAAAACATATATGGTAAGGGTGAAGGTGTGCTATACCTATATATGTATGTGTTGCAACATATAAACATAAGTTTTCATACTGTACTTTGAGTGCAATAAAAGTATATTCATTCATTCATACATAGACTGCTAACATAACCCTTCCTTTTTGGCTTTACCGTAGTCGGGCAAAAATAGGACCTTTAAATGATCTCTACGACAATTATTTCCATAAAACTCTGCATTATCACCAACGGCTGCCAATGTCCAGATCTTAGATCTCACGATTTTCGCCACGTGTTCAGGAATTCCTAGCCCATCCCGGACCGGCACATTTCTCACTCAGGCGACACTGTCATTGTATGCAAATACCGTTGTGTATATTTATAAAAAGAGTAAACTCGAACACGGCTGCTCCCCGTTTTTGTAAGGGTTTGGTGGCACTAGGAGACCTGGAGATGGAAACATTTTCGGGATAAAAAGTCGGCATTAATTAAAGATAACATAATTGACAACCCGTATGGATCAGTGGTAGTGAATGCTGCCTCTGGTGAAAGGATTGCGGTTCGATCCCGTGCATAGTACAAACAGAGAGGAAAACTCTGCATTTATATCAAAACCCTCGCCAACCCGTCTGCCAAGCGTGGTGGGTATGGCAATTACCCCTTATGTGATTGAGGGAGGCCCGTGCTTCAGCAGTGGGGACTTAAATGGGCTGATGATGATGATGATGATAGTACAAACATTTTTACCTAGAACACACCCAATTTCTTCTTTTGTTTCTTTTTTTTTCTATTTATTTTGTTCGTCGCCTTAAACATAACACAACTGGATTGAAGAGTACATTAGAGAATCGATTAGGCGGTCGATATTCGATTGTAGATCCCTGCAGTTGGAAATGCACTCGTAATTTAATAAAAAGTATTTTTATTGTTATTAGTTTTTCTTTGCGTAGTTTAAGTTTGAATAATAATTTAATTATTCTACCTATATTTTTTCTCTCTTTCTTCTTTGTGTTCTTACCATCTAGTTTTCTTATTATTGTCCTAGTACTTATTCATGTTTTAGCTGCCTCTAGTGATATGAGTCTGTTCCGACAAATTTTATGTTATTATTATTTTCTTTCTCTGCTCTGTTCTTTCTCCCTATCTACCCTATTTACAATACCGTAACAGACACACGACACACGGGTAATCCGCGGAAAATAAGCGTCGTGTCGCGACATTTTTAGTCACGGCACGACATTATGCAGAGCGGGCGTCTGTTTCGGTACACGCATTCTCATACTCTCAAATAAATCTTCTGTTTCTCTCCTGTTTTATACATATATGTGTCGGAATGCAGTAGATTATAAGTATTATGATGTTCTAATGATTTTGCAATAAAGTTTTTTTATTCATTCAAATTGTTGGCAGCCTACTTCTGACTCCACTGGTGTTGTAAGTGTCCCTTGGCAGTCGCAATCGCTTATAATTAGCAGCAACAGTCACCTATTACCAAAAGAAGCCATTGACAACAGTTCCATTGACATCATCTGGATGGTTGGCAGTCTTCAACTGTTTGTTTATCAAGAAACTTTCTGCGTCGTACGACAAAACTATGGAATGAACTATCGCCTGCGGTGTTTCCGGACAGATACGATTTGCAAACCTTCAAGAAAAGAGCGTATTCCTTTTTAAAAGGTCGGCAGTGCACTTGTGACTGCTCTGGTATTGCAGGTGTTCATGGGCGGCGGTAATCGCTTACCATCAGGTGATCTGCTCGTCTGCCCCCTATCCCATAAAAAAAAATGAATAACATAAGTAAGGAGGACTCTTAGTAAGACAGCACCCGTGAAGTTTATAAAAAAGTTCGGCGTGACGTCCAAACGTGCTAATTTTGTTTTGTTTTGTTTGCGTTTCATAAGACAGTGCAGTGAATATGTTTTGGGGAGAACTTTATTACGTCATGATCGTATATCACGATGTACAACCTAAACATATAACGTAAACGTTATTATAATGCTCAAACACTTAAAACTGATTTTGAACTTGAACTCCACTGATTTCGCGAGTATGGATAGGCGGCGGCAATCGCTTACTACCAGGTGATTACCGTCTGCTCGTCTGCCACCTCATCGTCAGCCCATTTAAGTCCCCACTGCTGGGGCACGGGCCTCCTCAATCACATGAGGGGTAATTGCCATACTCACCACGCTTGGCAGACGGGCGAGGGGTTTTGATATAAATGCAGAGTTTTCCTTCTCTGGGTGCTGATGATCATGCCAGCAGCTTTACCTTAGTCGCCTTTTACGACACCTCGGTAAGAGTGAGGGTGGCCTATTCTACTCTGCCGGGGACCACACGGCATAGGGTCTGCCACCTATCACATTGAAAAAAAATAGTTATCATCCTGGTTTATTGGTGCAGTGGATGTCAAAAATCTTGCAGATTGTTTCGTATAGCACCCACTGTGCTATTTTTTTTCAAATAAAATATAAACCTAGGTCACCTGGATAGTAATAAGAAATCGATTGTAAGTAAGTAATTAAGTAAACATTTATTGACCACACAAAAGATTTACATAGACAGGACACATAACATAAGCATAAGGAGATTGCACAGTAAAACATAGGAAAAAATATTAAACAAAAACAAAAAAAAAATAATACCTCATTCATCAAAATCGGTTGGGTAGTTTAAGCAGAATCTTAGAAGATACACACATATTAACATACATACATAGACTGGTAAAATCATAACTCTTCCTTTTTGACTTTGCTGTAGTCGGGTAAAAATAAGATGCTTAGATCTTAAAAAATACGAAACAAACAGACAGCGAAAGCGATTCCGTTTTATTGTAGTGATGACGGAATCTGTATTTACAACCATGTAACCATGCAACAGTGATTTACGGGATTTCTACCGAGTACCTTATGTAAATAGGTGCGAGAAAATAGTGAGTTAGTGAACAGTAGTACCGCAGATGCGCGTAGTAAAAGACTGCGAAGGAGGGTAGACCGATTTGTCAACCAGTAACAACTTACCCGAAAAAACTTCAGTTACTCCGTGACCATGGCGCTTGCAACAGTGCCGAAATATCGGTAAACTTACTGAACTACCTGGAATACTACCTGGAACCAATCCTTTCCAGAACGCTTCGTTTCCAGCGCTCCTTTTTCCCACGCTCAGTGCAAACTCTGGAATGAGCTTCCAGCCGCGGTGTTCCCTGATCGCTATGACATGTCCTTTTTTAAACGAGGTTTGAATACAGTCCTTCTTTCACGGTAGGCAGTGGCATGACTGTGCTCCGGCATTGTTGATGTCTATGAGCGGCGGTTACCGTTTACCATCAGATGGGCTGCAAGCTCGTCTGCCTATTATAAGCAATATAAAAAAAACAAAAATAAGCTATGGTAGAAATCCCATAAATAACTATTCTAATGTTAGTGACCATGAAAGTTTAAAACAATATACATGTAACCATGTGTTCGGAATCAAACAACTCAGTCGCAGCTTATTTTACACTTCTTCACTTCGACATAAATTTGCTCGTATTTAATATTTTAATTATTACGACACACTTATTTTTGGGAGCTCCTTCCAGCTTGATCGCTCGACGACTAATGCCGCTGCCACCACGCTTTCGCATCGAAGTCCGCTCCCCACTCCGTTACTTTACGCGCCAACTGTCCGAAGTACTGCTATTGGCTGAGCGGTTAGGAAACGATGTGGCAGCGGCATAGTCAAATCAGATACTTTAAAACTGTTCAGACCATGCATTTAGTAAATTAAATTAATTAAATAAACTCTGATTTATTAATATTTTTAGTAAACATAATCAGCCGAATCGTAATGTTAACACATGCTCCACTTGATCTGGTCTTTAGGTTGCTAAGGTCAGTCAACCGTAATCAACTGATCGTCCTAAATTCTGAAACATGGCCTCTTGATCATAGATTCAAAACTCTTCCTTTTTAGGTACGTCTCTAATTCAGGTTTACAGGGGTGGAGGTAATTAATAATAATAATATCCTCCAACCGATTACGGCTACCGATCAGCAACGTACGCAGGATATAGTGCTCAAGTGTGTGCGCAAAGACAAGTGCACTCTCTATCATACCCTCATATTCCGATGGGACTACTAGCTGTGACACGACTGGAGAAGTTTCCGAGGCCACGGGGGTACAAACCGTTTACTTTCAGACTTCGGGCTGCCACTAAGAATTTCTTACCGAAAACTTAGGTACAATTTTTTGGCCCGACGATCGAGTCCGGGATGAGTTCGACCCACTAACCACTGCGGCATCGATAATTAGGTAATTACCATCAGGTTACCCACTAACTCATTCGTCACCTCGAGCATAAAAAAAACTAAAAACTACACAAGGTAGGTTAAGTAATATACGCGTATACTCAGCTGAATAATATTCTTCTTGCTGATCAAGATCTGGATTCAATGCTCACGGTATCGAGTCATGGTAAGTATCGGTTCTCTCGTTACGATAACCTCCCACGAGTCGGTTTATGGTGTCATCCCACATGGTCGATGACGCTTTTACGATAATAGCAGGAGTTTCCGGACGGGGGGAGCATAGATGGGCGGATGAAACGTGGCGGTTTTTTACCGCGCGCGAAAAGATGAAAAAAAAAGCAACAGCTTAAGGCTGTGTTTTTCCTGGTCTATCATAAAAATGCATTACTCTTAGTTTTTCATATGGAGCTTTTTTATGTGATAGGTGGCAGACGAGCAGACGGATGACAAGCGATTGCCACCGCTCATGGATACCCGCGACACCAGTGAAGTTACAAGTGCGCTGCCAACCTTTAAACCCCCTATTTTAATTTGGGCCTCCGTTACCCACACTCACGCAGCGAAACAGCACAGTGCTGCTTCACGCCGGTTTTCTATCAGGCCGTGGTATCACTCCGGTCAAGCCGACCCATTCATGCCGATGCGTGGCTCTCCCATTAGTTAAAGACTTTTGACTCCTCTGTACAGCTGTTTAGGAACTTCTGATCCATCGTACCCATCGTTCATTTGTTCTGGTGGTAAATTAACTTTATTAATTGAAGTGATATAAAAAGTGTAAAAGAAATATAATTTTCGAGTAGCCAGTTAGTTATACAATTATAGTTCTCCACTTAGTGTATGTAACTGTTCATAGCATGTAGCTTAATAGACACTGCAAAAACTTTAATGTGATAAATAGCAGATGAGTAGAAAGGTGTTATAAGTATTACCCGATGTTAAGAGTTTGCCACCGCCCATACCCGCAACGCCAGTGTCACCAGTTTCCCCTAGATTGGGTATCTGGTACCCTTGGCCGTGCACGTCCTTTGTGCCCGTCAACACGATCCCTTCACTATGGACGATGAGAGGGTGCCCAGGGGTTTTCCCCCGCTATCATGCGGGAGAGTCTGACATAACACATCGGCCCCCCGGCAGATGGGTATGCGCAAAGCATTTTCCCTGGGCAAACAAAAAAAATCTGAAACCCTAACTCACTCAGATAAAAATAATGCAGGCTTTCTAGCAACAGAAGTGATACCACGGTCTCACTGAAAACCGGCGTGAATCAGCTCTGTGTTGTGTTTCGCTGCGTGAGTGAGTACCGGAGGCCTAATCCAGGGAAAAGTCGCGGGTGTCCATGTGCGGCGACAATCGCTTACCATCAGGTGATCCGTCTGCTCGTCTGCCACCTATCACATAAAAAAAACACATCCTTTTTTTTTCTCTTTATTTGGGTAAACAAACAGTTAACAAAGTTAAGTCTTAATTAACAAAATTAATTAAATAACTAAAAGACCATTTATTATTTATTACCTTGTCACCAGCACCGTTTACCACATATTGATTTTATCTAATATTTACTTTGACAAACGCAAAAAGAGTGGTTTAAATCTAGGTTTTGAATAAGCTAAAATGTAATTGAACAACTAATTGTTCACTTACATTTCAGCCCATTTACATTGTATATTTTATCTAATATAATTTTCTTAAACATACTTGGTCGAGTAGAAGCCATATCGACTGTGTGGAACTAATCATCCTTGCTCAACTGGTGGATACAGCCTTAAGGTAAACATATTATAATGAGAATAAGAGATCGTTTTTTAACCGCTCGTCTGTTTCCCTGTTAACTATTTTCACTCTATGGCGCCTATTCCTAACAGTTTAGTACGGTATCAGCTCAGGTATTTTCGAGTGACATAAAATTTAGCGTTACTAACTTTAGTACAACATCAAATTCTGTTACTTCAACGATATTACTATGTCCTATTTGAAGTGCAGTTGTTTATGATAAGGTTTGTTTATAGATATGTAAATATTGGCGACACATTGCAGCAAACTATAGTATGAAAATCTTCCCACCAAACTAAACTTTTTTTGTATGAAAACTAGACTTCTTCTTCTTTGAGTGCTTCTTCAGTTCTGAAGGTTCGCCGTCAGCTTTCCAAAATCCTCTCTGTTAATTGCGAGACGAAACAGCCGTTCCACAGATGCCATGCCAGTCCACTCCCTTATATTGCGCAGCCACGATTTTTTCCTTCTTCCAACACGTCGCCTCCCCTCTATTTTACCCATCATGATGACTATTAACCTAGACTAAAAAGTTATTATAAATACCCGGACCAAAAACCTCTAGAAATAATAAATAAAATAAATATTTGACAACATCACATACATTGATCTGACTCCGAGATAGGTAGCTCAAGTACCTGTGTTACGGATATCAGAATCAACAGCGGAATTACAAATATACATTAAATACTTTTCTTTTGTAAATACATACTTATAATACATAGAAAACACCCAGATAAATACAAACAGACATGTTCATGCACACAAATGTATGTACAGTGCGAGGATCGAACCCGCAACCCTTGTACCAGGAGGCAGCATTCGCTATAGTATCTACGTAGGTATGGTCGTCAGCCGTGTGGTCCCCGGCAGAGAAGAATAGGCCATCCTCACTCTTACCGAGGTGTCGTAAAAGGCGACTAAGGTAAAGCTGCTGGCATGATCATCAGCACCCAGAGAAGGAAAACTCTGCATTTATATCAAAACCCTCGCCAACCCGTCTGCCAAGCATGGTGAGTATGGCAATTACCCCTCATGTGATTGAGGTAGGGCCCGTGCCCCAAATGGGCTGATGATGATGATGAGGTATGGTCAGGAATGGAATCCGTGATCCCTTACCTATTATCTCTAATGGAACTTTCTTCTACGTAGGTCGTCAAAAGATTGAAATTTTGTGTAAATTTGAAATACCTAATCAATTATACACCAATGTGTTATTTCCGGTTGCGTTCAAAGTCAAAGATGAGGTGATCCGTCTACTCGTCTCCCACCTATCACTTAAAAAAAGTCATAGCTTAGGAATCCGTGGCACGTCCGGACCATTATCCAGGATTTCGGGAGTCAAGAAATTATAATGACTATAGTTTAATTTTCGCAAACCTTTTGATACCACGGCCTTACAGAATACTGGACTAGAACAGCATTTTCGATGTGTTTCGCAGAGAGTGTGAAGTTACCAAAAGGAAGGGGAAACGCTTGGCAGTGCACCTATGCCACTCGAGTTGTATCTATGAGTGACAGCTATGGACGCAACTGGGAATTGCATGGTAAGATGAGATAAAGTATAGTACATGTGTTTGTCCGTCCACAGTGCCAGTTTACGAGCTTCGCGAATATTGCGCGTATGTAAAATAGCGTTTTACTGCGCGACGTGCGCCAGCGCACGCGCACGCCAGACTAGATAGCGCGCAGATAAGATGCGCGTCGGGTTTCAAAATTAAGTTTATTTTTATTGAATTACATTTGAAGAAAAAGTAAGTGTTGAAAATTTTACCTGCTATTAAATGTGAAGCAGCGCCTACGCTGTTTCTCTGAGTGACTGAGGGTATTGGAGGTTCATTCTAGGGGGAAGGGGAGTTTGAATTTTGCCAGTCCACTTGTGACTCAACTGGTATGACCGTCTTGCCTTCTGACGGCAATTGCTTACCATCAAGTGATCTGTATGCTCATGTATCACATAAAAAAGTGCCATGTGCCCTGCCCATTTCCACTTGAGGCATGCAATCGTTTGGGCTATGTCTGTGACCTTAGTTTTCCTGCGGATCTCATCGTTTCTGATACGATCACGCAAGGAGATTCCGAGCATAGCTCTCTCCATTGCTCTCTGGTAAGGGATTGCCACCGCCCCATAATCAAATACCCTCTTCACCAGTAGAGTCAGAAGTGCACTGTTAACCTATTCCATTTTCATTCAGATTAGGCCACCAAATCAGAGCAGGTGTTTCCTAACATGCAGTTTGGTGTTTAATTCAAAACTTCAGTAAAAGCAGCGGTTACAGAGATGTAACACTTTCAATAAAGGGACGTGTAAAATTTTGCAACTACCATCTGTAATTTACTTATTCTTTGTCACTCGCTTTTTGTCGCATCCGTAGCGAGAAGAATCACACTCAAAGTAGTTTAGGCTGTAAAGAGCAGACAAAAACTAGCTCTCCACACACGACCTATTGTTACCTCCTTCGTACTAGGCCTCAAACACTTCGCTCGGTGTCAGATGGGTTCGTTCCTCTGAAGATGTGCGTATTATTGATGAGCCTGTCAGGCAGTTTTTACATGCGGTCTGTTGGGATTTCAACGAATGTGTTATAATGTATTGATTAGTGTTATGGGTTAGTAGGTATTTGCAAGATTTGCAAATCGATTGATTTTACCCAAATATATCAATTGAATTATGTTCAATATAGAGGTAGTGTGTCACCACACTAGTACCAGTTCGGCTAGCGTAAGCATCTTGAATAAACATATTAATTGTCCATTATTTTTGCAGACGAGCAGACAGGTCACCTGCTGGTAGGCATTTGCCGTTCCGTGAACACCTGAAACATCAATGAAGTCACTATTAAGTGCGCTGCCGATCTTTTTAATTCTCATTCCCCTCGATCGGGCCTCCAGAAATCACTCACTCGGAAAAACACAGCGTACGACTACTTCACGCCAATTTTTTGATTCCAATGTCACTACAGTCAAGCCATCCCATTTATACTTGATTCTCCCACGTTTGATTCATCATCATCATTTCAGCCAATAGACGCTTACTGCTGGACATAGGCCTCCCCCAATGTTCTCTACATATATCGGTCCTGTGCCGTCCGCATTCAATGGATCCCCGCGTCCTTCACCAGATCGTCGGTCCACCTTGTGGGCGGCCTGCCACGGCTGTCACTTCCTGTACGTGGCTTCTACTCGAGGATCTTTCCGCCCCAACGGCCGTCTGCTCTCCTCGCTATGTGCCCTGCTCATTGCCACTTGAGGCATGCAATCCTTTGGGTATGTCCGTGACCTTAGTTCTTTTGCGGATCTCATTATTATTGATACGCTCACGCAGGGAGATCTCGAGCATAGCATCTAGAGTCACCTGTCTATTGCAGTCACCATTTATTATTCACCATCTATTGCAGTATCTCAAGACTTCCATCTTGAGAGACTGCAATAGATGGTTGATTGATTGAAATCACGTAAATCATATCCTTTCATTCTTTTTTCCTCAGAATTTTGCTATCGAAACCTACATTTAAGCACCAACGAGTTAGCTATCACTTCCCCATCCCGAATCAGGTCATCTCACTCCAGAAATCTGAAAGTACCATCGTCAATATTCCCACCGAGGCGGGCGACAGAGCCCATAAAGAAATTTGTCACTGCTCGTCAATATTTGTCGGCGCCGGCGCCGCTGTTTGGCTGGCGTAAAAGCCGTGACGTGGCACGCTCCGCTTGCGCGCGCGCTACCGGCGTGAGATACGCATGTTCTTGATTCGAGAGAAAATAAGTGAAGTGCATGGCAGTGGTAGAGTGGAGACTGTAGACTGAGAAACGCTCATGAGGAAGACGTCAAAAGCGTTGGAGTCATTTTTATGTGGTGGCAGACGAGTAGACAGATCACCTGATGGTAAGCGATTGTCGCCGCACATGGACACCCGCGACTTTTCCCTGGATTAGGCCTCCGGTACTCACTCATGCAGCTAAACACAACACAGAGCTGATTCACGCCAGTATTCAGTGAGACCGTGGTATCTATCACTTCTGTTGCTAGAAAGCCTGCATTATTTTTATCTGAGTGAATTAGGGTTTCAGATTATTTTTGTTTGCCCAGGGAAAATGCTTTGATGGTAAGCGATTACCGCTCCCCATGGACACCCACGACACTAGAGGAGTCACAAGTGGGCTTCTAACCACTAAACCCCTTTCCCCCGGATTGGGTCTCCGGTACCCTAACTCACGCAGCGAAACACAGAACTATTTCACGAGCTATTTTACGCTGGTTTTCTGTGAGGCCAGAGTATCACTCCGGTCGAGCCGGCCCATTCATACCGAAGCGTGGCTCGGTCAATGGTGTGACGACAATAAAAGGCTGGCAGGAACGAAGTGGATAAAAACTGCCCAAGATCGACAATGATGGCGTAAACTAAAAGACCTAGCAACTGAAACAGCGTCTTGCCCGCCATGTAGGTGGGCTCCGTCCGGGAAGGATCTTGGATAGTTAAGGCTTCGCGCTGGTCATCACGGTCCGTCCCCACTTAAGGACGATGAGAGGGTGTCCCGGAGTTTTAGCCGCTAGACCCCCGCCGTCGCGGGGGGAGTCCGACATAACCTGTCCACGGACAGTGACGGACGGGTTTGCGTAACGCATTTCTCCTGGGTGATCAAAGAAAAAATAAAGGCGACAAGTAAAAATGAAATTCATTATAAAAATCTGGATGGGTGGAGGTCCACCACCGTGCACTTTACACGTCATTTTTTGCCACTGCACCTCCTTCATTGTACAATCAACTTCCCGCAGCATTAAGATCTTCAAGAAACGAGCCTATACCTTCCTAAAAGGCCGGCAACGCATTTCCACTCCCTCTGGTGTGGCTGATGTCCATGGGCGGCGGTGAACACTTACCATCTGGTGACTCGCTTAATCGTTTGCCTCCCATTCTCATAAAAAAATACCTATTTAATAGCTTATTGCTTTTCTATATGTGATGTTGTCTGGTGAGTATGATCATACACGGCGCCACCATTACACATCCCATGGCAACGAACTCAACACATGCAAATAATTCCTCTCGGCCAAACATCGAAGCTTTTACCCAGCAAACTAAAACGTTTGTTAAAATAAAAGATCACCTACATTTTAAAACTACGTGACTTTCATTATGTCAGTTTATGTGAATTTCATGATCAATGGAATTGGACCTTAAAGTGATGGCGTTTAATGAGATTTTTCTTTGGAGATGTCTGTTTTAAGCTGCGGTTTGTAATATAGCGGTGCCATTAACATGAAAATATAAAAGCCAGTCATGTTTTTCATTAATTATTTTTTTAAATGCGGGTGGCAGATGAGCAGACAAATCATCTAATGGTAAGCTATACTGCGGTATCGTCATTCACGGGACACCACGCAAGATAAGCTTCACGCCGGTTATTGCTGCTGGCCAGCCCATTTATGCCGAAGCGCTGCTCTCCTATGGTTTCCGACGCTGTGTTTGGTGTCGTATATTTTTCAAATAGTATCTATGTTATTCCAGTTCAGCGATCGCACAGTCCACAAATCTGCAATCGCTCTTTAAACTTTTTCGTGTTGTTTCTTTTGTAACCGCTTGCATCGCTTTTCGCTCCTGTCACTTTTTTGCTCCACTCGCTCTCGCTTGAGTTGAATTTCACTTGACCTGATAAAAATTGGTAGTGCACTTGTGACTTTACTGGTGTTGCTTATAGCGGCAATCGCTTACGATGTATAGTCACAAGTGCGCTGCCAACCTTTTAAACTTCCCTTCTGGTTTAAGCCTCTGGTACCTTCACATACTTGGTGAAACACAGCACAAGGCACCGCTTCATGCTGGTTTTCTGTGCAGAGCCCATTCACGCAGAACCTTTGATCTTCAACCAGTTAGAATGTATGTAATGCTGTCTCATAATTGTATATTATTTTGCTATTACTTACTTCCTTTCCACTCCCCGCTGACTCCAACACCCCGGCCTGAGTCCGGTCGTTTAGCTTGCTAAGTCAACAAGGCTACCGTACTACTTAATGCACTGTAAACACAGCCTATTTGCTGAACAGCTACCTCTCTTGGCTTTGTCTGAGGCTAATGATTTTAACTTCGATATCACTTAGGTTATTTATCTGGATTTTATGGCTGTGATATATAAGGCCAGTGAGGTAAGAAACAGAAATCTTAAAGCATTTTTACCGTGAGAGTGCCACGTTTCGGCATGAATGGGCCGACTCGGCCCGAGTAACTACCACGGACCTCACGGAAATCGTTAATCAGCGCAGTGCTGTGTTTTGCTGCCGCAGGCCCATCCAGGGGGAAAGGGGGGTTTAAAGATTGACAGTGCACTTGTGACTCCACTGGTGTCGTGGATGTCTTTAGGTGGCAGCAATTGCTTACCATCAGGCGATCCGTCTTCTCGTCTGCCACCTGTCACATACAAAAAAATGGTTTCGACCATTAGTATGGGTATCACTATTTGACTGGCCCGATGGCTTATTTGGTTGTGACCCTGCCCTGTAGCACTGATGGGCGGCTGTAATCACTTACTATTAGACGGTTCACCAGATGGTAAGCGATTGCCGTCAACCATAGACACCCGCAATACCAGTGGAATCAAAAGTGCGCTGCCGACCTCTAAACCCCCTTTTCCCCTGAATTTTTCTCACTCACGCAGCAAAACACAGCACTGCGCTGATCCACGGCGGTTTTCTGTAAGACCGTGGTATTACTCCGGTCGAGTCGGCCTATTCATGCCGAAGCTTAGCTCTCCTACAGTAAAAATGCATAAAGATGTCTGATTTTTAAACCCGTTGGCCTTAAACTGGCCTTAGTTGTTTTTTATGTAAGACAGACAAGCATTTGACTTCATCACACTTGATCTTAAATGTAAATGTACAAAGTGGACCATGCTTGGCCGAAAAAAAAACCTATTAATTCTAGTCCTTATAAATAAATAGTCCTAGGTATAGCGTTCAGAAAATATTTCGGTGGGTAACGAGTTCCACTCCTTGGCTGTTCCATCAAAAAAAATTTTTGCGAAAAAAAACCGCCTTCAAAAACCACGAACTAAAAGGTGTAAAATAATATTTCTAACACTTTATACACTTCAAATAACATTTTACTAACAGTATACTCGAGAAAAGTCTCGAAGAACTCGAAGTCATATGTGTCAACATACAAAAACATTACATGTCCCTGTAAAATTTGAGAGTTTCCCTCAATTTTTTAAGGATCCCATCATCAGATCCTGATATCCTGATCGTGGTACCTACCAATCCGGGACTATCTACTTTCCAACTAAAAAATAATCATCTAAATAGGTTCATAAATGGAAACAAATGTCATAAGATAAAAAAACATAAAAAATGTGGAATTGAGAACCTCCTTTTTTTGGTCGGTTAAAAAACAGTTTCCATAGCGCTTAGTGCCGTAGCTGGAAATTCAACAATGAAGTATTTATTATAGCAATTTTTTGCAAGTAAATAACGCACATAAAAATCTCATCTCGTGGTCAGGCGAGAATCAAACCTACATCTTTTACATTCCGCTGTAGATGTTCTACAAAAGTAAACCACTGAACGCGTTACTAGATAGACAGTCACCCGGTATGTGGAAGATATGGTTTCGATTCACGCCTGACCACGAGATGAATTTTTCAAATGCTTTATTTATTCAACCATGTGTTGGTAGCCCAGTCTACGCGTAATATCCCGATAATGGAATGTGGTGCAACAATGCATGCACGACTGGTTGATTGATTTATATCAGAAGAGCAAGCATAAGGAAAAGTTCAATAGAACAACAAAATCAAACCTCGAAACCTCAAAAAATTAATAATGCGTCCAGCTAAATCCCACACAAACAATTAAATATAACCAATCGATTGTCAATAATCGATTCTAAATCGATTAGCGACGATTACCCTGGGGCCGGATAGCATTAAACAAATATCGCTCGCCGAATATAATGTAATAAATATAATTTATACCGCTTATTCGAGTGTTATCGGGACGATCTTGGAGACGCCCGTATTGGCCGTCTCTGCGGCCGGTGGGCACAGAGTAGGGGATATTATCAGAGAAAATATAATAAATTAATTCATAGAACATTATATGTTTGAAACAATTTTGTACAAAGTAGACTAAGCACTTGTGTTATGAATATCAGACAAGAGAGGAATATAATAAAATAAGTATGTACTTTAAATGTTATTTTATTAAATATTATTATTTTTGTCGAGAGTGGGAATTCAGGCGACTTTTAGCGCATAAGACAGAGCTTTATCAAAATGTGCTACCATGCCAGATTTTGAGAAATTATAAGCACACATATAAAAGTTAGTGGGCATGTACATGGATTATTATCCATAATAAAGTAAATTAAGTGATTAATAAAGTAGGTGCAAAATACATAGTATGAGAATTTTATTTTTCCTGGAATGTTTCAATATTATTTTTTTTATTTAGCCTGCGTCGTCCCACTGCTGAGCAAAGGCCTCCCCTAAAAGACGCCATTGGACTCTATTTGTAGCGATGGTTTGCACATTGCCCGAAAAGTGGTCAAAATTATGACGCCATCTCTTTTTGGGCCTCTCAGCTATGCAATAAAGCAGAATTTTTTGAATTACTGTAACTATCAAAATTTAATAAATTCGTTAGAGGCAGATTACCTATAATGACATTTGTGTCTGTATAAATGTAGTTACATAAAAAAAATAACTTTTTATTTAATAAAACACCAGTGTCTCCCTCTGTGTTGTTGTGCTCTGTGGAAACTATAAAAGAAATAAAATCGTTAGCGTTACATATGACCTGGGCAGTCTTTCTCAGGTTGTTCAAATATATCTTATCTCGTACTTAAAGAAATTAATAATTAAATACACTAATTTATGAGAGGGGATGGGCATATCGGCCTGCTGTACAGTCACCGACACAACTTGCTCCCCTATTCAACCGTACGTCCATACATTTAAGGACAAACTTCAGAGACCTTTTGTACACGAGTTGAAACATATTTTTCAATAATTATTACATCGGATGATGTTTCATGGTACCAATAAGGATAAGAAAAAATAAAATATCGTCACGTTTCACTTTTTTACAACCACAAGTAAGTTTTTTAGCATTTTGTTAATAAATTGACAGATGGATTTGATGGTAAAAATTGGGTATTTTTTATGATGTTTAATTCATTTTGTAATATATTGTTTGTTTAATATATTTAAATGCTCAAATATTTAAAATTATGCATTGTCACAAATGGCTGAAATATGTATGTAATAAATATAATATTTATATTTTTCTATATTTTAAGATCTGTAATATGTACATGACAAGTAATATGTAATGAATATATCATTTATATATAAATAAATAAATATTTCACAACATCACATACTTTGATCTGACTCCGAGATAGGTAGCTCAAGCACCTGTGTTACGGATATCAGAATCAACATTCAATTTGGATTACAAATATATACATATATATATTTTTTCTCTTTTTGTTAATACATACTTATCATACATATAAAACACCCAGACCAATACAAACAGACATGTTCATGCACACAAATGTTTGTACTGTGCGAGGATCGAACCCGCAACCCTTGCACCAAAGGCAGCGTTCACTACCACTGTTCCAAACGGGTCGTCAAATTTATATACTTTTCAACTGATCTGTAATATTCGTATTAAAAGTAGGTAAGTTCTTTAGTTAACATCATCAATATTTGAAAAGAGTAACTACTAAGCTTCTTGCTAGTGTCTTCTCAGTTCATTCAGACATTCCGAACCAGCGGTAGATGATAATGTATATATGTACTTATTTTTACATTCATAAGTGTTCTGTATGGACCTAAATTGATCACAGTTTTTTATCTTTTATCTTTTTTACCTGCTTAGTACGGAAGAACGTTAATATAACTATGAAATGATGCTCGGGTCACTTTATAAAATGACCTTTTCTAAACTGACTCAGGTCCTATATGACCCTTAAAATGTGACGTAACACACTTCCAATCAATTCGATCTCAATCGATTATTTGCGTTTACACGATCTTAAATCGATATCATTTGTACCATCTCGGGTCGGTAAAGGAGAGGTCACTTCGCCTCTACTTTATTACCGGTGTAAAAGGCACACTTAATGCTTGAAACGATTGTAGCTGGTGCATGAAAGTTCCGTTTTTGGGATTAAGTAACTTGTGGATTGGGTAAAATGTTATACACAAAATGTAATTGTTTTTTTTGTAGAAGACCATGTCATCATCATCATCAGCCCATTTAAGTCCCCACTGCTGGGGCACGGGCCTCCCTCAATCAAATGAAGGGTAATCGCCATACTCACCACGCTTGGCAGACGGGTTGGTGAGGGTTTTGATATAAATGCAGAGTTTTCCTTCTCTGGGTGCTGATGATCATGCCAGCAGCTTTACCTTAGTCGCCTTTTACGACACCTCGGTAAGAGTGAGGGTGGCCTATTCTACTCTGCCGGGGACCACACGGCGTGAAGACCATGTGGATTAACTTAATGCTAAGCGATTGCCACCAAACATGGACCAACAGCTGTTGTGGAGTCAGAAGTGCGCTGCCCACCTTCAATGAAGAATCCCCCCAGATTGGACCTCCGGTATCTTCACAGACTCGGCGAAACACAATACTGTGCTTCAGTTGATTAGTAATACTTCTCAAATTTAGGTATTACTATTATTATGTGAAAGAAATGGGGTGAGCCCTGCGTCTCATAGCCACTGCGATCAGTAAATGATCTATTGTGGTAGCCCCAGAACCTATTAGAGCACCTTATGTAGCTCCAGTTCCGGGATAAACCCGAGAATGGAGCTGATGGGGGAGCTTTTGATCTCGTCTGCTGAGATCATGTGTGCTCTCAGGTGCCGGCTTCTGCAACGGTGTAGCGCTATGCACTCGCCGAGGACGTGGATAATCGTTTCCTTGTCCTCGCGACAGAACCTGCAGATTTTGGTATTTCAAAGGCAATAGAAAAGCCGCGTATCTCTGAATTTTCGTACAATGTTAACGGTATAGTTAGTGTTGATCGTTTAGGTAGGTATGTCTCGTGAAAAATCTATAAAATCTGTAACCTGTTTTACGACAAGCAATTTGCGGCTCTAAAAGTAGAATAAGGTGAAATTCCACTTATCAAGAATGAAGTGTTTTATTTCAATTCTGAAACCACAAAGCTTAATTTTTTACGTAAAAAAGGAAGCTTTATTATGAAAGGAAAACTTCGGTTTCCTATGCAATCGAGATTACAAAATGTGATCTGAATAAATATATTTTTTCATCATTACACAATTTATTTGTAGGATACATTATACGTACCTTTTATAGAAGTAATAAAATTATGTTCTAAGAATTATGACTCTAATGATGATATTTATTAATTAAAGAGAGATGATTTTTCAAATAAGCCATTTTCTCATAAAACCCGGAACCTCTTATCGAAGTCTCATTAGTTTATTATCCTGATAATAATTTTTATTCTATTTATGACGTAACGGTTTCAAAAGAGGCTAATTAAAATGTTCTCTAAGCATAAATAATTGCAGTTCTCCGTCATAGCTTAGAACACCCGCGTCTGGTCAGGTTTGACGCTGTGGGATTTTGCAGTGGGGTAAATACGTATGAACAAATCCATACTGCGACCCAATCGTGGGGAAAGGGGCAGTACACAGACTTGACTTTTTAGGGTTCCGTAGCCAAATGGCAAAAAGCGGAACCCTTATAGATTCGTCACGTCTGTCCGTCCGTATGTCACAGCCAATTTTCTCCGAAACTATAAGAACTATACTTTTGAAACTTAACTTTTGTTAACCGTTAACAATTTTTACACAAAAGTTGGAAAAAATAAAAAGAAAATGGGGGGGGGGGGGGTCTCCATACTTGAAACTGAAACTCAAAATTTTTTTTTTCATCAAACCTATCTATAGATAGGTCTTTAAAAATCATGTTGAGGTTATTAACATATTTTTTTCTAAACACAAATACTTTGCGCAAAAGACGCTCCCAAAGTGGTAAATTGTGTGTCCCCCCCTCTAACTTCTATAAGAAATGAATTATAAAACTAAAAAATATATATAATGTACCCAATCATGAAAACTAACAACGAAAATTGGTTTGAACTAGATGTAGTCAGTAGTTTTTTTTTAATACGTTATAAACCGTAAACCTACTACCGTTCCGTAGCAGCAACTAACAGTAGCAGTTACTTGCTGCTACGGAACCCTTCATGGGTGAGTCCGACTCGCACGTCGCCGGTTTTTTTTTAAAGGATTTATATGGGGTGGTCATTAGAATAATATCACATTAAAAAGACAGAAATCTGAGTAACGCATATTTATATGCGTTATGTATAGTTCTGAGTTCAATACCAGCTCGAGTCAATTTAGTACTTTTCCCAGTATTTTTTACAGATTGACACGGATCCTAGTGTGATAATGGTAAGAAATTGCCGGCGCCTATGTGGTGTCCATAGGCAATGCCAGTAGAGTCACAAGTACACTGAAAGCTAGCTGCCTTTTCTGTCGGGTAAGGCTTCCAGTATTCTCACTTACTATAAGAATCATGGCGCAAGCGTTGGTTTATGCCGGTTTTCGATGGTATAGATAGATAGATACAGTTTATTGCACAAAATACACAACTTAAATAAACTAGGCATTACAGAAACTTAAATGTACAATCATCATTCATCATCATAATCACTCCGATCGAGCCGATTGATTCTGCCCTTATAAACCCGAACGCGGAGCATATTTATTTTATTAATTATATAGTCGACATGTGCAAACAATAATAACTTTTTTTATTGCTTTATATAAGTAGACAAGTTTGAGGCCAATCTGGTGGTAAACTTATCAATTAATTGGTAGTCGCCCGCAGTTTTGCTCGCATGGAATTCGGTTTGTCACAAAGTAGCCTATGTCACTCTCCATCCCTTCAACTATAATCATTTAAAAATCACGTCAATTCGTTGTTCCGTGAAAGACGGACGCACAAATAAACAGACAAACACAGTTATAGTATTATTATGGATTCTATTTCACTGCTTCTCCCTTTACTGTGACTAAGTCGCCAGCTGTTTATTTATCGAATCCGCGACAAACGACCTTAATACGGAACCCTTAATCTTGTCGACCACACGTGACATTCAATCTGTAAACATTCAAAACTGGACTCTAAACCATAAGTGATAAGGTTTCTCAGTAAAATGGTTGCAGTGTCACAAACAATGTCATTAGTTAGAAGGAATCAAGCAATGCGTCAGTTGCAGGAATGTAGCCAGGGTGCAAAAAATGCCTTCCTGTGCATAGCTGGAGGTAGAATCAATCTGGAAATATTAATAGCAAAACAGACATTATTATTATTGACTGCCTCGGTAGCGTAGTGACTAGTCATCACCCAGGTTTCGCTTGAATCATGTTTTTTTTTTATATGAGAGGTGGCAGACGAGCAGACGGATCACCTGATGGTAAGCAATTCCGCCGCCCATGGACACCCGCAACACCAGTGGAGTCACAAGTGCGCTGCCAACCTTTTCCCCTTCCCCCCTTGGGCCTCCGGTAGACTCACTCACACGGCGAAACACAGCGCAAGCGCTGCTTCACGCCGGTCTTCTGTGAGGGAATGAATGAATTTGGTCAGTCTGGTAATTACCGTAGGAGAGCCACGCTTCAGCATGAGTGGGCCAGCTCGACAGGAGTGACACCAAGGTATGACAGAAAACTGGCGTGAAGCAGCACTGTTCTGTGTTTCGCTGCGTGAGTGAGGATACCGGAGGCCTAATCCAAGGCGGTAATCGCTTACCATCAGGCGCTTTCTGTCACAAAAAAAAAACATCCGAAAATATTGATAGTGCTAGTTACGGATCACAAACATCTATGTCTACCTAATAGACACCGGTTTGCCCTCTATGCAGAGTGTCAGTGTATGAGTCCCAGACGAACTCCTCGAGTGCGATATTGTGCCACCTTGTAAAGTGACTTTGCGAAGCTAGAGAGGTTCCAGAGAAACTTGCGCTTGTTTTTTTGTGGTTATTCGCAGACAGTTCACAGTTCCATTGGAGTTACAAGGGCGCTGCCACCCCTTAATTTATGCTTTGGGCTAGACCTGGCAAAAACGTATCTTTCAAAAGTCAAGATCAGTGCAGAGATGCGGAACAGTGAAACGCTTCATTTGGAACATGGACTCTCTGATAGATCCGTGATTCATTCCTTCAGACTGACCGGATGGCGCAATTGGTAGTGACCCTGCCTCTTACGCCAAAGGTCGTGGGTTCGATCCCCACCCTGGACAAACATTCGTGCGATGAACACTTGTGTTTGTTCGGTGTCTGGGTGTAATATATGTATTTAAGTATATATTTGTGTTCCTCTGTTGTCTGATATCTGTAACACAAGTGCTTAAGCTACTTAGTACGGAATCAGGTCAACGTATGAGATGTTGTGAGAATTATTATTTAATATTATTCCCCTCATTCGAATCATTCGGCTCACTCGGATCATTCAGCTCGAATGAGCTGAACGATCAATTAGCCGAATGGCTCATTGGATCATTCCTCTCATTAGGCTCACTCGGATCATACAGCTCATTTGCATCATTCGGTTCACTCGGACTCGATTAGACTCAATCTCCATTTGAGTCGAATGATACATTCGGAGCGAACATTAGAGATTCGGAACAGTGTATCATTTAGCTGAGTTGGGTCACTGAGTCGTTTCCGTAAAGAGTACACACGTCTACTTTGGGCCTCCGGTACCCTCATTCACACAGGCACTGCTTTAGTTTTCTGTGAGGGCGTGGTGTCACTCTGGTTAAACCGGCCCGTTGATTCCGAAATATGACTCTCCTACTGTTATGGTCTAAGTGCGAAACAAAGAGGTCACTTTTCATTTCGTGTACGGCCTTAATTCGTCCTGAACTCCTGCGCTGGTCCCATACTCATACGCAGGAAGGCAATATCAGTCACCGCTGATAGATCGCGCGCCCGCGCCGCCAACCGCGTGCATTTGTCGCTCGCTGTAGGCACCTCACCTTTACACTTGCGCGCGCGCAATGCGAGAGGGAGGCAGTAAGGGTCGAAGCTTTTTAATAAGTTTGAACTTTTTAGTACGAGGAATTTTGCTTAAATATAAAAGTTTTTTCTATCTAACCGCAGGAGAGTCATGCCTTAGCATTTATGGTTTGACCGGATCAATGCCATCATGATCTTACAGAAAGCAACGCATTTGCTGTGTTTTGCCGAGTGAGTGAGGATACCGGAGACCTAATCGGGGGGAGTTTAAAAGTTGGCATTGCACTTGTGATTTCACTGGTGTTGCAGATGTTCTGGGTGACGGCATCCGATTTCCAACAGGTGACCCGACTCTCCGTCTGCCACATATCACGTAAAAAATGTTTGTTTGTTTCTTTATTTGTGTGTTTATTCTTTGGATATTTTACATTAATAGCCTCGTTGGCGCAGTGTTTAGTAGGTCGCACTTCAATCCCCGGGTCGGGCCAAAAATGTTTGCCTAAGTTTTCGATAAGAAATTCTAAGTGTCGGCCCGGAGTCTGAAAGTCGGCGGTCAAATACCACCGTGCCTCGGAAAGCACTTTAAGCCGTTGGTCCTGCGCCCAATCCCTCTCCGGTCGTATCACGCTGGAAATAGAGAGAGAGAGGAAATAGAGAGTGCACTTGTGTTTGCGCACACACTTGAGCACTATAATATTGTTGATCATTGAGATTGACCGCCGTAGCCGTAATCTGTTGGAGGATATTAATAATTTTACATTGCATCGCAGTGTTGCATAAACCCACCGCCCGCACGCGTGGCCGCTGACTGATGCGCGCGCGCATGTCACTCCGTACATTTACACTCGCGCCGTTATTGATGGTGCAAGACGCATCTGCAACAAATGACACAAAACAAACAAAGTGTAGATTTGATTCTTAAACAAAGAGCTAGTGCAGCATAGCTTTTTGTTTTTTTTTTGTGGAATAGTAGGTGCCTATTGACTCTTGCCTTAAAGATGTACAGATTATGCAGCAGGTTAAATGTAAATGATTTCACAGATGTATTTTTTTTTTACGATGATGATATATTTTTGCCCGATGGCAAGGATGGCAAGCAATCGCCGCCGCCCATGGACACCTGCAACACCAGTAAAGTCCTAAGTTCGCTGCTAACCTAACTCCCCTTACCACCCGGATTGGGCCTCCGGTACCCTCACTCTCGCAGCATTATATTTACGGGTATATTTTTGATGACTTTTTCACAGAAGATGTCTTAGAAGTAATATAAATGAAGATTATATGTATGTATGTAGAAATAATTGCAGATTAATCGATTATAATCGATAGTATCGGCTTAATTCCAGTATCGTTTTAATCTAAAGTATCGTCAATTTAAACTATTATAATCGATAATATGGATCAAAAATAAAAATCTATAGCGTCGATAATATGGATAGAACAATCGATTAATAGATTATTAAGGGTGAAAATAATCGATTGACACTTTGCCAGCGGCGGAAACAATAGAAAGCAAAAGATGTATGCCGAGTTTAACTCGTGGTCTGCTGTCGATTATCGATTATTCGGCAACACTAGTTTAGTCATTAAGTTGAAAGTATGCCAGGTATTTATACGTATTTATGTAGTTCTAAAGCATGGCAAAGATATCGCCATCAAACTAGTGAATTGGGATGAAGAAGGGTAACCCTAAGACCAAAGGCGCATACTGTAGAGCACAGATATAGTGGTTATTTCTTAACATAACGACGAGGTTTCTTGGTAAACTTAAAATACGAAATACTTGTGCAATTGAATAGACTCCCAGCACCATCTATTGGTAAACTTCGGAAGTGATAGTAGCCTAATTAATCCTAGAATTTGTTTTTAATATTTCACAACATCACATACATTGATTTGACTCCGAGATAGGTAGCTAAATGCACACAGATGTGTTGCATGTCAGAACTAAAAGCGCAATAACAAATATATACATTTTAATACTTTTATTTTGTAAATACATAGTATGTGCCCTGCCTATTGCCCATTGACATGCAATCCTTTGGGCTATGTCTGTGACCGTAGTTCTCCTGCGGTTCTGATCATTTCTGATACGATCACGCAATGAGACTCCGAGCATTAGAAAACACCCAGACCAATACAAACGGACACACATGCACACAAATGTTTGTACTGTGCGGGGATCGAACCCGCAACCCTTGCACCAGAGCCATCGTTCACTACCACTGATTCAAACGGGTCGTCAGAATATAAGGGCGGGCCTCTAATTTCTTAGTAAACCTTTGAACTATTCACCTCAATATTGACTCCTGACAGTCTCATCGCGTGTCCTAAACCCAATTGTCCGCCATTTAATTATATCGGTCGTTTCAGTCATAATTACTGTTCGTCCACGCTTTGCCCTTTAGTGGGCAGGGCAACTCTCTCGTAAAATCTATTTCGTTGAAGTTATTGCCCAAGACATCACGTCGGGTCAAAGTGCCGGATCACATCTATAAAATGAATTATTAATAATACAATTGTGTTAGATGTAATTTATTTTATTGGGGTATCATCTGAATAGATTAATGTTCCGTTGCAAATGTTTGAGGATTATTGGTTGTGGGATTTATGACTTTGGAAACGTTTCTGATTAAATGGAACGGAAATACCTACTTATTAGCTTTTGGTTTATGATGATGCTCATTTACTGAGGCTGGATTCGACCAATCTTTATCTGTGGATAAATCTATGGTATCACGTCAGATTTGTATAGAATAACAGGGACCTAACCCTAGATTTATTATCGGAATAGGGTTGGTCGAATCGGCCTTAGCAGCGGATCCTGGCCTCCCAAGCGATAGTTTTGAATACAGCCTGGGTAGACACGCTAAGATATATTGTATACATTCCATAACATTTTCTAAACAACCTGTTTTTAAAAGAGTTAAGTTAGCTAAGTTTCTTGCTGGTATCATCTTGGCAGAAAACTACATTCCGAACCAGTGGTAAAATATGTAACTAGTGGCGCCTCACTTCCTGTTGGGACATTAGTTTCAAATCATACCAATAGATGGCGCAAAGTGTCGATTACATCGCGCTAGCGTTTCGTGTTTTCAGATTAACGATAAGCGTTGCCGCTGTCTATACGATTTACCTCTTTATAAATAGTATTGATTGACATTCTTAAGTGTTTTGCACGTAATTGAATAAGCTATTTTCATTTTTTCATTGAGGAACTACCTACTTCTTTAACGTCCGACACTTCATGATTTTGAGCTGCTCAAAAACTGTTTTTCTGGGTATTTTAATTTGACTAAGGATCATCATCATAAGCCTTTCTTATTTGACTGCTCGCTATTTCTTTATGTCTTCAGGTTTCTCTCTCTTTTTTTCACTTCAGCCGATTGCCTCACTGCTGAGGATCATGATTCCTTCCGCTTTTTGCTATCGGCCTAACCATCGCTGGGGACTAGGGCCTCTCGGTCTTCTCCCTTCCACTTTTTCCCTTCAGGTGTCCGTATACGCTATTACTCCATCTACGCATTGCTTTTAGAGTCGCAGTCTACACTCAAGAATTCTACTTCAAAGATGGTCAGTTCTTAGGCAGATAAAGAAATATGGCCAGTTTCAGTAACATTATGAGAAAGACCATACAATTGACATCCCAACACGTGAAGAACTACGCGGGCCATCCAACGAACAAAAAGCTCGCGTTTCTCTTAGTCAGCAAAACGTACTATTTGCAGTAATGCTATCTACTCAAAATAAAAATATGATATACATGAAAGATAAATAATAAGCAGAAAAACAATGAAAAAGAAACAATGCCATTGAAGGGTGACACGGATTTGCATTAAGCTTTATTACAATGAGCAATGCAGACAAACATGTTGGAAATACCTTATCGATATATTACTCACAGTATGTTTGAAGAACTCATGACAAATTGACTTAACTGGTTCACAATAAAGTTTTGTTTAAGGATATTTTTCCGTAAAGCTAAGTGGATTTGAATCGGAGTATGCTTTGAACATGATCCTGGAGTCGGTAAGCTTGGTAACAATGAAGACTGCCGTCCGACTTTAGTAATCTCATCATAGATACATGTTCAGGATCATTATCCCAACAAGTGTGTCTATCAAATTTCGAGACACTATCCAAACCATGTAGGTTCCGATGTTTTCTTATATGTTCAAAAAAAAAATATATATTTCTTAACATCACATACATTAATCTGACTCCAAGATAGATAGCTCAAACACCAGTGTTACGGATATCAGAACCAACAGTTGGATTGAAAATATATACCAATAATACTGTTTTTTGGAAATATAACACCCAGATATATAACACTCAGACCAATACAAACAGACAGCAATACAACAGTGTGTTCGTGCACACAATTTTTTTGTATGAATGAATGAATACTTCATTTATTTCGACACACATAAAACACCATAGAAACAGAAGATTTTTACACATATTTTTTGACGTTACAATGCATAAAAACAAAACAGTTACAATAAGTACATGCATAACCATGCGTGTGCTGAAACAGGCGCTCGCTCAGCATAATGTTCAGCACGACGCTGGTTTTCAGCGGGTTACCCATGTGTCGTGTGTCTCTTACGGTATTATGAATAGGGTAGACAGGGGGAAAGAAAATAAAAATACGAGTAAAATCTATAACTTTAAATCCCTCTCGATAAATAATCAATGATAAATAATCAGCCGTGTGGTCCCTGCAGAGTAGAATAGGCCACCCTCACTCTTACCGAAGTGTCGTAAAAGGCGACTAAGATAAGGCTGCTGGCATGATCATCAACACCCAGAGAAACTAAAACTCTGCATTTATATCAAAACCCTCGCCAACCCGTCTGCCAAGCGTTGTGAGTATGGAAATTACCCCTGATGTGATTGAGGGAGGCCCGTGCCTCAGCAGTGGGGACTTAAATGGGCTGACGATGACGATGAAATCCCTCTCTGTCCCCCAAACAAAACGGCTCCTAACAAAAATGCTTCTGAAATGGAATTATAATGAGGCAGAAGATTTACTTAAACCTATATTGTGATACTTCCTACTTTGAATTAGACTCTCTCTCTCTCTCTCAATCACGCAAACTTACACTCACTCACTCACACCTACACCCACTATTTACATTATGCCCACAAAAATACAAAACTGTGTTCACTAGGTATTATACCAAACTGTCTCTTAATGTACAATAATGCATGATACTGTAACAATTTCTTTGAAATCGTCTACTGCTCCTCACAGGACAGGCTTAGCCTAGTGTGAGGACCAGCTTTATGTAATAATTGTAAAAATGTATATTGCTAATAATTGTAAAAATGTAAATGTAAAATAAAATTTATCAGGAGCAGACGCACATCACTAGGGGCAGCTAAAACATATTAATACTAGGACAATAATAGGAAGACTAGATGGTCAGAACACAAAGAAGAATGTGAGGGAAAAAATACATACAAGTAGAACAATTAATATATTTGACTGACCGGATGGCGCAATTGGTAGTGAACCCTGCCTCTTAAGCCAAAGGTCGTGGGTTCGATCCCCACCCTGCACAAACATTCGTGCGGTGAACACTTGTGTTTGTTCAGTGTCTGGGTGTAATATATGTATTTAAGTATATATTTGTGTTCTTCTGTTGCCTGATATCTGTAACACAAGTGCTTAAGCTACTTAGTACGGAATCAGGTCAATGTATGAGATATTGTGAGAATTATTATTATATTCAAAGTTAAATTACGACAACACAAAGAAACTGTACTGTGCGGGGATCGAACTCGGGTCGCCAAAAAGAAACTAAGAAGAATGTAATTTTATAGGAACTAAAAATGACAGTACTATGATACTCGTCGAATTTTTATCTCCAGTGTGAACCATAGATAGATTATATATTGGACACGCCTGAATACAAATAATATTTATCGAGTCCTGTGATAAATGTCTGTTTCCAAACAAAGCATTACATAACTTCAAGTCAAATTTAGCTCCGCTTTGCGAAGTAGGCGGAGATGATCAGTTATACTCGGTTTAATCTCAATTTACTGATCTCGGTTTGGGTGGCATGTAGGCTCGCGTTATGGAATCGGTGATTCATCTTAAGGGAAATAGGTCGAGAATTTGTTGAAGTAGGCTAGTGCGAATTAACATTAACATTTCATTTCACACCGTCGAAGCTGAATTTGGGCCGTGTGGTGCCCGGCAGAGTAGAATAGGCCACCCTCACTCTTACCGAGGTGTCGTAAAAGGCGACTAAGGTAAAGCTGCTGGCATGATCATCAGCACCCAGAGAAGGAAAACTCTGCATTTATATCAAAACCCTCGCCAACCCGTCTGCCAAGCGTGGTGAGGCAATTACCCCTCATGTGATTGAGGGAGGCCCGTGCCCCAGCAGTGGGGACTTAAATGGGCTGATGATGATGATGATGATGAAGCTGAATGTAGGCCTTCCTTGCGCCACCAATTTCTTTCCAAAGCTTTCCTCATACATAGTCTGGTTTAAGAACTTTACTAATAAAGAATAATAATTGGAGGGGGGACACCTTGGAGCGCTTGATTGTGACAGGGAAAGTGGAAGGAAGAAGACCGAGAGGTCGTAGTCCCCAGCGATGGTCAGACCAGACAGCGAAACAGCTTGAGATCCCGATAAGCGCTACCCTGCACATTCGAGCGGCGGTCGACAAAATCGGAAGGAGCCACGATCCTCAGAAGTGGGGGAATCGACCGAAGAGAGAGAAGGAATAATACAATTCAATTATTGAGAAAAAATTTAACAAAAATTTTTATATTTTTGCATGCAATACAGTGAGCGTATCGAAGTTTAACTTAAAAGTATAAAATATGACGGATAGGAAACACAAAACTATGTGTAGTGAGTAGTAGAGCGTTCTTTCATTCGGGATATGTCATAATGTTGACTGTTTAATTTTTAAGTCAAATTTGTTGTGTTATCGCCTGCGGTATTTTCGGACCGATTCGACCTTCATCATCAGCAACCCACTCTCGTCCACTGCTGGACATAGGTCTCCCCTCATACATGCTGCATGCATACTGCTCCCGATTTTCGGCCACTCTCATCCAGCCCACACCAGCCAGCCTTCGAATGTCATCATCCCATCTTGTCGCAGGGCGTTCTGCACTACGTTTACCGAATTGCGGTCTCCACTCAAGGACTTTACCGATTCGACCTGCTAACTAAAAAATGAGCGGATGTCTTTTTGAAATACCGGTGGCTCTTGTGACTCCACTGGTGTTGCAGGTGTCCATGGGCAGCGGTAATCACATTCCGTCGGGTGATCCATCTGCTCATCTGCCCCCAATCTCATAATAAAAATTCAGTCACAATAAGCAATTCTCCTAAGGTCGTCAGATTAACAAGAAACAGTCCTTTGGTATCTCTCACTCGTTCGCAAAATACAGCGCCGTGATTCCATCACGCCGGTATTTGGTGAGCCCGTGGTATCCCTCTGTCAGCTGTCGCTTTAAAGCCCAGAGTACGCTTGGACCATGACGCAGAATTTCAGGACAGGCAATGTCAATGGTTATATGTGCATTGGTTATGATGGTAGTACGTACTGCCTGGATGGCGCAGTGGATCGCACTTCGCCATCCAGGTTACCTGAGCGTAACCTGGAAAGAAAGATCGTTTGTTACCTGAGTTTTTCTGTTAAACATGATTGATGTTATTCTTCTTATGTACTACTAAGGGTCGATTCGACTAATCTTCTTCTGGTACTTAATCTATGGTATAGCGCTGTCACTCTAAACAAATATGACGGTATATCAAAGATTTTGCCGTGTGGTCCCGGCAGAGTAGAATAGGCCACCCTCACTCTAAAATACGTGTCGTGAAAGGTGACTAAGGTATAGCTGCTGGCATGATCATCAGCATCCAGAGAAGGAAAACTCTGCATTTTTATCAAAACCCTCGCCAACCCGTCTGCCAAGCGTGGTGAGTATGGCAATTACCCTCATGTGATTGAGGGAGGCTCGTGCCCCAGCAGTGGGGACTTAAATGGACTGACGATGAACATAGATTTATCCACGGATAAAGATTGGTCGAATCGAGCCTAAGATATGAATTTCCCCGATACTGTCAGTAGAACAAGTACAATGAATGAAATGTACTAGAACTTTTTAAAAAGGCATGGATCGGATGTCGGTGCCAAGTCGGCGGGGTTTACCCAAGTTGCGCACGAGTTGATTTACTTATCATATCGATGCGTTCGTGTTGTGATTTACAATACATTGGATGTTTTATTGAGTGAGAGCTTTGAAATATGTTAGCGCCTCAATGCATTGGGTAAATGTTCATTGTAGATTATATTGCCATGAATGGGCCGGCTCGACCGGAGTAAAACCAAGGCCTCATAGAAAACCGGCGTGAAGCAGCACTGTGCTCTGTTCCGCTGTGTGAGTGAGGGTACCCGAAGCCCAATTCGGAGACGAGGAGGGTTTAAAAGTAAGCAGGGCACTTGTGACTCCACTGGAATCGCGAGTGTCCATAGGCGCCGGAAATCGCTTACAAACCTATCACATAATACAACCAAATGCGCCATCCGGCCAATCAACATATCTTGGTATAGTGTTTACACTAAAGTGTGACATGCATGATATATCTTATAGGCTGTTTCAATAATGCGTCTAACATTTGCAATGTTTGCTCTTGGTCCCTATGCACAAGTGTTTGCGTTATAACAAAATACTCCGCGTACGGTAGCAGGCGCAAGCGGCCAATATTTGCGATCGACTCCTGCGCAGCGCCAAGCGCAGCGAGTTCAACAACACTTCTGCAAACATCCCTGTTCATTGCAGTTGCCTTTTTTTGTAAATGGTTTGATATTTGTTGAATTTCTTTGAATTTAATTTGGTCTGTTGTTGTCGAGGATTTTTTGAGTTTTCCAAAAGCCATGAGACGAAAATGGACACAATGCACAGTGATTACTATAGATCGCGCATGAGTTAAATGTAATGATGTGTAGGTAATATCAATATTTTAGGCCTAAGAATTTTTATTAGACCACGCGCTCAAACTTCTCATTGAATAACTAAACATCGGGAAAATTACATAGCTTAAAGGCTGAAATAAACTGATTCATCTTCCTTACATCGCCAACTAAATCACTCAATATCAACAATATATTTCACTTGTCCTTCTGATTTATACGCGGCAAACTAATTTACTAACTCAGCCAATGAAATTGAATCTCATCACCATTTTACGTTTTGCAACTTCAATAAAAGCTTTTATATTTATTTTATTTTTAAGTATATTATTTATTTTGTCTATTTTTTGTCGGGCGCGGGACATGGTCCAGGCGGTAGTCGGCAGTAGATATATTGACTCGTACAAAAGTCGTACAGTAACTTTCTCTCTTCTGTTCAGATCTTGATATTGAAGTAGAATTTAAGATTTGTATGAATGATTGATATGAAATTTCTGGATTCGACTTCAATGTCGAGTGCATGATGTCTTGATGCATGAATTGCCCTTAGTGTACGTTTCTCGCGGAACCTTCTAACACGACTCTCAGTTCAGTGGAAAGGTGGCAGTATTTCCCGACGCCTACGGTTAAGAGACCTTTAAGAGAAGAGCGTGCTAATTTCTAAAAGGCCAGCAACGCATCAGCGTTCTCTGTGATTTCATAGATAGTTCATGGGCGATGATGATTTTTTTATATGTTATATGGCAGATGAGCAGACGGAACACCTGATGGTAAGCGATTGCCACCACCCACAGGTTCTCGCAACACCATTGGAGACATAACCTTTAAACCCCCATTTCCCTCGGGTTAGGCCTCTGGTAACCTCACTCACATAGCGAAATACAGCACAGTGCTTGACGCCGGTTCTCTGAGATTTGGCCCATTTATACCGAAGCATGGCTCTCCCACGGTAAAATTTTCATTAAATCATGTGATCGCCTCGTTGTGATCTCTAGCATAAAAAACTAATGTTGTTCAGAATGGTCTGTAGAAGTGCCCTGTATTTTGAGTCGCTGAGCCAATGACGTAAGTACCAGTACGTACAGCGAAATGCCGCATCTAACCATTCACCAGCTCATCAGTGAGTCAGTCTCGAGCTGATTAATTTACTTTTGTTGCGCTGATTTGCTCGCAACAATAACTGCGGTCCCGAGTGGGCGCGACGCCTTGTGTAACACCCGTGACTCATGGGGGTGGCTCATACTGGGATACCATGGTTACAAGCTACACAGATATTTGCTTAGTAAAAATAGATTTCATAATTATTCTTGTTTGGAACAGTGGTAGTGAACGCTGCCTCTGGTCTAAGAGTAACGGATTCGCTCCCCGCACAGTACAAACATTTGTGTGCATGAACATGTCTGTTTGCATTGGTCTGGGTGTTTTCTATGTATTATAATGTATTTTTTTTAATCATCATCATCATTATCATCAGCCCATTTAAGTCCCCACTGCTGGGGCACGGGCCTCCCTCAATCACATGAGGGGTAATTGCCATACTCACCACGCTTGGCAGACGGGTTGGCGAGGGTTTTGATATAAATGCAGAGTTTTCCTTCTCTGGGTGCTGATGATCATGCCAGCAGCTTTACCTTGGTCGCCTTTTACAACACCTCGGTAAGAGTGAGGGTGGCCTATTCTACTCTGCCGGGGACCACACGAAATATTTTTTTTTAAAGAAAAGTAATATGTGTATATATTTATAATCCCACTGTTGATTCTGTTATCCTTAACACAGGTGCTTGAGGAACCTATCTCGGAAATATTTATTTATTATAATAAAGAAAGAAAATAATAAGACGAAGATGAAGATTTTAGTCACATATTTTGAGTCCTCATTTTAGCGTGTAATTCCCAGTGCTGTCTCTTCGTAGCTAGGAGGGTAGGTACGCCTGGAACATGATCCAGAACTCAGGAACGCTGATAATTACAATGAAGCGTCTCATATTCGGAACCCTAATTGCCATCCTCAGAGACGTTGATTAACTAAGTTGGCTAGAAAGAAAAAATATTGACCCTTATTTTGACGACCCGTTTGGAACAGTGGTAGTGAACGCTGCCTCTGGTGCAAGTTTTGCGGGTTCGATCCCCGCACAGTACAAACATTTGTGTGCATGAACATATCTGTTTGTATTGGTCTGGACGTTATCTATATATTATAAGTATGTATTTACAAAAGAAATGTATTATAATATGTATATATTTGTAATCCTACTGTTGATTCTAATATCCGTAACACAGGTGCTTGAGCTACCTATCTCGGAGTTAGATCAATGTATGTGATGTTGTGAAATATTTATTATTTATTTATTTTGATACGCATACAGACCGAACCTTAATAAAAACATAAAAACCGATACTAATGTTAATGAACATTAGCTTAAATGACGTCTGTGAGTGCGGCCGTTACTCAGGGGAACCAGACCAAATGGATTACAGTTACAAATTCAGAATCATTATCTCAAATATTGTAGGTATCCATAATTTTGAAAAACTATTTTCACCGACACTGATAATCTATTAATATCATTTTGATCCTAAAAGTGATCAAACAGGACCCTACATACACGTGTTTTTTACAGGTAAAATCTTTTTCAAATTATTTGAACTTAAAAGCACTCAAGTGAGGTAGTAAACCGAATTTTAGCACTATAGGTGAGTAAATGATCGATTTGTGAGCAGTGTTAGTCCTCTCTGAGTTCAAACACATGCGATAACTTGTCATTATACGTCATAGAAATGTGTTTCTAGAGTTATAAATACAAATAAAAAATACAAATACAATATATTTTTATTTGTGAAAATATAGGTTACAAAGGTGTTGTTATTAATTTAAGAGATACGTACGCTATGCTCTGCTTTTCAGCATATAAAACAAGTAAAATTAAGACAAGCAAATAAAATGTAAATTCATAATAATAAAATTTAATCTCAAATCCAATAAAAAATCGAATTAACATGTCATTTCAAGTATTATATTAAAATTCGAATTGAAGTTCAATGTATTACTTCATCATCATCATCAGCCCATTTAAGTCCCCACTGCTGGGGCACCGGCCTCCCTCAATCACATGAGGGGTAATTGCCATACTCACCACGCTTGGCAGACGGGTTGGCGAGGGTTTTGATATAAATGCAGAGTTTTCCTTCTCTGGGTGCTGATGATCATGCCAGCAGCTTTACCTTAGTCGCCTTTTACGACACCTCGGTAAGAGTGAGGGTGGCCTTTTCTACTCTGCCGGGGACCACACGGCCAATGTATTATGTATTATTATAATGAGACCGCGACTCGTTAAGCGTAGTGTAGGACACCCTGCGACAAGATGGGATGATGACATTCGAAGGCGGGCTGGTGTGGGCTGGATGAGAGTGGCCGAAAATCGGGAGCAGTGGCGTGCATTAGGGGAGACCTATGTCCAGCAGTGGACGAGTGTGGGTTGCTGATGATGATGATGATGATTATAATTATCAGCTGGGTATTATTAATTACTTTAAGTTGCTATTGTTGGGACTTCTATGTGTAGAAAACTTATAGGAAACAAAAATAGCGAAATAATAGGGTGTAATGAAGTTCGTCGTAAGCAATGGATGCACAGAGCTGGAGTAGAAGCAAGAAAGAATAAGAAATAAGAATAAGAATAAGAAATAATTTATTGACCACAACACATTACATACAAATCTGGATAAGGACAAAACATTATGAAGTTGCGGCCAACAAGGTTCAGCCTCAGCATGTGCTACAACAACCGCTAAGCAGCCGCTGCAGCGCTGATTTTCAGGCTGAACCTTCGAGCGACGACTCATAATAAAACATACAACATGAAAAAAAAAATACTGAAAGCCAAACCAAACCGGATCTATATTAAACAATATCGGGGTTACAACCTCTCGGCAAACACTTATACTATTTATTAAATAACCATGCACAAATTTTGGGTCCATTTTGCGCATACGCGTGGGACCCAACATTTGAGCATGGTTATTTAATAAATAGTATAAGTATTTGCCGAGAGGTTGTAACCCCGAAATTGTTTAAAATAGATCCGGTTAAGTAGCTCAAAATTAAAATAGATTGCGTCGCTAGTGTGCCCTACCTGTCACCTTAACCTATTGTTTTCTTATTTACCAATTGGTAACTACTTAAATAAATCACCTAATTTTCCAAATACGTATAATAATATGAACATATTTTTTCGTACCTCGATGTAAGCATAGTATATGCGCGTGCGCATAGTTGTCCCACGTGGGCTTACTACATTTAATCAAAGATGCCAATTTAAGCAACTACGCTGAATATTGATTAAGTTGATTTTGAATATCAGCTTTTTTGAACCAATTAAAGTTTATACTAGGTTGAATTGGGACCTTATTCGTGAGAAAAATTTAAAAACGATAAATATCATCAGGTCCAGTAATGAGCGTTTCCTATTGAATTTCCTACTATGTAATGGAGTTCTAAGGAAAAGGTGGAGGAGGAATTAGTTAGATTGCTGCGGTATTATCCTGATGGTTACGATTGCAAGGCCCTCAGGAGATGAGCATACTCCTAAAAAGCTGGACATCCGTTTATGTCTTCTATGATTCAGCTATTCTTGTACCCCTCTGCCGTGGAAATGCACGTCAAGGGTTCTTTAATAGATTTTTCTACAGTTTCTATAGTGGCGGCGCGAGTAGACTGTTTCTTTGCCACGATGCGGAAGCGTGCTGCGTCCCTCGTGCGCAGGGTTAGGGCTAGCTCCAATTCCCTCCTGAAGACCGAGTGGACTGTGTCTACTTGCTGCACTGTGGCGCATTACATGCGAAATAGATCAATAATACCAAGGATTAAGATGTTACTAACAATATATTAGTTACTGACTTGAAATAAATGTTTACCAATAGTCGTTCGTGCCACACTGGAGTACCACCGAAAAAAAAGGATAAAAGGCGCGTATAATCTTTGTTTTCGGCTCATCGTCATGTTACGCGTTACGCGATGAAAAATATTTCCTATTGCTGTAAAAATATCTAGATTTTTTTATGAAAAAGGGAGGTAATGGTAAGTGATCACCGCCACAATTGGACATCAGGACCAAAAGGAGTGGAGATGCGTTGTCGGATTTTTTGGAAGGTATAGACTTGTTTCTTAAAGATCTCAATCTCGTACCGGTATGAAAATACTGCTCGCTAGGATTATAGTGATTAGGAAAAACAGACTACGTAATATTATTTTTTTCTGCACCTCACATATTTCGTAGTCATCCTCCACACGTGGGTTAACCGGGGGAGTAAGATCGGATTCGCATTGTGCTATCACTCGTTCAAGGTCGCGATGAACGGGTGAATGGATGTATCGGGTCAATCGTTCACTTTTATTTGGTGTTAAGGTTGCTCCGTGGGTGGATATGATGTTGACTGATTGGTTTTTAATTTGTTATTTAGATGGGCTTTTGTTGTGGGATGGGAGGTGATTAGAAGCTTCACTTTATTTATTATTGCGTGTCCGACTGTACTAAGTAATAAGGTGAGTACTTCGATGACCTCGATGGAGGTAAATGGAGCTAAGGTGTTGAATCCAAGTCCAGTAGGTAGGTTCAAGGTTCTATCTCTAGTGGTAGCGCTATATGGTGGGTTATTGTGACTTGACCGTGATCACCTATCACTTTTAAAAAAAACTGAAACAGACCAGTCCCAAAAGGTGGCAACTGTTAACAAATCTAGCACATCTTTGGGGAATCAGCCATCATAACACTCCACCATATCAAAGGGAATGTAATAACCCACCATATAGCGCTACCACTAGAGATAGAACCTTTTTTTTATATGAGAGGTGGCAGACGAGCAGATGGATCACCTGTTAGTAAGCGATTGCCGCCGCCCATGGACACCCACTTCACCAGTGGAATTGCAAGTGCGCTGCCAACCCCCCTGTCCCCGGATTTTGCCTCCGGTACCCTCACTCACGCAGCGAAACACAGCACAGTGCTGCTTCACACCGGTTTTCTGTGAGTCCGTAGTATCACTCTGGTCGAGCCATCCATTTATGCAGAAGCGTGGCTCTTCCACGGTGAGACGGTCAGTTTACTTCATAGTTCAGAACTGTGAGGCTCTAAAGAAACTTTTTGCTTCGCACGACAATACTTATGGAACGAAATATCTTCAGCAGTAACTATCGTCTGCGGTATATCCGGACCAATGCGACCTTCAAAACTTTTTTAAAAGACTGATGGCACACTTGTGACTTCTCTGGTGTTGAGGATGTCCATAAGCGGCGGTAATGGACAACATTTCATATTTTTAACATGTCCATATTGTTTTTTTATATGAAAGTAGACATAAAATGAACAGACCCATATTTTTTCTTTTTTCAAAATTTTTCCATTTTCATGCATAAAATAATTATTGAAATTCTTTTTATTCTAAATAGACGTAAGCGCCAAATGACGTCATTGGACAGCTGAATACAGCGATATTCCTTTGCTTATCATTGTTTTAATAAAAAAAAGGTACTACTGTCAAAGGTAAATAATACTAGTGTCAACATTGTCAACGTCATTCATACATTCAACGTTGACAAGTTGTCTTTCTTTTTGACAGTTAGATGTCATGAGTTTGGCATTACGTAAATTTAAAACTATAATGTGCTAAGCAAAGAAATATTTTACATTCTGCCGTCCGATGACGTCATCTTACGTTTTTTAGTTTTTAATTTTTTTCTCAGTAAATAAGCAATATAAAAAATGAATAAATATATATTCGAGCAGCGGAAAAGAAAACAAAGAATTGGTATTTTTTGTTTCAGAGCTTAGCAATTTTGAAATGCTTACCATGAGGTGATCTATATACTCGTCTACCCGTCGTCTTGATTCATTTTAATTTGTGTTGGATTAGACTATAATGACCCTTGGTTTCTTTTTTTATGTGATAAGTGGCAGACGAGTAGACGGATCACCTGATGGTAAGCGGTTGCCGCCGCCCATTGACACCCGTGACACCAGTGGAGTCACAAGTGCGCTGATATAATCTTTGAACCCCCTTTTCCCCCGTATTGGGCCTCTGGTACCCTCACTCACGCAGTGAAACTCTGCACTTCACTGTTTTCTGTGAGGCCGTGGTATCAACCCCTTCAAGCCAGCCTATTCATGCCGAAGCATGGCTCTCCCACGGTCAAGAAAGTTTCTGCTTCTGAGTATGCAAATCACGGTGATCTTCTTACACGATATATTTTTATGAGTAAGCAACAGGGTACAATGACGTCGCGACATATGAACCAATGTTGACTTTTGGAATTCTTAACGTTCTGGTGTTTGCCCACAACTGGACGACTTCCTCGGTCCAATTTGCGAGTTAAAAGTCGATTAGCCCAAATTTCTCTAAAACAAACGCGAGTATTCAGATCACTTTGTCTACATATCGAGTTCCGTAGTGCACAGGAATAAGGAGTTAAATCTCTAGAATTGTCAAAAAGTTAACGGCCACGCACTTAATTCTAGAAATCTATAACATCTCTTCAATGTACTTTCATGTTAATGTCAAACATACGTTTGCTTAAAATATTTATTGACCAGCCTAATTCCATTTCAAATTGGCGATTCTTTCAGGCTCTCCACCTGGAGAAGCGTAGCGTGGGCCACTCTCCGGTTAGATGGAGTGTTGCTCTGCGAAATGCACCCTGCATTTCGTATCTGTCAACATTTACATCCCCTTAACCACGTGTTCTACCAACCATTCTTAACAACATTTCTTCAAAGACTTTTCGAAATTCGTCGTATTTTTTTTCGACTCCACGTATAAATGGCCAAGTCACGTAACCAACTTTGTATGAAAAGTTGATTTTTTATTAGCGAATTTCCAAAACTCTTAGAACAAATGTTGTTCAGAATGGTTAGTAGAACATGTGGTTAAAGGGATGTAAATGTTCACAGATACACCCTGTATATTAATAATAATAATTTATTTATTCAAGTAATATGACTCATTATTTATTAGTTTTAAGTTTTATCCTATATTAGTAAGTCATCGTCAGCCCATTTAAGTCCCCACTGCTGGGGCACGGGCCTCCCTCAATCACATGAGGGGTAATTGCCATACTCACCACGCTTGGCAGACGGGATGGCGAGGGTTTTGATATAAATGCAGAGTTTTCCTTCCCTGGGTGCTGATGATCATGCCAGCAGCTTTACCTTAGTCGCCTTTTACGACACCTCGGTAAGAGTGAGGGTGGCCTATTCTACTCTGCCGGGGACCACACGGTCTTAGTAAGTACACGTTTATAGATAGTAACATTAAATAGTTTTTTGCACAACTCCCGTAGACGTTGTGCAGCAGAATTGACGTAGCAGAAGTCTAGCCTGCCCGCTATCATAGTCAGGAAGCTGTTGGGGCTGCCCCGCACCCTGCGCACCTGAGACGCAATGCCGCTAGAATGGACTGAATGCGTCAATTATATTTTTTTTATTATATATGTGGCAGACGAGCCGACGGGTCACCTGATGGCAAGCGATTACCACCACCCATGGACACCCGCAATACCAGTGGTGTCACAAGTGCGCTGCTTACCTTTTAACCCCCCTTTCCCTGGATTGGGCCTCCGGTACCCTCACTCACACAGCGCATGCACTGCTTCACGCCGGTTTTCTGTGAGTGGTATCAACCCCTTCAAGCCAGCCTATTCATGCCGAAGCATGGCTCTCCACGGTCAAGAAAGTTTCTGCTTCTGAGTATGCAAATCACGGTGATCTTCTTACACGATATATTTTTTATGAGTAAGCAACAGGGTACAATGACGTCGCGACATATGAACCAATGTTGACTTTTGGAATTCTTAACGTTCTGGTGTTTGCCCACAACTGGACGACTTCCTCGGTCCAATTTGCGAGTTAAAAGTCGAATTAGCCCAAATTTCCTCTAAGAACAAACGCGAGTATTCAGATCACGTTGTCTACATATCGAGTTTCCGTAGTGCACAGGAATAGGAGTTAAATCCTCTAGCATTGTCAATAAGTAAACGACCAGCACGTTATTCTAAAATCTGTAACAGCTCTTCAATGAAAACTTTCACATTCATGTTCTAACATCTTTCCTTAAAATATGTCTTTGTCAAGGCCTAATCCCATTTCAAATTTGCGGTTCTTTCAGGTTCTCCACCCTGGAGAAGCGTAGCGTGAGCCACTCTCCGGTTAGATGGAGTGATGCTCTGCGAAATGCACCCTGCATTTCGTATCTGTCAACATTTACATCCCCTTAACCACGTGTTCTACCAACCATTCTTAACAACATTTCTTCAATGACTTTTCGAAATACGTCGTATTTTTTTTCGACTCCACGTATAAATGGCCAAGTCACGTAACCAACTTTGTATGAAAAGTTGATTTTTTTTAAGCGAATTTCCAAAACTCTTAGAACAAATGTTGTTCAGAATGGTTAGTAGAACATGTGGTTGAAGGGATGTAAATGTTCACAGATACATCCTGTATAATAATAATAATAATTTATTTATTCAAGTAATATGACTCATTATTTATTCGTTTTAAAGTTTTATCCTATATTAGTAAGTACACGTTTATAAATAGTAACATTAAATAGTTTTTTGCACAACTCCCGTAGACGTTGTGCAGCAGAAGACGTAGCGGAAGTCTAGCCTGCCCGCTATCACAGTCAGAAAGCTGTTGGGGCTAGCCCCGCCGCCTGCGCACCTGAGACGCAATACCGCTAGAATGGCTGAATGCGTCATTTTTTTTTATTTTTATTATACTTATAGGTGGCATAACGAGCCGACGCTCACTGATTGTAAGGCGATTCCACCCCCATGGAACACCCGCAATACCAGTGTGTCACAAGTGCGGCCTGCTACCTTTTAACCCCCTTTTTCCTGGATTGGCCCTCCGGTCCCCTCACGTCACACGCGAAACACAGCGTTATGCACTGCTTCGCGCGTTTTTCTGTGATGAACCGTGTAGTACTCCGGTCGGCCGCCAGCAGTGGACTGAGCACTGCTGGCCCTCGTCCTCCCCCAAAGTTTGCCATTGCATCCTGTTTTTAACTTGACTGTCTGTGACTGTGTTATCCTGTCTTTACAGGTTAATGATTCTCCGCTCCGCTTGTTTACGCAACAAATTAACTTTTTAAAAATAAATGTTAATGTTATGTTGTTGCGATTTTTGATACGTTACTGTTCGTTAAGATAGTTACCTTTTGGTTAAATTATCTTTAGTTTATATGTAACCTAACCTAACCAATAGTCAAAGTGACGGCATATTCCTTGTAATATATTATTGGTTAAGCCAACTATTGGTAAAAAACATTTTGTCGATATTAGACCATTACTCGTAGTCACTTTATTAAACCATTAGTTCAGTTTATCTTAGTTTAGTTGACACTGCCTGGTTTCATTGAGAATGATACTATATGCGATCTTTTTTTTCTCCTCATGTTTTAGTATTGTTATTGTGATTTTCATTTTATTCGGTTTCTTTTGTTGAATTTTTTTTTTGGTTAGCCATTCTTCTGTTAATGCGAGTATTTTCTTTATATTTACTGTGTTGTGGTGTCCAGATCTATAAATGTACTTTCTTCCTTTCTATCTTTCTAGCTACAGATCAATAAATCCGATCTGATCATTTTACAAAAATATTGAACCACGTCTACCAAATCCTACAAATATATTTTTTGTTCAAGTAAATGTCTTATTTAGTTAATCTAATTCCGTGTGACGTACAGATCTCATTTCCATACAGTCAGGTGGTAATGGCTTAGTCAATATTGTCATATCGGTATTGAGATCATGTTCTTTGTAATGCGATCCTTTTTGAGGGTATGAGAGGTTCAGATATTTTGCACGACTTTTTTCTTGGAAAAGATTAATCATCGAAAAAATTTTGGTCTGTCACAAAATTCGCACTAATAGGTACTTTAGTCGGACCCCGATGTGCAATGGCTAGGTGTTGCGGCCAAACGTGGAAGGTCTAGAGTTTTACTCCCGATCGGCCAATTTAAAGCACAGAGAAAAGCAGATGATCACCATTATTCTACATATTCCCCCGACGAGTTATGTGGGGTTATCTTTTGGTAGTATTTATATCAAAACCCTCGCCAACCTCGTCTGCCAAGCGTAGTGTACTGAGTATGGCAATTACCCCTCATGTGATTAAGGGAGGCCCGTGCCCCAGCAGTGGGGACTTAAATTGATGATGATGATCTTTTGGTAAACCATCTTTTGGTAAATCTGGGAAACCTTCCCCAGATTAGTGCCTGCAGTTCTCTCTTGCCTGGCAGTATCTGAGGAACGAGCACTAAAGTATTTTTGATGACTTAAATTTATATCAATTTTTCTTACATCTAGGCACTTTAAAGATTCTTACATCTTAACTGGTGGTCAAATATTTGTAATTATATTTCCACTGGAATATTGTAAATATACCTACAATATTGATGAGACTATCGACAGCTCATGTCGAATCAAGCGCTTACAAATTTCGTCGGCTTGGTAACGCGTTCAGTGGTCTAATTAGTAGGACATTCACCCGGATTGTGGAAGGTGTGGGTTCGAGTCCCGCCTGAACACTAGATGAAATTTTTAAGTGTGTCATTTACTTAAGAATAAATTGCAAAATATTGCTATAAAAATATCTAATATCTAAGCACTATCATGTATTCTGCGACTAAAGCCTCCAATATCTTTCCACAATCCTAATCCAATCCAAGGACAGTCCGTTACAGTCAGTGCGCATGCGCGTACGTGCTCCTGAATAAAGCAGAGTGACGGCCGAGGAATGCGCCAGGTTTGTTGTCACCCCCATTCCTAAACTAGCTGGGACGGTCCCTTAACTAAAAATTGAAGTAAAGAAAGAAACAAGTATTATAGATAGATTTTCTTAATTGCACAAAAACAAAATACAAGTATGATACAACGACAACATACAGCACAACAACAACCTTTGGGTAGAGGAAAGAAATAACGTATTATGTAGAATACGATGCAGTTAAATCACAGATTTAATAACAATTTTAGCGTGAATGGACACGCTTTAGTATCAACGGGCCGATGTGATATTCGAACTGTGTGATATCAATCCAAACAACTAGCGTAAGTATGTGAGTGAGGGTAACAGATGTCCAATACGAGGGAATCGAAGTTAAAAGGTTGACAGCGCACTTGAAACTCCACTGGTCAATGGGCTTCGGCCATCGCAGACAATTCTTTCTGTAGTAAGCAAATAAAGAAGATGATGAATCGGTCTTTTGCAGATTGGCACTCAAACAAGCGTTAGGTGTTATTTTGTATTCTTATGTTGGCAACGATATTATGTTAGTCTGATAATTTTGACAGTGTTGCCACGTGCCGTCTGCGATGTGATCCTTCGTGGAATATCAAGGACCTTATTAAATCAGGTATCCGCCGTGGTTTAGATTATTTTGAATTCTTAAGAATGTAACAATGTTTTTGTTCGACGACTCATGTGAAACAGTGGCAGTAAATGCTGCCTCTGGTCCAAGGGTTGCGGGTTCGATCGCCGCACAGTACAAACATTTGTGTGCATGAACATGACTGTTTGTATTTGGTCTGGGTGTTTTCTATATATTATTAGTATGTATTTACAAAAGAAAAGTATTATATGTTTATTCTTGTAATCTGGCTGTTGATCCTGATATCCTTAATACAGGTGCTTGACATACATATCTCGGAGTCAGATCAATGTATGTGATGTTGGGAAATATTTATTTTTAAAAACTTCTATGATACGCTCACCAAGTGGCGGTCTGCACTTAAGCAAAAAAAAAAAAACGAAGTGCGAAACATCGGTAAGAATTCCTCATAAAACCACAACGCTTAGTCCCCGCGTGCGCGTGCGCCGCGTCCCGACCGCAGCGCACGCGTCGCCGATATCGATATGAATTTAAATAAGATTAACTATGTTGGTGTGCTTTTGTACCTGGATTTAGGTATACGTGGATAAAGACGTTAAAGTGGAAAATACTCGAAGGATCATACTCCTTAAACATACTTTTTGGGCAGTCGTAGTAAAATATGAATTACTAAACTAATGTTGAAACTGATGGTTACCTTTATGAGGTTCTACGTCAGATACTAACTAGATAATTATTACTATTTCAGTTGGTTTTTATGTAACAATCGTTGGTGATCTAAATAAATGAATTAATAAACTTGCGAGCAAAAAAATAGGTTTTGTCATTTTCATACATTCTACTGATTACTTTATGAGCCCTTACTTTGTTTAACCTACCTACTTAGATATAACTTACATACTTCCAAAAAAACTACCGTTTTAATAACTTGCTGATTAGCCGAATTTCTACCTAGATCAGTTTTTACATCCCTTAATGATAATTTTTAGCTAAAATTATGTCTGCACACTAAAAGTTAGTCAAATCACGTATATTAATTAAATAAAATTGGCCGTGTGGTCCCCGGCAGAGTAGAATAGGCCACCCTCACTCTTAACGAGGTGTCGTAAAAGGCGACTAAGGTAAAGCTGCTGGCATGATCATCAGCACCCAGAGAAGGAAAACTCTGCATTTATATCAAAACCCTCGCCAACCCGTCTGCCAAGCGTGGTGAGTATGGCAATTACCCCTCATGTGATTGAGGGAAGCCCGTGCCCCAGCAGTGGGGACTTAAATGGGCTGATGATGAATTAAATAAAATGTGTATGTAATTATTGTAATTTATTGCATAATAAAATAACAGTACTTAAATACTTTTAAGATAATGCTTACGCATCATCTATGCAACAAAATACGGTATCTAGATAATTATGTGACGTTATCATGATCGTATAATAAAATCGAAGCACTCATTCCATTTCTTCGCTTTTAAATTTATTTCCAATTTAATCAGAACATTTTCTATCTCTAAGCTCATTAATACCGTTCTCATCTATGTGGTTTCAATCGGTTAACGAGTCACGAAATCTCTCCTCCCTATCGAGAGTAATCGTAAAAATTAATAATCTAAAAAGGTTGAGGTAAATATAAGAGGTGTTGGTGTCTTTTCCGTTTCGAGTAATTGGGTGAAATAGTAACCACGCCCACGGGTGCGGGGGCACGAGATGAGCTAGATGCACTGCGGGACAGGGAAATAAAACAATTTGTAATAATTTCTTTTTGTTACAGGAGGTAGACGAGCAGGCAAATCTCCTGATGGTAAGCGATTGTTACCGAATATTCGCAACTCCAGTGGAGTCACAAGTGCGCTGTCAACCTTTTCATTCCTCTTTCAACGATTGGGGTACCCTTACTAACTTAGTATAACTCAACGTAGGCAGCGATTCATGCCTGGTTTCTGTAATGCCGTGGTAAATTAATGAAAAACCTACTCTATGGCTCAGCGACTCTAAATGTGTCACGACATCCGATATCAATCTCGTCCACAGAACCTCATGATCCGTCAAAATAAGAGATTAAATGAGGTACCAACATGAGTTTTGGAGAATGCCTTAAAGCGAGGTGGAAGAGAAGTGGATCGCATCCAGCTGGATGCGATCCACTTCTCTCCACCAATCAATGATGACATTTTACCTTTGCCAAGCAATCAAAATTTAATGTAATCTTTGGTTTGCGATAAAATAAATACTTACCTACCTTTTTTCAAATGACAACAAGTTCATTCACACAAAATCAATTTATATTTTTTGTTTGGACCCAAAAAAGTCACTAAGAACTGTAGATGAAAGATTTATCAGATTATCTATTCAACTTAATCTACTTCCCCTGTCCGCAAGTGTACGCCTACTAATGATTGTAATCGCCGTAATTTATCTATGTGTACTTAGTTTTGACGTGTGATCGTTCCGATTATGCGATTATCGCTTAAATATTACGGTGATTTATACACGCCTGGCCATTCCAACTTTGTATTAAGTTAACTAATTATGAGTTATTGCTTTTCAAATTGCATACGATTTTATAACAACGTTTAGTATAAATGTATTAATCTAGTTTTGGGCTTATGAAAATGTTATCTTATGTAAATAAATAAAAAAATACACATGTATAGTTGGCTGCAAAAATTTGTAAGCACTTTAGTACATTTGACATAATAGCTAGCAAAGAATCTAATTATTAGAATTACAAAATAAAATTCATTCAGAAAAAAGTTACAGAATACAAGGAGGGCTATCATCACTGTTGACAGCATCATCATCATCATCATTTCAGCCAATAGACGTCCACTGCTGGACATAGGCCTCCCCCAATGTTTTCCACACAGATCAGTCCTGTGCATCCAATGGATTCCCGCGATCTTCACCAGATCGTCGGTCCACCTTGTAGGAGGCCTGCCACGGCTGCGACTTCCTGTACGTGTCCAATCTTATACCGATAATATATATAGGTATGGTATACCGCTGTCATTCTATATAAATCTGATGTTATACCATAGATTTATCCTCACAGAAAACTGGCGTGAAGCATCATTGTGCTGTATTTCGTTGCGTGAATGAGGGTCCCGGAGGCGCAATCCGGGGGAAAGGGGGGTTAAAGGTCTGTAGCGCACTTGTGACTCCACTGGTGTTGCGGGTGTCTATGGGCGGCGGCAATCGTTTACCATCAGGTGATCTGTCTGCTCGTCTGCCAACTATCACATAAAAAAAAAGATTATCCACGGATGAAGATTGGCTGAATCGGTCCTTAGTGTACAGTCAACCCGAAGAAGTAGCTGCACATAATTCGCAGTTTGTAGTTCTTATTCCGTGGAGCGTAAGAGCAATGTGCATACATTTTGCTGTTGACTGTACATTTTATCATCATGACTGCAACTTTTGACACCCTTAACAAGCAGCAAAAAGTAAACCATGTTTATGCTAAACATTTTACAACAAAACATTGTCAACGTCACCCAATAAAAAATCAAAACGTCAAAAATGAACAACAATAGACGAACATTTAATTCATAATGGGGCACCTGAAAAAAAACAAACATACCTTTTTTTGGACTCATACATATATGCAACTGCATACAATGCAGTAAGCTGTAGCTACCGAATGGTTTATAACATTAATAATTGAAAATTGAACTCTATGTAATCGTGGTTACGGTACACATAATCGTACTAAAATTTACGTCGAAAACAGATTAGTCTCTAAGTAGTGTAATTTTAATTGCGTGATTCTGATTTGAACTTTAACATCATAAGAATAAGGGTTGGAAAGGACGATTGTTAAACATACATTGTGACGCCAAGCGGAGACAATGAGCTTGTACCTACTCCTTAATAATGAAGTAGGATGTAAGAAACATTGGATATGCTCAGAAACAAATATTTAAATTTCTTTGGTAACTTTATTAGTGATTTAGATATTTCATGAATTTTGTAACGAATGAATAAAATATAATATAAATTTAACAATAGCAAATAATTTTAAACCTTTGGTATGCCACGACGTTGGTCTAACGATTAACACCTAATAAATATTAACACACATTTCTTTACGTTCACTAAATAATTCTCATTTTGTAATGAGTAAATTTTAAAATTGAAGATCTAATAATGAGCATTTTAAGATCTTCTGCCTGTAAAAAGAAGCCTGAAAAAAGAAAAAACCTAGGAGATGGTAACTAAAACTATATATTTTCATAGCATAGTCCTTCTTTTAGCCTTGACCTATGCTTGACACTAACAATTCACAGACTATGCATGCAATGCCATGCTTAAAAAAAGCGCACTCAATCCATTATTATTTAGCGTAGTGGTTTGTGCGCCGATTGAGACGCAAGGATCGCGGGTTCGATTCCAGCACTAGCACAAATGTTTGTTGATGAAACAGATATTTGTGTTGGGTCTGGGTGTTTGTGGTACCGTCGTTGTTTGTAGTTATCATAGTACAACTGAAAACATTAGTTTGGGACCAGGGCATTGTAATTGGATTGTATGTGATGTTGTCTCAAATTATTACTATTATTTTATGTATGGGGGTGTTTCAGATAAGCCTATGGGGAATGCTCTGAGGAATTGTTCGGACTGATTTGTGTCGCCTCATTTCGTCATCGTTCCACTCGTCAACAGTTCCATACCCATCATTTAGATTGATGGCAGTCTTGAACTGTGCGTTTCTCAAGAAACTTTCTACCTCGAACGACAAAACTATCTAATGAACTATCGCTTGCGGTGTTTTCGGCCCGATACGGCAAACCGTCAAGAAAAGAGCGTACTCCCTTTTAAAAAGGCCGGCATCGCACCTGGTACTCCTTCGACGTAGCAGGTGTCCATGGGCAGCGGCAGTCGCTTACCATCAGGTGATATGTCTGCTCGTTTGCCCCCTATATAATAGAAAAAAAAATTTTTGAACCACTCAAAACGGGCCACCCTACATAACAATAAAATAAACCTAAATATAGTTCATAACTAGATTTCTCTCTTCGATATCAATTCTGTGTCTATTTATAGTGTAGATATACCATATCCTAGTTTTTCAAAGATCCAGGTAATGACTCTCGCGACCCAGTTACCCAAACTAGTCTACCACCGAATGCTAATCGTGTTGATGACGCGGTGCACGGGAGCTGTCACGGCATGTCAGTCTGACTTCTAGGGGCTTTGGAAAGGAAGATTTGTTTTTTTTTTATTCTTACTCGAGAGTTGGTAGAGGAGTCCAATTGAGAGTAAAGGTAAGTAGAGCCATGCAAAACACTATGGATTCTTAAATATTTTGTCTACCTATATTTTTACCTGGTTTCGTGGGAGAGCCATGCTTCGGCATGAATGGGCCAGCTCTACCGGAGTGATGCCGCGGCCTCACAGAAAACCGGCGTGAAGCACTGGGATCGTGGGAGAGCCATGCTTCGGGATGAGTGGGCCGGCTCGACCGGAGTGATAACACGGCCTCACAGAAAATCGGCGTAAAGCAACACTGTGCTGTGTTTCGCTGCGTGAGATATGGTACCGGAGGCCCACTCCGGCCCACACTACACACATAAAAGGGGGTTTAAAGATTGGGAGCAGACTTGTGTCGCAGGCGTCGCAGGGCGGCTGTAATTGCTTACCATCAGGCGACCCGTCTGCTCGACCTAAGACATAAAAAAAAAATCGCTTGGCGGTGAGGTAAAAGATCGCTCATGAGGAAACCCACGTTTCAGATAAGTTTCTGATGTGTAACCATGATCCACTTAGTCTGATTTCCCTGTCTAAGTGTTGCAAAACGTAGTCGTTTCATTGTACTCGTAATTACTAGACTCGCTAAATCCTAGATCCCAACTCTAGCCTGGTATATAGCCGAACTGCTTGTTAAACTTACCATCATTGTAAAAAAGAGCTATACACACAAAAATAAAGTACTAGGCCGCGTGGTCCCCGGCAGAGTAGAATAGGCCACCCTCACTCTTACCGAGGTGTCGTAAAAGGCGACTAAGGTAAAGCTGCTGGCATAATCATCAGCACCCAGAGAAGGAAAGCTCTGCATTTCGAAACCCTCGCCAACCCGTCTGCCAAGCGTGGTGAGTATGGCAATTACCCCTCATGTGATTGAGGGAGGCCCGTGCCCTAGCAGTGGGGACTTAAATGGGCTGATGATGATGATGATGAAAGTAGTATTGCATAAAATTGGTCGTTTTATAGCGGAAATAAAGTCCATTTTTACTGACGGGCGCAATTGGTAGTGACCCTGCCTCTTACGCCAAAGGTCGTGGGTTCGATCCTTACCCTGGACAAACATTCGTGCGATGAACACTTGTGTTTGTTCGGTGTCTGGGTGTAATATATGTATTTAAGTATATATTTCTGTTCCTCTGTTGTCTGTAACACACGTGCTTAAGCTACTTAGTACGGAATCAGGTCACCGTATGAGATATCATTACGTATTTTTTCAAATTAAAATCTAAAACGTTACTGGGATAGTAAATAAAAAGTTAAATTTTCTCTAATACTATCATTCATTATCTTGAATATAATCTTAAACCAGGCAGAATTATTCATACAAAGATTTATAGAAAACTGCAACAAAACCCTCCTAAGGATTAAATACTCATAACAAAAAAACCCAGTTCATTGTCTCCCATTCAAGCCATAAACGTAAATACTCGTTTTATCATACAAAAGACAGTAAACATCGGTAGTATGCAGATTTGATTGCCGGCCGATTACCTGGGTTTGTTAACACCAAGTGTGTAAGGATGTTAAGTTCAACTGATATGAAAAAATGTTGGTTTGTCCAAGAATTTATTCAACCAGAGGCCAGAGAGATGGTAGCCGAATCCGAGCATGCACCTCTAGATTTTTGAAATGTATATGCATATTTCTACCATTAGCTCGGCGATGAGGGAAAACGTCGTGAGGAAACCTACACGTAGTGTCGGTACGTACACGTAGGTAGGTAAATTTTTTGGCTGCAAAAAAATGAAACACAAAAAGCATGACAAAAAAATCTACGAAAAAAAACTGCCTTCAAAACCCGAAGTCGGCGCCCAAGACTATCTTTTAATACTTCATTCAACAGGGATTAGGCGCTGACTTCAATAACACCTTTTTCGAGTGTACTGTTATAAAATATTATTTAAAGCGTATAAAGTATTAAAAATGTTATTTTACACTTTTTAGTTCGTGGTTTTTGAAAGAGGTTTTGTTTTCGTAGAATTTTTAAGTAGCTTACAATGAGCCGCTTTAGAAGGCTCATAGAGCAATAGAAAAGGCTATCCTCAGAGCTCCTTGCGTGTTTGTATCAGGAATGATGAGATCCGCAGGAGAACCAAGGTCAAATACATAACCCAAAGAAGCGGTGCCATGCCCACTAGGGCAGAGCACAATGCGAGCAGATCAGACTGACAATGGTTCAGAAAGGTCCTCGAGTAGAGGCCGCGTATAGGAGGTCGAAGCCGCGGCATGCCCCCCACAAGGAGGACCGACGATCAGGTGAAGGTTGCGGGAAACCTTTGGATGCGGGTGGAACAGGACCGATCTGTGTGGAAATCATTGTTGGAGGCCTATGTCCAGCAATGGCACACTACGTTTATTATCTGAATGATGATGGACTGTATCTTTTAGTGTGTTGAATTTTAGCAATGTAAAGTGAAAATGAATTGAGTAATTAATGTCTATCCGAGAAAAATAATGGTATAATGCTGTCTTAACTTACGATTGACCCAAGCTTGGTATCTGATGTTGATTTAAAAATAACATCCTAATCTTGATAATAAATGAATATATTTCTTTCTTTTAGTCTTGACTATAAATTAATCAAGCCGGGAATTAACACGATATTTATTATGTGATACATATTTTGTTCGACTTTTCGGCTACGTTACAGCAGCCGTGGCGGAGCACGTTTAATCTAGAATCAAAACCATACCACTTCTAAAAAGACGCACGAGAAATACAAAAATATTGCTTCAATTCCGAGAACTACCAGGTCGTCAACTTAGTGTAGGAAATTAGCGATTCAAGAAACGCACGCGCAAAACACAATGCGATGATCTTCGATCGGCTAAAAAGTAAGTATTGGCACGAGTACACTCAGACTGATGTCTTGTAACTGATTGTACCATTGTTGTGTTTAACTGTACTACATAATATGATTTTCAAATTAAGAGGTATTGATTGAACTTGCTGTCGTCATTTATTCAACTTCTTAAAACAGCACATAATAATTTAGTATAATAAAATGATGTCAAAATATGAGTTATAAAAATTAATTGATACTTATTAAAAGCTAAATATTTATTTTATTTAAAAAAAACCCCCGACACAACTAAAGCTCTTTCATTTGATACCTATATTGAGGCAGTTGGAACAACAAATAGGTTATTCGTCATTTTCTGACGGCGGCCGTCTTGGATTTGAAATTTTCCAAAAATTTATATATTCTGCTACTCAAGCCCTTTTATATGATACCCATATTGTGGGAGTTGTGTTAAATAATAAAATCCAAATCTTTGTGATGGCGGCCATCTTGGATCGATTTTATCCAACATAGCTAAGAACACTCCCTCCTTATTCATCTTTGAAACAAAAACAAACAAAATCAAAATCAGTTCATTTGTACTAGAGCTACGATGCCATAGACAGACACACACACAGACACGTCAAATTTATAACACCCCGTCGTTTTTGCGTCGGGGGTTAAAAATAATGTCAAATATTATTTGAAATAATCATGTAACTATCCCACTCACTCTTTTCTTAGTCTCCTAATAATTCTACTAGTGCCGCAGTATAACAACAGTTCTTTAGTAGTAATGAGCTTTCTTTAAAGCTCTAGCTATACTGTACTAGTACTACTACTACTTCTAATACTAGGTATTAGGTATGATGGGATAGTACAGATTTTTTTAATGTCATAGATGGCAGACGAGCAGACGGATCGCCTGATGGTAAGCGATTGCCGCCGCCCATGAACATTCGCGACACCGGTGGAGTCACAAGTGTGCTGCCAACCTTTAAACCCCCCTTTCCCCCTGATTGGTCCTCCGGTACCCTCACTCACGCAGCGAAACACAGCACAGTGCTGCTTCACGCCGGTTTTCTATGAGGCCGTGGTATTACTCCGGTCGAGCCGGCCCATTCATGCCGAAGCGTGGCTCTCCCACGGCAGATCTCTCAGTCAAACTTTACTCAAGTCAAAGGAATTCCAAAATAAGCGTTAGGTGTTATTTTGTATTCTTATGTTGGCAACGATATGTTAGTCTGATAATTTTGACAGTGTTGCCACGTGCCGTCTGCGATGTGATCCTTCGTGGAATATCAAGGACCTTATTAAATCAGGTATCCGCCGTGGTTTAGATTATTTTGAATTCTTAAGAATGTAACAAAGTTTTTGTTCGACGACCCGTTTGGAACAGTGGTAGTGAACGCTGCCTTTGGTCCAAGGGTTGCGGGTTCGATCCCCGCACAGTACAAACATTTGTGTGCATGAACATGTCTGTTTGTATTGGTCTGGGGGTTTCCTATGTATTATAAGTATGTATTTACAAAAGAAAAGTAGTAAATGTATATATTTGTAATCCCACTGTTGATTCTGATAGCCGTAAAACAGGTGCTTGAGCTACCTTATTTTCGATATCTTATTATGTTTAATAACGTGTATAACTACAAAACGAAAGACGTCCGTAATGATAAGTTTATTTTAAATATGTTTTGATGGAACAATATTTCCTTTATCGCCCCGTTGGTCTAGTGGTTTAAGTACCAGGCCGTGATCATGGGGTCCTGGGTTCGATATCCGGTTCGAGCAAATGTATGTTTCGTATTTTTCGAACGTAGCTCGGGATTGTGATCATTAATCCTCATTGGGAAAGCGTGGTGTTTTTTTATAGTGACACAGTATTTTGGCTATCCCCAGCCTGATGATAAGCAAGAAAAGAGCCCACGTTACTAAGCCTAATCCCATCTTAGTGGCTGAGGCCGATCCTACTATAGCAATCCTTGCAATTTTTTCTCAAGTAAATAATGCACTTTTAAATTAAAAGGTCACTCGTCGATCATGGCTAAGGAGAAAAACATTGACAAAAGTAGACTTATCAAAAGTCTCCGGTAGCTCAAATTGATTAGAGCATTTGCTCGGTTAGCAAAAGGTCATAGGTTCTCACTTTAAGACTGTAGCTAATGATAACTTAACTCATTTCCTTTATCATCAGCAACACACCGTCGTCCACTGCTGGGCTTAGGTCTCCCCTAATGCACGCCACTGATTCCCGATTTTCGGCCAATCTCATCCAGTCCACACCGGCCAGCCTTCGAATCATCATCCCATCTTGTCGCAGGGCGTCCTACACTACGCTTACCGAGTCGCGGTTTTCACTAAGGACTTTACGGCTCCAACGGTTGTCAGTTCAAAACTTATTTCCTTAGCTTGTTTATAGTAAGTTTATAATAGATTTAAGTTATTTGCAATAAATATTTTATAATTATTTATGTCAGTTGTTCCATAACCACGGACAATTATGTCCCGGACTTTTGGAAGGCGTGCGTGGGGCCGAAACCAACACGTAGAGGCCCGTTCAATTGACAGTTTTACTATAATGTGATGTGACACCAGCAGACGACTATCCCTGTATACCTTACAGAAGTGTAGCCAATGACAGCCCCCGGTTGGAATAAAACTATTAAAAAGAATGGACAACAAAATGAACTAGGCTATTGGGTTGAGGTGCTAGTGGACCGGTTAACTGGCACTATGGCACCCGCCCGATCAATGATAAAAATCACGAAAAAATCGGCAGGTGGTGACTCGCCCCTTACTAGATGGGCCCCCTATAATAAGCTACCAGGAAGCCAAGCAAACGCTAGCTACCAGATATAGCAAGGCCCTGAGCTGCTCACACCAATGTTGCCCACATTGGTGTGAGCAGCTCAGGGTGCCATGAGGTGTACACCGCTTCCTACCCAGTGTCTGTGGTTACAGACACTGTGCCAACTCGCGACTTATGCATCTTTCACTTCCACCCTGCGAGCATTTAGCTCTGACATCCCACTCTGGCCGGCTGGTGAAGGCAAGACAGAGGTGACAGTCCTGCGGATCCTGCTGGGGTCCACTCCAGCTGGCCAATAAAGGCAAGCCGGGGAGAAGGGCCTGATCGACTCTCGGGGATATGGGACCCAAGGGACGTCACTTCCCATTCAGCGCGCCACAACGCTGCCCTGGGGAGCGTATTATTATTATTATAGTAATGAAAAAAAACATGAAATTGTTTAGTGAAATACTTGTTTGTAGTAGGTACAGTCAGCATCAAAAGTAGCTTAACACGTGAGTACCATGACGAAGTAACATTTTTACGTACCCCTTAGAAACTGACTGTTAGGAATAGGCAATAGTTACTTTGACATGGCTTAAAGTGTTAAGCTACTTTTGATGCTGACTGTACCTACTACACCAACCTACGATCGTACACTGTCTCCCACATACTTGAGGCTAGATAAAATTTCCTCTCCCCATGCCAAAAACCTAACGATATGTAGCTCCTTTCGTGATTTAAAGTACAAGTCCTCACTTATAAAATCCACAGGCAGACCCGCCATTCCTTACAAGCCGAGCCATACAAAGGCACATTAATCTCTATCGGCAGACAATAGCTGGTGACAAAGAAAGCCACCAGGAGTTGGCGAGGCGCCACACGGACCTCGCGGAAGGTTAATGGGTTAAGGTCGTAGGTATACGATATTTATATCGTATTTTTTTATGCTAGGGGCGACAAACGAGCAGCGGGTTTTTTTTTTGGTCAATAAGCTAACGCTTGACCACAATCGCACCTGATGGAAAGCGACGATGAGGTCTAGGATGATACGCTTTTGCCTAAAAATGCCTATTCACTCTTGTCTTAAAGATGCCCAGATTATAGTGGTCAGGAAAAACAGATCTCGGCAGAGAGTTCCATCCCTTGGCCGTCCGCATTATAAATGTGGAAGCAAATCGCTTCGTGCGGATAAGGGGTATTTCTACCACATAAGGATGAAAGCACTCGCCGCGCCTTGTCGTCCGATGATGGAATCACCGGAAAGTAATCAACGTCGCCCATGGACTTTTTTTTAATGATAAGCGAAGTGGCAATTGCTTATCATCAGATCCGTCTGCTCGTCTGCCACCTATCACATAAAAAAATAGTGGGTCTGCCAACGGAGCAAATGCGCAACAATTTAAACGGGTCAAAAATAAACTGGCGATTGTTATTTGAATTAATCGTAATGCATTAAAGCCTCGGCGTTACGCGCAATGATGTCACACATTTGCTTTTGTTTTATATTCAGAAGCCGTTCTAGATGGCGGCTTGTCCGAAGCAAGAACTGTTGCGACTGATGTAGATGTCTCACTTTTTTACCATGAAATAACATAACACACTATATATGTACAGTTAGAAGACAGCACATAAAACCACAGAGGTTTGTCTTGTGCTATCGTGAGCTGCGTGATCGTATCAGAAATGATGAGATCTGCAGGAGAACTAAGGTCACAGACATAGCCCAAAGGATTGCATGCCTCAAGTGGCAATGGGCAGGGCACATAGCGAGGAGAACAGACGGCCGTTGGGGCGGTGCGGTCCTCGAGTGGAGGCCACGTACAGGAAGTCGCAGCCGTGGCAGGCCCCCCACAAGGTGGCCCGACGATCTGGTGAAGATCGCGGGAATCCATTGGATGCGTGCGGCACAGGACCGATCTGTGTGGAGAGAACAATGGGGGAGGCCTATGTCCAGCAGTAGACGTCTATTGGCTGAAATGATGATGATAATGATGATCGTGAGCTATGAGTTTCACATAATTATATTTTTTGACGAGCCGATTGGAACTGTGGTAGTTAACGCTACCTCTGATACAAGGGTTGCGGGTTCGATCCCCGCACAGTACAAACATTTGTGTGCATGAACATGTTTGTTTGTATTGGTCTGGGTGTTTGCTATGTATTATAAGTATGTATTTACAAAAGAAAAATATTATATGTATATATTTGTAATCCCACTGTTGATTCTGATATCCGTAACACAGGTGCTTGAGCTACCTATCTCGGAGTCAGATCAATGTACGTGATGTTGTGAAATATTTATTTATTTATTTATTATTTATTATTATTTATTATTTATTTATTATTTATTTATTATTTATTTATTATTTATTTATTATTTATTTATTATTTATTTATTATTTATTTATTATTTATTTATTATTTATTTATTATTTATTTATTATTTATTTATTATTTATTTATTATTTATTATTATTTAATAGGTAAACCGACAGTCATTGGACACTGAATAGTTATTGGACAGTCCCTTTTGATTTGCTAAAAATAAGATAACAACAAATAAAAAGCGACATCTATATCTCTTACTTAATTCTATAAGTTCCTAACATTGTTATAGTTCATAGGTTTTGTAACAGATGGTAGTAGTAAACTGTCAAAAAAAATATTTCTCGGCTGCTGTCACGGAAGCGGATAATTGTCTTGAAAAATTATTATTTTTATAAGGTTGAGTCTAGAATTTTGTTACGATTTTGGCATAGTGATGATTGATATTGTTTTGGCGCCTCGGAGATTGGTAACATATCATACAATTTACATAATAAATTGACTTATATCTCATAAATCTTATATCTTGAGGTTAGTTTCACCTGTCCAGTAATTGTATGGTACAATTTGAAAAAAAATATTATTGGACAGTGTCCAATAACTATTTTTTTTCAGAGCTTTGAGTTTCTATGATGTTTTTTGCGTTCATGTTAAACATTTAAATTTCTTATGACATACTTTCAATTTCAAGTATCACAGACTATTCTGTCAGTTATTGGACACTGTCCAATAATTGTCACTTATTGTGTCCAATAATTGTTTGCTTGCAGGTTGGAGTCTCAAAAATGCCTAAGGGAAAAAAGAAAAATTATGAAGGGCTAAATTGCTTTTTTTCATAAAAAATAAGCAATAAATTGTTAACACTTTAATAAAAAATTAAGGATATAACGTAAAAAATCATCATCAGAATCATTTTTTTCTTTAAAAAACATGGCATCATGTCATATCCTTAGTCTTGTCTGATCTCCCGTCTCGTTTTTTCACAAGATTTAGACTCTTAACTAAATATGTTGACTATGCCAATGTTAAGTGTCTTACACAATTTGTGGGCTAAAAACGGGCTAGGGGCTAAATATTTATTTTAAGGGCTGAAATAGCATAAAAAGGGCTAGATTTAGCCCTAAAGGGGCCAAGTTGGCAACACTGCTTTAGTTTTTCATAAACTTTATTTTTCAGATTTTATTTCTTTAAATTTTATGATCTCTAACGTTGGGACTGATTAGAGTTTAGTAATTAATAATTTACAAATGACTTAGTTTTCAGAGGTGTTTATAAATTTTGTGAATTAAAAAAGCTATTTTTGTTCTAATAATATTAAACATAATGTTCCTAAAGTGTTTTATAACGTGTTTAACTATAATTTCACTATATTAATTGGCTGTCCAATAATTGTTTCCGACTGTCCAATAATTATAATTTTTGTCCAATAACTGTGTTTTTTGTTCATTTTTTTAAATATAATAAAAATTTTCAACCGTTTACAAGAAGTAAGATTTTCAATTTATTGTTATGATAGCTCATTTTATCTAGTTTCCAAATTTCTCTACAGTTTATGAGATACTGAAATGGTCGAAGGAAAAAAAATCTTCAAACTATTTTATTCGCTTATTGTCCAATGACTGTCTGTTTACCTACAACTACCCTAGCAATGCTATGACATTATTCCCATAACATAAATATTAAAATTAGTAGGTGTGAAACTGTCCCGGAGATCAGTTGGTAACTTTTTTATCAACTTTTTTTTCTGATAGGTGGCAGACGAGCAGTTGGCAGTTTTCCTGATAGTAATCGATTGCCGCCGCCCATAAACACCCGCGACACCAGCAGAGTCACAAGTGCGCTGCCAAGCCGTGTAAGCCCCCCTTTCCCCCACAGTGGTGCTTCACGTTCGTTTTCTGTGAGGCTATAGTATCACTCCGGTCGAGTTGGTCCATTCATGCCAAAGCGTGCCTCACCCACGGTCAAATTTTTGTTATTCATTCATTTAATTTGATCAAATCGTGACTGCATGTCATCACCGATGGCGTAAAAGAATGGAGGCAGTACCTGCTTCCGGGCATCAGCCCATCGTAAATTTCAATTTTACTACGGGTAATTTTAATTTTAATTTTTGTTTTTTTTAATATGATTTAAAATTTAGAGAAGACGCCAGCACCTGCTGGGAAAGTTACTACCATGAAATGGCTGACTTGACAGGAGTCATACCACTGCCACACAAAACAGAGTCAGATTGGCCGTATGAGAGCCAAGCTTCGGCATGAATAGGCCGGCTCGACCGGGGTTAAAGTATGAATATGTCGTTTTTTGATACACTTTAAGACGGCCTCACAGAAAACTCGCGTGAAGGAGCTGTGTTTCACTACGTGAGTGAGGGTACTGGAGGCCCAATCCAGGGGAAAGGGGGGTTCAAAGGTTGGCAGCGCCATTGTGACTCCACTATTGTCGCGTGTGTCCTTGGGTGGCGGAAATCGCTTACCATCATGTGATCCGTCTGCCCGTCTGCCACCTATCACATAAAAAGAGCCTGCGCCATGAGTAGGGGTTATAGAGGCGAAAGCCGAGGGAAACGGGAGTTAAATAGTTGGCTGCGCTCTTCTTACTCCCACCTTAGTGGACCACTAATATCAACGGCGGTAACCTCTTACCATCAGGTGATCTGCCAGGTCCTGTCCACGTTTACCATAAAAAAGAAGGAGACGATAATAAAACGCTCTCCTCTCCTCACTCAAAGCGCAACCGATCGAAACAGACAAACGGTCGACAAATCAATCGCGCACGCGCGGCCAGCGACAGGTATATGCGCGCGCATGGAATGTAGCGCGATAACCATGCCGCTATAAAACCGCCGGCCGCCTGTAAATCTACCTATTTGGTTACATTAGACGGTAACCGAAAGGTTGGTTCAAGGTTCAAAGATACACGGATAACATTTGGTTGGGTTATCATAGGGGTTAAAGTATGAATACGTCGTTTTTTTTTTCTAGACACACAATAAGATGTGTAACTAAAAAAACCACGTGTTGTTCACGTGGCAATTTCACCAAACAGTTTTAAAAGCAAGACAATACAAAAATTACATTTTTCTGGCGCTTCACTGTAAAAAAACAATAAAGTGTAGGTACTTAATGAAAACCACGAGATACAAAAATAAGAAATTATGAACTCGAAAATTTGAACTTGAAATACGAGACATGAAAATCAAGATTGACCAAAAAGTCATAATGCGATGCAATGTTTTGAATCACTTTTCCATATCGCCACACTAAATCAAAAATTAAAAGATAAAGATTTCTTTATTGACCATACTTACTTACTCCACTGGCTTAGCGACCCGAAGCGAGTCTTGGCCTCCATAACAAGAGAACGCCACTTTGATCGATCCTGCACTACTTGTCGCCAGTCACCGGCCTGAAGTTCTCGCAGATCATTCTCGACGACGTCCTTTCAGCGATACCTAGGCCGGCCTACCGGGTGTCGGCCCATCGGTCGGCTCTGGTATGCTTCCTTCACGAGACGATGCTCGTCCAGTCTCTCGAGGTGACCAAGCCAGCGAAGACGATGCGCCTTGGTTCGCCGATGATGTTAGGCGTGTCTACAATCTTCTCTATTTCGACATTTGTGCGTATCCTCCAGCCATCGTCTTGTAATTTTACTGGGCCCAGAATTTTGCGGAGTACCTTTCTTTCCGCAACGAGTAGTTTTTGCTCTTCTTTTAAAGTTAGCGTCCAAGCCTCACAGCCGTATATCAGTATAGGTCGTATTACTGTTTTGTATATTCTCAATTACGTACTTCTGCTGAGAAGCTTGGACGATAATACTTTATGCACTGGAACGCATGGGTGTTATGGATGCGGAAATCAATCTCGTCATCTCTCGTGTTTGTGTCAGTAATAGTGCAGCCCAATTATTGGCCATAGATCACAAATTTAAACACGATTGACATAAATACACAGATAGGACAAATTCTGTAGCCCAACCTCTACGGTGGCCAAAGCCGCTGGTTTTTAGGCGGAGCCTGGAGCGACGTACGTGCACACATACACACAACAGGAAGAAAAACAAAACAAAGAAAAAATAACCGAAAAAGTTTCGAATTTTCGAGCCCAGTTTTTATATCATGTCGTAGCTGCAACAAATGCTGAGGTTGGAACCTGATTGGTCAATCAGGCCTCACGCCTCTTTTTGTATATCTGCTACTTACTCGTATCTTCCTTGTATCCATGTCGTGTCATGTGTGCATATTATATTATACTTATAATACTACAATCAATTCAATTCCACCTTCTCTTGTAGAGCGTGCGGTAAATTATGCCACTCCCGTATCGGCTTATAAAGCCACGAAAAGTCTTGCCTCAGACACTGATTAGATCGTCTGTCACAGTCCAGATGATGATGAATACTATAAACATGTTCTCTGATCTATCATGCTGCTCTCTGTGTTGAGAATGTTGTGATGGTCAATTTTTTTTCTTTCTTTCTCAAATCGTTTGTCCATATCACGAGGCTGACTATGCTCTCATAAGCGTTCAGATGATTCAAGCTACTAATGTCCTAAACGAGGGTCGCTTCGATACACAAACTGGTGCGTCTTTGTTAGTATTTCACCCTGCGACAAATAGACCTCAGTAGAACAACGAAAACAGTCACAGTATATAGTGAGTGCCATTTTGAATCTTCTTTGGTAGATGCTTATCGTTATATATGAATGTAGATAAGGTGAAATGTTTAAGTTCTGCATAGATGCCACTGCTTCGACAAAATTAATCAAACACCTCGACCAAACGTTGACCTAGCATCAACCTAGCTATCACGAAACATGCCACAGCTCACTTTTGGCACAGTCATAGGAAACAACAGTAAGTAAACATAATTAATAAATAATCGACTCAGTTGAAGAAACGATATTTAATGTCCAATTACTTCTACGAGTATAAGCTCGAAGCAAAAAGTGTTAAAATCCATTGTATTTATCTTTTTGAACATGTAATTGTTTTAGCACTATAATGAAACCCGAAAAGGGGCTAGCGCAGCGCAACGACTCGTGCGCAGATGGCGCATTAGCGCTTTATCAGATGAGATAACGGTTTATAATATTTTGGTAGGTACTATGAATATCATGCTCTCTTTTTGATTTGATGTGTGTCTGTTCTAGACCATCTATAACTTTTATTTCTTCTTTTCTACTCTTATAACATTTTTTTTTATCTTGAACAGACACACTATATGCTACAGGGTCACCCGCAGAATACCAGCGTCGTGACGTGTCAGCAATGTCCCGGCACGACTTATGCTGAGCGGGCGCCTATTTGGCACAACACTTGTACATATATTTATTGTGTTATGTTATGTTATATTATTCTTATTGTTTTTGTTATGTATTGTTCCCATTTCTTAATTTTTGTGATATCTGTTACCTATGTATTTGTTGTGTCAATAAATGTTTCATTCATTCATTCATTCATTCATTCATTCATTCCTTTTTAAAGACAGAAAAAAGAATAAGTTTGGAAAGCTTCGATAGATTTAAAGTTATGCAATTTTCTGTAGTGCTTACTACCAAATGCTCAATAATTTCAAGGGTTAGATTTCATTTACCACAGTGTTTTATTTTCTTTATTTCACTATTTTATCGGATTTTTATTTATAAGCCTAATTTTTTTTAAGGTTGAATATTAATTTATTTTAACCGGAGAGGGATCAGGCGCAGGACCAACGGCTTAACATTTACGACCCTTAAGCATAAAGTGATTACTTATATATTCACCTACTTTTTTTTCGTTGGCTTAAATTGTCCAACTTCCTATAAAGGCCTCCCTTACTGCCCTTATTCTTTGCCAGGGTTCGCCAGTTATGGGAGTGTTGGTCCCAGTCTTCACGCCATTTACGACCGCCGTCTACTGGCTGATATATCATGACAACCTGGGTGCATTCTCACAGCATGCACAACGCAGTTCCATTCAGCTTAGCAGATTTTTCTCCCAAGTCTATAATGCCGGTTTGTGAGCGGATTACGGTATGGTATGGATCACCTACTTTTAAAAATTCTAATCCAAAACTCATCTCAATTATTCGTCGTCTTATTTTAAGTTACCTTACTGAACATTTCTAACCTGTAGCGCGCATCGTTTTAGCGCCATTTAAAATGAAACCCGAGAGGGCGCTAGCGCAGCGTACGCGACTCGTGCGCAGATGGCGCGCGATAGCGTTTTATCAGATGAGATCGCGGCTGATAGCGCCGCTCTAACATTCCCACGGCCCGGACTAAATTGTTCACTCGCTGATGGGTAGATAAATAAAGCTTTTAGTTAGATTGGGAATTTGTGGCGTTAGGTTGGTATGAGTTTGGGTGTTTGATGTTGTGGCTGATTCTCCGGGATCGGGACTTTCGGTTCCTTACTGTCCCGGTTAATGTCCTAATACGGTATTTGAGTAAGCTCGAGATTTTACAAAATATAAATATTTTATCAAGATATAAGTAAATATAGGTACAACAGGTAATTTGCACAAGCCAATAGCAAAAATTCTCAGTTAAAATATAACATCTAGTCGGATTAATTCTATAATTGAGAGGTCTTTTGATTACAAATTAAAAAGAAAGTCAAATACCGTATTGCAGTAATTTTCACAAAAAAATATGTATTTAAACATCGATCCAGCCACAAATACGAAGCACAATTTGGAAGTCAAATGAAAGGTTTTTTTTTAATCATTGTTATTAACTTAAATTTACATAAAACCAAACCAAATTCATGAGACTCATTTTTCTTGTGATTTAGTTTATTAATTTAATCATAATTTTAACGTGCCTCGGAAAGCACGTTAAGCCTTTGGTCCTGCGCCTAATCCCTCTTCGGTCGTGTTACACTAGTGTCCCATCGAAGTAAGAAGGTACGGGAATAGAGAGTGCACTTGTGTCTGCGCAAATACTTGTGCACAATAATATGTCCTCCGTCGATGGCTGATCGCTGAGATTGGCTGCCATGACCGAAATATCGGTTTGTGGGACATTATTAATTTAATCTTATCCAAGATAGAGTATTTGAGGAGTTTATAAAATAATGGATAATGTAACAAATAATTAATCAATCACACCACACTGCAAAATCAAGTTTCCCAATACTTTTATCAAGGGTTTTTCTGCTACCACCAAAACCATTTCGGTACACTTGACTCATTTGATTATCCAGAACTTTTACTTGTAGAAGTCTTGTAATTACATAGATGCAATGGCTATCTGACCTGCGCAACTCTTGTAGACGTGTGTAAATCTAGTGAAACGACTCAGTGATCCGACTCAGCCAAACGATACACTGTTCCCAATCTCTAATATTCGCTTCTAATGTATCATTCGGCTCAAATGGATATCGAGTCCCAGTGAACTGAATGATTCAAGAATGAGATCAATTATGCGATGAGTTGAATGATTCGAATGAGCTGAATGATGCGATGAGCGTAATGATCCGAGTGAGCCGAATGAGCGGAATGAATCACGGATCTATCTGAGAGTCAATGTTCCTAATGAAGCGTTTCACTGTTCCACATCTTTGCCCAGATGCAATTTTTCCAATCCTTTGAAATATACCTTTTTGCCTAGTCTTAGTCTAACCCTTAAACAGAACCAGTACAACTAATAATGGTTACACATTTGTAAATGGGCATACGAGTACAATAGTAACCTTTTAGGTTTTATTGTTTTGTTAGGTTCATTCTACCAAGGAACAATTGTTGTTAGGTGGATCATACATTGCTGTTTTGTAGTTCAATGGCTTAGGAATAAAAAGCGATCTCACGGTAAACTATCGCCAATACCTTTCACATCCTGTATCAAAGCTAAAAATTTAAGCTTTATAAGGCTTGAAATGATCCTTAGCGATTAATAACTCTGTCCAGGCTTTTTAGCAATATTATAGTTCCAAGTAGACGTAATAAGAGGTCAAATACACAGGGTTGGTGAAAACTCGGTTTGATCACCGAGATTTTTTACTTTTTTGTCTTGAGTCGAGTGGGGGTACTGAAGTACAAAATCCATAAGGGTAGTTTAAAAGTTGGTAGCGAACTTGTAACTCGGGAGGTATTACGGGTGTTCGCGGCGGAAATTGCTAACAATCAGGTGGTCCATGTTATCACCTGTTCTAAAGGGGAGTTTAAAAGTTGGCAGCGCACTTGTGACACCACTGGTGTTGCAAGTGGGCGGCGGCAATCGCTTACCATCAGGTGATCCAGTCTGCTCGTCTGCCACCTATGTCATAAAAAAATGTAACAACATTTAAATTTACTTAGCATTTGACTGACCGGATGGCACAATTGGTAGTGACCCTGCCTCTTACGCGAAAAGTCGTGGGTTCGATCCCCACCCTGGACAAACATTCGTGCTATGAACACTTGTGTTTGTTCAGTGTCTGGGTGTAATATATGTATTGAAGTACATATTTGTGTTCCTCTGTTGTCTGATATCTGTAACACAAGTGCTTAAGCTACTTAGTACGGATTCAGGTCAACGTATGAGATGTTGTGAGAATTATTAAAAAAATATATATTATTGAAAATTTGCTCTAATATTGGATAAGATGGAGCTGAACATGTTTTAATCTATCAATCAAACATCCTAAGCGCTTCTTCAATGACAAAAACTATACAGACCTTTTAAACTAAGTTATGGCAACCCTGCAAAGGCCCCAATCATTGAACCGATATCAAAGATGGATAGAGACACGTATGGTATCACAATACGCTATAACAGCCATTAAACCCATCGTAAACTATACACCACTATTGCAATTATAACATTGTATTATATCCGACTCTCGAGCTTTCTCAAAGGAACAATTTGATAAGATTCGTCACACACTTAGAGCTTTTGACTTAATTTCGTCGCATTATTAGGACATCAAAGAGCGCCGAAAGGCGGTCTACATGAAAAGGCCGCTTTGGCATAGAATATCAGATGTGCCTCTTCGTATTTAGTGGGAAGCTGTCAAAGGTTCGTTGGATGGGTAGAGATCCACCACCGTGCGCTTTACACGTCATTTTTTGCCAGGCACCGCCTCATTGTGGAATCAACTTCCCGCAGCGGTATTTCCGAACCGGTACGACATCGAGACCTTCAAGAAACGAGCCTATACCTTCCTAAAAGGCCGGGAACGCATCTCCACACCCTCTGGCGTGGCTGATGTCCATGGGCGGCGGTGATCGCTTACCATCAGGTGACTCGCTTGCACGTTTGCCTCCGTTTCTCTAAAAAGAACGCAACACAAATTGTGCTCGCACAGTACGGTTCCAGAGGAATTTTCTCCCGCGAACGCTCCGGTTGTAGAATGAGCTATCATCAGAGGTTTTCTCGGGGGAATACAGCATGAGGTTATTCAAAAAAGTAATGTCACAGTTTAAAGGTGGTCGAAACGCGTGACCTTTGACATATGGGGCAGAGTCACTATCAAGTGCGTCATTGGACCTCTCAAAGGCACTCCGTTCGATCCGTTTACTCCGCCTTTCCCTTCTAAAAAAGTTACTTATACCATTCCATACCATACTATACCATAGTCAGAGTATGGTTCAAGAATTGGGTTTTTTTATGTCATAAGTCGCAGACGAGCAGACACACCTGATGGTAAGCGAATGCCGCCGCCGATGGACACCCGAGACACCAGTGGAGTCACAGATGCGCTGCCAATCTTCAAACCCAAGGGGGGTTTGAATCCTCGGATTGGGCCTCCGGTACCCTCACTCACGCAGCGGAACACAGCACAGTGCTGCTTCAAGCCGGTTTTCTGTGAGGCTGTGGTATCATTCCGGTCGAGCCGGCCCATTTATGCCGAAGCGTGGCTCTCCCACGGTCGGTTTAACCATGGGTGAGCCGTGGTTCAGCATAAATGGGCCAGCTCAACCGGAGTGATGCCATGGCCTCTCAAACCCGGTGTTATGCAGTGCCTGTATTTTGAATAGTGAGTGATGATATTAGAGACCCAATCGGAGGGGATAAAAGATTGGCAGCGTGACTGTTGGAGACTATGGGCGGCGGCAATCACTTACCTTAAGGTGATTTGCACGTCTGCCACCAATCACAATAAAAAATATCAATAATAATATTTAGTTATATTCTAACTGCGTGTAGGCAGATACTATCATCTTCACACACTATTGCCCCATCTGTACTTTATTCTCAACACCCATTCTTTTTTATTGTGTCGATGATTTTATTGATTTTGTATTATTGACCAGGCGTGATTCGAATTTGATGTGCTCTCTCTGTAACGCTCAATATACAGTAATTAGTTTAGTGAGTTTTGTTTGGTGTTGCCACAGTGTAGAAACAGCTAGTAATAAGACAGGTTTTCGACGAATGTTGCTTCGATTACCTTGCAAACGGACCGTGGGAGAACCACGCTTCGGCATGAATGGGCCAGCTCGACCCGAGTGATACCACAACCTAACAGAAAACAAGCGTGAAGCAGCACTGTTCTGTGTTTTGCTGCATGAGTGAAGGTACCGGAGGCCCATTCCGGGGAAAGAGGGTTTTCATGGTTGACATCGCACTTGTGACTCCAACTGGTGTCGCGGATTTTCATGGCCGGCGGCCATCGCTTACCATCAGGTGATTCGTCTGATCATCTGTCACCAATCACATAAAAAAACGAAAAGTTAACGCTAGTTTACTGAGTGCGAGCTCCCGCCTAGCTAGTCGATAGCTACTCGTACCCCAGTAGCTTGGCTCGCCTTTGATGTCGATGTCTACACGACACCGAGTAGTTTCTGTCTAGTTAATTGTCCCGCTTGCACTGGCGAGCTACTGCCGAACAGATCTAAATGTTGCAAGCGATTATGGGCAAGTTGCTGGCTGGCGAGCAGGCGAGTGAAAAAAAAGTGTTAAAGTAACTTTGATGTGGCTACTCTCTCAAACTCGCATGTGCGAGTAACTCGTAAGTGACGTCAACATTTCGAATAACTGAAGTGCAGCTATTCGGCAGGCTGGCTCGTACGATAGCTCGCACTGTGCAAACCAGTCTCTAGAAACCTTTTTTTATGGCAAGTGATCAACACCACACATTGAAATTCGCGAAATCAGAAAGATCGCTAATCTTCTAGCTTAGAGCATAAATACATACATTTGACTCTAACAGGTATAGATTAGGATGTATATTATAACGAGTCTATTTCACAAACATTCCGTAAATTTGAGCTCTGTCTCATGCGGAACCACTCTACGGAACTCTCAACGCGCATCTATTTATAGTGGTGCGTAACCGTTTTAGCACTTTTTTATGCTAGAGGCGACAAACGAGCAAGCGAGTCACCTGATGCAAAGTAATCAACGCCATCCATGAACATCCGCGAAATCAGAGAGATCGCTAATGTGTTGCTGGCCTTTTTAGAAAAGAGTACGCTCTTCTCTTGAAGGTGCCTATGTCGTAGCCGGCGGGAAATACTCCCGCAGCCAAACCGTTCCACAGAACTGAGATGATGGGGATGGAATGACAATCGCTTGCGTGTGAAGAAGAATTCTGACGACCCGATTGGAACAGTGGTAGTGAACGCTGCCTCTGATACAAGGGTTGCGGGTTCGATCCCCGCACAGTACAAACATTTGTGTGCATGAACATGTTTGTTTGTATTGGTCTGGGTGTTTGCTATGTATTATAAGTATGTATTTACAAAAGAAAAGTATTATATGTATATATTTGTAATCCCGCTGTTGATTCTGATACCCGTAACACAGGTGCTTGAGCTACCTATCTCGGAGTCAGATCAATGTATGTGATGTTGTGAAATATTTATTTATTTATTTATTTATTTATTTATTCAGCTGCAGGGAGTAGATCAAACAGTTCCTCAGAGCACTCTCCAAGATAGATGCAGTATAGAATGCTAAGAAAGCAAATGAGGGAAGGGAAGAAATATCCCGCCGCAGTGCTAGAGGATCAAGTTCAGTTTAGAGGATCACCGACAATTCGAGCAGCCCTACGTTGTATGCAGTGAAGCGGAAAAAAAATGGTACTGAGGTGCACCAGCCCAGAGATGGGAGCAGTTTCCATATGGGGCTGAACTTGTGCCTTAGAGTGTAATCGATGAGCTGGTGTCAAATACCGCCTCGCTCTATTAAGTACACCAAGTTTTAGCCAGCATTTTGTGTCTATTTATGATATTGTCGCCTGTGTGTAATAACGCCCTGTTTGTCAAACATTTTAGATCATAGACACACATCGACCTTAGCCATACATCAGATAACCACAAACTGTGTCTCTTCAAACGAAGCGTGAAGAAGCATCTCGCGGGCCAGTATGGTAGTCCCAGCGGAGGAGATGCCTGACATCGCTTCCGTTGTAATTGCAACGTAGGCTCTTTACTTGCTTACCATCAGGCTGAGTAGAGCCAATATACTGTGTCACTATAAAAAAAAGAAAAAAAACTGATATTGAACCAAACTCGAATCGAAACTTCAATCGATTCTTTTTGTGACAAATAGTCACAAAAAGAATCGATTGAAGAAATTTCACAGATTTGCATACATTGATGTGCGGCTGTCCGTGCATGTGGAGCTGCTAGTTATAAAACACTGTGGTATTATGGTATCGATTGGAATTCGATTCGGGTCGTAGTTTTATCGATCTCGTTTGTGAGATCGGGCTTTTGTGAGGGACGAAAGGTCAAAAATTTTGAATGTGGTCGTAAAATAAAATAACAGGTAGGAGATGTGTTTGGGTGCATCAGGGCATTGATGCAATTAGTATCAACTTTGTTCTTTTATCTGTAATGTAAATATTATGTTTGAAAAAGGAAAGCTCAAAATAGTTGGAAATTAAAAACTTAAAGCAGTGACATAATAATTAGTTTACTCGTAGTTTAGAAACGGTATCATGGTACCTATAGCTAGATATTTTGATTTATTTATTAAGTAGCGACCTGCTCCGACCGGACACCGGAGTCTCCTTGCGTGATCTTATCAGAAATGATGAGATCCACAGGAGAACTAAGGTCACAGACACAGCCCAAAGGATTGGCATGTCACATAGCCGACCGACTGACCGGATGGCGCAATTGGTAGTGACTCTGCCTCTTACGCCAAAGGTCGTGGGTTCGATGTCCCACCCTGGACAAACATTCGTGCGATGAACACTTGTGTTCGTTCAGTGTCTGGGTGTAATATATGTATTTAAGTATATATTTGTGTTCCTCTGTTGTCTGATATCTGTAACACAAGTGCTTAAGCTAATTAGTACGGAAACAGGTCAACGTTTTATTATTATATTATTATTAACGCCGTGTGGTCCCCGGCAGAGTAGAATAGGCCACCCTCACTCTTACCGAGGTGTTGTAAAAGGCGACTAAGGTAAAGCTGCTGACATGATCATCAGCACCCAGAGAAGGAAAACTCTGCATATATATCAAAACCATCGCCAACGCGTCTGCCAAGCGTGGTGAGTATGGCAATTACCCCTCATGTGATTGAGGGAGGCCCGTGCCCCAGCAGTGGGGACTTAAATGGGCTGACGATGATGACGATGATGATGAAGAGCAATGTTATTGTTTATTTTTGATGTTTTAAGCGTGCTGTGTACACTTTTTTTTAGATTATTGTCTAGTCTATGTTATTTGTGCCATGTTTGCTGTTTTGTAACTATAATAATCTGTATGTGTACCTATAAATAAATAAATAAATAAAATACGGTTACTACGGTTGGGCTTTTATGGGAAATATTCCAGACCATGTCTAATAATAACATCCGAAGGAGAACCAACCCGTGAGTCACACGTGCGCTGCCAAACCTTGAACCCCTTTTCCCCCGTATTGGGCCTCAGGTACCCTCACTCACGCAGCGAAACACTGCACAGTACTGCTTCACGTGGGTTTTCTGTGAGGCTGTAGAATCATTCCGGTCATTCATGCCGAAGTGTGTCTCTCCCATGATTAAAAAGTTCACGAATTCTGGACTGATGAACCTGAATCGCCTGATGTTAAGCGATTGCTGTCGCTCATAGACACCCGCGACACCAGTGGAATCACAAGTGCGCTGCCAACTTTTAAACCCCCCTTTCCCCCGGATTGGGCTTCCGGTACCCTCACTCACGCAGCGAAACACAGCACAGTTCTGCTCACTCCAGTCGAGTCGGCCCATTCAATAAAATTAGAGGAGATAAAATGTATACTTACAATTTATTTAGGTATTTCATTTTACAGTTTTAGGGAATCTTACAGCTGAACCACTGACAGAACTGAGTTTAAACATAATATGGCCAATTTCCACTTCTAAAAATCAAAATAAAAATACATTAAAAAATAATGAAAAAGCACAGTAATAAAATGTTCTATCCGCACAAGTTACCTACTCGTTATTATTAAAAAACTCGTCACACAGAAATCTCTTTAGTTGTGCAACACTGTCGTCAAAGAGGTCTATATCAAGATTTTGAGAGAGCTTGTTAAATTTGCTAGCTGCTCTTAAAATGATACATAGTATGAATTTGTTTGAGGACTACGACTACTGGCTTAAACTGGTTGCATCTAGTTTAAGCCCGTAGCAACTAGCCGTAGTCGTACTTCGGGTTCTTTCCGTGTTATAATAATAATAATAATTCTCACAACATCTCATACGTTGACCTGATTCCGTACTAAGTAGCTTAAGCACTTGTGTTACAGATATCAGACAACAGAGGAACACAAATATACACTTAAATACATATATTGCGCCCAGACACCGAACAAATACAAGTATTCATCGCACGAGTGTTTATCCAGGGTGGGGATCGAACCCACGACCTTTGGCGTAAGAGGCAGGGTCACTACCAATTGCGCCATCCGGTCAGTCATCATCATCATCAGCCTGTTGCAGTCCACTGCTGGATATAGGCCTCTCCTAATGTTCGCCACTCCAATCTATCTTTGGCTACTCGCATCCAGCTCCAGCTAGCCACCTGCGTAGGTCAACATTCCATCTAACAAGAAGCTACCCAACTCTATAAATATACAACTAAATAAATTTTGAAGTACCAACTTGTACGCGTATGGGAAAATACAGTTTACAAACAAAAGGCTTTCCACGTCGGTGGGTGGCAATAGGCTGTACAAAAGTAGTCATCAAGGTAATCTCCTGACGTCACAGGTTTCAAAATCGCATCTTAATTGAACGATTATTTAGTCCGGTTGGGGCACTCGCGTTGTTGTTGCTTCATTAGACCCAAAGTGAAATAAATAAATTCAGAAATCATCAAATTTATATACTTTTTTATGTAATAGAGTTACAAGTGCACTGCCAACCTTTAGACTCTCCTTTTCCTCGGATTTGACCCACGGTACTTTTATTAGAGAATTCAATCTAGGGTTCAAACGCATCATCAAAAAAAAATCTGCAAATACCACCTTGTTCCTGGTGTACATAAATGATATGTGCAATATGAAATTACAACATGGTAAAATAGTTACATATGCCGATGACACTGCACTTATTTTCACTGGGAAAACATGCACAGAGTTATATGAAAATGCTCAGGCAGGCTTTAATTTGGTTTATAATTGGCTAAATTGTAACCTTCTAACATTAAACGCTGACAAGACCAAATTAATTCACTTCAGTATGCGCAAGCACCATTGTATTAACAACTTACAACTATATGCACATCATTGCCAAAATACAACACTCAACACATGTACATACATCACTCTCTTTCAGACTGCACATTGAGAACTTGGTCAATAGAGTTCGTAAATTGATATACATTTTTAAAAAACTTCGGTCAATAGCGGATCCAAAATTAATCATGACAATCTATCTGGCCCTATGTCAATCCATAATCCAATACTGTATCACGTCATGGGGAGGTGCACTCAAAACTATAATAATCTCCCTTGAACGAGCTCAAAGAGTAATCTTAAAAGTTGCTAATTCCCTTCCTTTTCAATACCCCACGCACTTGTTATATAAATCTTGCAATGTATTGACTGTCCGCCAGCTTTTCATAACGCGCATAATACTAAAACAACACTCAATAACGCCCTATGACGCTAACATCACTAACAAACGACGGAGAGATATAGTTTGCACTTCCCAATCAACATCCAAATTTATTTTTACAAATAGGTTTTTCACATTTCTTGGACCATACCTTTATAACAAAATAAATAAAGAACTAGAGATTTATAACCTAAATAACTATAAGTGCAAATTAGTAATAAATAAATTCTTAAGAACTTTATCGCACGACGATACTGAAAATTTACTTGTAGTTTGTAAATAAAAGTTTAGTTTAGTTTTTACTTCAAAATGTAATTAGTTTTGCTCATAATAATCTTTAAAATTGTTAATTATTAATTGTAAGAAATTAGTAAATCTTTTACCTTTATTTGTATAGCCTGAAGCACAGGTTTTAACCTAGTTTAGGCAATGAATAACCCTGGTATTGTAATTTATTAAGTTTTAATGTATTGTAATGTGACCTTATTTACTGAATAAACAATTTATTTATTATTTATTTATAGAATCAATATAAATATCTGGTTACATCAATATAGGATTACGTACTCATTTTTATTATTATAAACATAATTTTGGCCCTGTTGGTCTGGTGGTTTAAGTACCGGGCCGTAATCTCGCGGTCCCGGGTCGAGCAAAAAGTGTGTTTCGAATTTTTAGGATGTTGCTCAGGTTTGTGATCACCAAAAGCCTAATCCCATGATGTTTGTTTATTTGTACATCAACACAAGTGTCTGTTTGAAAAGTCTAATGTAACTGGCCGGAATCTTTGATCTATGTACAGGAATAAACTCCATAAGCCTAGCAGCACGATTAACACTTGTTTCGAATAACACTTTTATGATGTGCATTAAGATTTACAATAAATTACCACATACATTTAAAGGTTTAGAACAAAATAAATTTAGAGTTAGTATTAAAGAGTATCTTGTGAACAAATGTTTTATAGCATACAAGAATATTTAGACTATAAGTAAATAAATAATCTTTTTTATTTTGTTGTTATATTTATTAAATGTGTACAAACACCTGAAAAGGTAGAATCAAGCGAGAACTAATTGTAAACGAATATATCTGGTTAATTTAACCTTCATTTCGTGTACAATAAATTTCATTCTTTCATTCATTTATTCATAATAGAAGCGATAACTTGATTACTATGATGGAGGCCTTTGGCCTGCAATGGGCTGATACTAAACATTATTTTGTAAAAAATGCTATAAATTCTCATGTAAAGTGCATTAATAAATAAAATATTATCGATTTTGACAAATTAGAAGTATTTTATGATATGCGACTTGTACTTAATGAAGCCAAACTGTACACATGATAAACATGTTTCCAACGAGCGAGGGGTATTCACAAAAACATTCTAAAATCTGTAGCAGAGAATCAATAATTTGCGGTACACTACTTTAATAAAATATGATAATACCACAATTTCATAGGTAAAGACCTAATATTTGTTATGATTTTACTTTTACTAATAAAAGATTACAAGTAAATTGTAACTAACATGCTATGCACTTTTAATTTGTCCAAAATAAAAGCAACGAACGAAGTTACTATTAACATAGCACCATATACTCCAACATAACAGTGAGTGCTGCCCCTGTAATCGTGTTAGCCGGGTCGGCGGCGCGCGCGCACCTCACTCTAATAATGATCAATGATCGGCCCCCGTCGGAAAAATGCCAAATATTCCATACATCACCTTGTACTTTGAATATTGACAGGCGGATAGTGTTTGGGTATTAAAGTCTCAAGCATCTATCAGAAGTGACAAAAATAACAACTTTCCCAAATACTTTGGATTTACTTTAGTGGCAAATAATGGACAACATTTCATATTTTTAACATGTCCATATTGTTTTTTTATATGAAAGTAGACATAAAATGAACAGACCCATATTTTTTCTTTTTTCAAAATTTGACCATTTTCATGCATAAAATAATTATTGAAATTCTTTTTATTCTAAATAGACGTAAGCGCCAAATGACGTCATTGGACGGCTGAATACAGCGATATTCCTTTGCTTATCATTGTTTTAATAAAAAAAAGGTACTACTGTCAAAGGTAAATAATACTAGTGTCAACATTGTCAACGTCATTCATACATTCAACGTTGACAAGTTGTCTTTTTTTTTGACAGTTACATGTCATGGGTTTGGCATTACGTAAATTTAAAACTATAATGTGCTAAGCAAAGAAATATTTTACATTCTGCCGTCCGATGACGTCATCTTACGTTTTTTAGTTTTTAATTTTTTTCTCAGTAAATAAGCAATATAAAAAATGAATAAATATATATTCAAGCAGCGGAAAAGTAAACAAAGAATTGGTATTTTTTGTTTCAGAGCTTAGCAATTTTGAAATGTTGTCCATTGTACACTCTACTTGTGAGAAAACGCGTTGTATCATAATAACTACCTATGGATCCAATGTGATCCGAAATTGGCAATATTAGAAATTAAAAGTGAAACTGGCAGGAGGTGGCGCAGGACGGACCTAGATGGAGACTCTTATTATCGAAGGCCAAGGCTCACTTTCTCCTTCAACCGCTTTGCTCCAACCAAGTTAGTTAGTTAGAAATTAAACGTGAAACAAAATGATTTGCCAGCAGTCTTCTTTTTTATTTAAAACATTAAAAACACTAAGTAAAACACTGTTATAGCAAAATGGAGATACATAAAAATAGAATAATATTTTGAAAAAAATTAGGCGATAGTTAAAAAAAAGTAGATCTTCTAGGCGAACGCGTTACAGCCTAGATCTGATCGTCATTTTCCATCAGGTGAGATTGTGGTCAAGCGACACCTATAGATCATAAAAAAATCAAAATTGTTATTAACATGAAAAATGAAAATAATCTACATGCTTGAATAATGATGAATGGTCATAAGCAGCCGTCGCTTTCTATAAGGTGTGATAATATACTTCATCGTGTTACTGCTTAACATAAAAATGTTAAACATAATAATTAAAACAAAAAGCTATAATTCTAAACATTGCTAACTCTACAAATCCTAACAGCGTAAGGTCAAAAACGAAAACTCAAAAAAATCGATTGGCGATGTAACACGAGATCACTTTTGATTACTATTTGTAACGTTTATATTAATCCAATTGAATAGATCGGACTGATTGACGTGCCGTAACGAGTCTATTTTGTTGTGACGAACGCACCGTCCGCAATGGGAGTTGACCCTGCGTTTGATTTAAGTAGGTAATTAATGAATGGATCATAATACTTTGTAATTTTTTTTAGTGATTGGTGGCTGACGAGCGGAGGGACACCTGATGTTTCATTAATACCGCCAAAACCAAGGGAGTGGATGGAGGAAACGAAAGGAGCTCCTGTTGCAAATACAACGGACGCCATGGTACGGCATCACATCCGTTGGCAATGCCATACTAGCCCGCGAGATGCTTCTTAATGCGTTGTTTAAGCGAGCCCATGTCCATATGGACGAAGGAAACTCATCTGCCGGCAACGAGTTCCATTTATTAATGTTTATCATCAACTTAGCGTTTTGTCCTTTATTATAAATCCGTTTGTTATATATTACCCATGGCAGCATTTAATATTGTATCCAAGTTGAACGAAATTAAGATTAATTAAAAAACAAGATACTTACTACCCACCTAGTACTTTATACCTCGTCCTAAAATTTATTAGTATTGGATTAGATAAGTAGGTACTATTATTTGTAACCTGTGAGGGGAACTTAAGTAGTCATGCTCACTCAAATGTCACATTCCCGCTAATATCATCATCAGCCCATTTAAGTCCCCACTGCTGGGGCACGGGCCTCCCTCCCTCAATCACATGAGGGGTAATTGCCATACTCACCACGCTTGGCAGACGGGTTGGCGAGGATTTTGATATAAATGCAGAGTTTTCCTTCTCTGATATGGTTGAGTGAAATGATGGCTGACGCATACGTTATACTTGTGAACAGGTGCTAATTTTGGGGGCCTGGTCTGCTTCTGATAACCTCATATTTGGCTTTTAATTTGCTTCATTCTATTTTGTGTTGCATTAGACTGTATGACTTGGTATGAGGATAATAAACCACTAAGTAAAAAGAACTAAAAAGAGTAACTGGCGAGTTTCATGCCGGATCTTCTCGACCAGAAACAACTTTGCGAGGCGGTGGTAGAATCGCAATACGTTTATTTATTTCTTGTTATATTTTATTTATCGGCATACATATGTAACTACATGTAAATTATTATTATAATCATAAACAGATTCAAATGATGTTACTGTATGACGATTTGTAAGTGCTGTGTACAAGCCTATGCAAATAAAAAATCTTTTGACTTTGACTTTGTCCATGCTGTCGCTTGGGAGCCCAAGGTCCACTTTCCTACTTCTATTCCTCCACTTCGTACGGTCTTGTGCGTCTCTAGTGGTCAGTTTTTTGACACCCATCTAAATGGTACGATATATATTAAGTTACCAAACTGTATTACCAACATCTTGTAGCAGTGGTGTAAAAGTAAAAACTTTAGTTAATACTAGCTTTTGCCCGCGACTTCGTCTGCGTGTAATTCGAATAAAAGCAAGGTCTTATAGATATCTTTATAAATTATAGCCTATGTGTTATTCTGATCTATAAGCTACATTACTGTAAAGTTTCATTAAAATCCGTTTAGTAGTTTTTGCGTGAAAGAGGAACAAACATCCATCCATACATCCATCCAAACAAACTTTCGCCTTTATAATATTAGTAAGGATTGATAATAATTCAGTGCTTAGTATAGGTAAGAAACATAATTTCTGCATTACACGCCTTATTAGTGTATTACACACGGCTGGCAAACATCGGCTTATTAATAGTATGTCTATTAAGCCACGCAAGCCGACAAAGACTGACACACGACCTCCGTAACCGATGGTGTGACCCTATGGTTAATCGAGAAATTTGGTGATTCACACGGGAGATTTAGTTACAAGCAGTCGTCATCATCTCAACTTGTCATTTCGGTGCGTTCGATTCAGTTGGTTGCCATTCCTTCGAACTACTTAGATTGAATCCGACTTAATGATTGTGGTAGCTCTGATTGTTTGAGATTTTTTGTATTCTCATTAGGTACGTAGGTATATCTTCGTTATTATAATATATTTTATTCCCCATAACTATGTATAACACAGTAGGTATTATTACACACACTTATATATGTATTTATACCGTCCGTGCGTCATAGCAATCAGGGCTCACATAATACCAGCGCCATGGCCTGCATGAAGGTACCTACCCCTTCCTTAAGTCGTGGCTTTAGCTGAGTGAGCTCCTTTTTGTATGCACCGCGACACACCTGGTCACAATGTAGGTATATATTGCCCGCCTTAAATATTTTAACTTGTAGGATTTTTTTTTTGTTTATCTTTCCTTTGTTTTAATGTGTTGTCTTACTGGTATAAACATCAGAAGTTTGTTTTTTTTTGTTATTCATTTGTAATCATGTGTGTCGTGTGTGTTTAACAAATAAATGTTTTTTATCTTTATCTTATCTAACTTTCGTCGATCGTGCAAGTGCGACTACTCACCATGTTTGGACATATCATCCGAAACGAGAGCTCTTTGGAACGTTTAATGGTACAGGGAGGAGTGGAAGGTCAACGCTACCGAAGCAGATCACCTACAAGGTGGACGGACAGTATCAAGTCTGCTACAAAGTGTTCCTTGACTGAATGTACACGCAGTGCCACAAACAGAGAAAGATGGAGAAGTCTCGCAAAAGCCGCAACCCAATATACAGACAATCCATAATCACGACCACTCCGTCTGGAGTGTACGACTGAGAAGAAGAAGAAGGATTGTATGAATGAACCCTGTGTCCTTTTACTATAAACATTCACACTTAGCTATAAGCAAAATATTGTTTTAAAATAAGTTTGGTCTAATACAAAATTTTCTTTTAACCCCTTCTATTACACGCATGGAACAATCCAAGATTTATAAACTCAGGTAGGTTTAACAGTGGATTGACTCCGTCATTTCAGCGTGTCAAAACCATTTTTTATGCGATAGTGCAGAAGGATTAAAGTAAGCGAAGCAAGCAATACCAGTGAAGTCAAGTCCACTACCAACCTACCAACATTGAGATCTTCAAGAAACGAGCCTATACCTTTCTAAAAAGCCAGCAACGCGTCTCCACCCTTCTGGTGTGGCTGATGTCCATTGGCGGCGGTGATCACTTACCATCAGGTGACTCACTTACTCGTTTGCCTCCCTTTCTCATAAAAAAAACATTTAAATCCCTTCGGATTGGGCCTCCGGTACGGCCACTTATTCACGTTGATCTGGATCCTGGTGTACGCTTGGATCATGATCAGTGATTTGGCAAGTGTGGTAATTACAATGAACCGACTGCTTTTTCCTACGCAAATCTTAGGAAACTTCAAAAGGAAATCAGATCAACTAAACCATAATTATAGGTACGTTTATAAGATGAGAAACTATTCGAAACACCTATTCCCTTATCACCTAGATAGTGCGCCCGATCCCTCTCCGGTCGTGTCACAGTAGTGTCCCATCGGAATATGATGGTAAAGGAATAGAGAATGCACTTGTGTTTGCGCAAACACACTTGAGCACTATAACATATCCTGTTTACGTGGCTGATCGCTGAGGTTGGCCGCCGTAGCCTTAATTGGTGGGGATATTATAATTATTAGTACTGAGTCACTCACTGTGGTAGAAATAGGGACAAAGATTTAAATAATAGAATAAAAACTTGATCTAAACGTACCCCGGGATTTAAAACGACAACTTTGGACGCGACTGGGTATCACACGCTAAGATGAGAAGATTTGAATGATATGAGATACATGCTTGAACTAGGACCAATCACCATCTCCGAATTAAAATACTTATGCTTATTATTTAAATGCGGTACGACCCGTTTGGATCAGTGGTAATGAACGGGTTGCGGGTTCGATCCCTGCACAGTACAAACATTTGTGTGCTTGAACATGTCTATTTGTATTGGTCTGGGTGTTTTTTACGTATTATAAGTATGTATTTACAAAAGAAAAGTATTGAATGTATATATTTGTAATTCCACTGTTGGTTCTAATATTCGTAACACAGGTGCTTTATATACCTATCTCGAAGTCATATCAATGTATGTGATGTGAAATATTTATTTATTAATTTATCCATTTAGCTACCAACGCGGCAACTATCATTATCATCACGGTATTATCACGTATTTTGACTTAAGAATGTACGAATAAAAAAAACTATTATTCAAATCATCGTTAGCCCATTTACGTCCCCACTGCTGGGGCACGGGCCTCCCTCAATCAAATGAGGGGTAATTGCCATACTCACCACGCTTGGCAGACGGGTTGGCGAGGGTTTTGATATAAATGCAGAGTTTTCCCTCTCTAGGTACTGATTATCATGCCAGCAGCTTTACCTTAGTCGACTTTTACGACACCTCGGTAAGAGTGAGGGTGACCTTTTCTGCTCTGCCGGGAACCACACGGCTATTATATTATTCAAATACTTTATTTCAAATTCGCATAACACAATTCCAAAAAAACAAAAAAATGTCTCAACCAATATTCAAAATACACAATAGATTAGCACCCTGTGGTTTGCTATGGAAGCTCATTATCACTATGACAAAAGATCTAGGGACGTTTTGACATAAAAAAAAGAAACAGTTGACTTTGGGCACGTCTGTTTTGTTTCTGAGAAGGCAGGAGTATGTGGCGAATTCATAATTTAATCTTTTTCTCACTAGGGTGTTTTTTGTTGGTGACTTTAAGGATTAATTTATTTATTTTTATTTATTTATTTAATAAGGACAACCAACAAATCTTACACTAATCTACAACAGTTTACAGTAAGTACTTAATAGGTATCTAGGTAAGTGCAGATTCACTTACAGGCTGCCACGACAAGCAATGTGAGCAGAATAAATGATAGGGAAAAAGGAAAACCAAAATAAAACTAAGCTAAAACAAAATAAAAGAAAACCAAATAAAATTAAAATTATTTAAAAGTGACTAAGACTAAACAATATTTGTCAGAGATTATGGCTTGAACGAGTCAAGTACAGTCTTCTTAAACTTACAAGTGCTGAATGACAAAATATCGACCTCAGCCTTTTTCTGCAGCCCATTGTACTGTCGTTGAAGCCTGTTAATCAATGAATGATGACCGAGACCGCTCCTAGAACCCTCGGGCGCAAATAGAGCATATTTACCTTTTCTTGGCAACTTAAGAGGTACATGGAACTGCAGCTGCTCAAGGAGGCCCGGGCAATCCAGATCACCATTAACCAACTTATGCAGAAAAAGAAGATCTAGCATGTGGCGTCTGTCCTGTAAGCTTATCATGTGGTATTTTGATAGGCGATCAGTGTACGAGGGCAGTATCTTCGCTTGACCCGATTGAAAAGTTATATGCCACAGAAAGCGCTTCTGTACACGTTCTATACGTTTTACGTTAATATCGTAGTGAGGTGACCAGACAGGACTACAGTATTCCAGAATTGATCTCACATACGCATTGTACAGCAGAATTTTGGTTGGTGGTTTTAGGTCTTTGCAGTCGCGAATCACAAATCCCAACATTTTAAATGCCCTACACGTAATGCTATCAACATGTTTGTTAAAATTAAGTTTTTTGTCCAGGATAACGCCAAGATCCCGAGTACAGTCGACCTCCTAAAGAGGAACTCCATTTATAAAATATGTAGGCGAAGTTTGTGTTTTTGCTCTTGTGAAACGAATGAAGTGGCACTTATCTGTATTAAGATCCATCCGGTTTACTTTAACCCAATGTGCCAAACTATCCAGATCATTTTGGAGGAGTATCTCATCATTTGGCGAAGTGATCACCCTACATATCTTCAAATCATCCGCGAATAGATAGGCTTTAGAGTATTTAAGTACAGAAATGACGTCATTTATGAAGATATTAAATAAGATCGGTCCCAGATGGGAACCTTGCGGCACGCCAGAGAGAACAGGCAATGGGTCAGACGTGCATCCATCCATTAACGACCACACTAGCTGATCGATCAGATAGGTACGATGAAAACCACCTCACCAATCCGTCACCTAGTCCATAGTGTGAAAGCTTAAACAACAAGATATTATGATCAACCCTGTCGAAGGCCTTGCTGAAATCAGTATATATAGTGTCAACTTTGTGCCGATTATCAACAGCCTGACTAGTGATAGAAAAGAATTCTGCAAGGTTCGACGTCGTAGATCGATTTTTCATGAAACCGGACTGACAAGAGGTAATCGACTGCTTGACATGCCATGTTAACACAGGACAGAGAAGAGATTCGAAAAGCTTTGCGATGGTGGGAAGAAGCGAAATTGGTCTGTAGTTTTTGATCAGTTTTGCATCACCGGATTTAAAAACCGGAACTATAAGAGCCTTTTTCCAGATCTCAGGAAACACGCCCAATCTCAAGGACTCATTAAAGATGATTGAGAGCGGATATGAGACGCACTCGGCACAACGCACCAAGAATATGGGAGGTATTCCATCGGCGCCCGCGCCCTTAGTTATGTCCAGCTTTTTTATCGCAACCATAATTTGGCGCGGTGAGAATGATATCACTCCGATATTATTATTGCCGGCTGCGACAGGAGGAGGGAGCATTAGCCTCTCATTCGCTGAGGGTTTACTATAAGCTGACAAGAAGCAACTACCAAACAGGGAGACTATTTGATTTCCATTATTAGCAGTTATATTGTCGAATTGCATAGTAGAAGGGTAATTACTACTGTTGGTTTTTTTGTTTTTTATGTAGGACCAGAAGAGTTTGGGGTTGTTCATTAATGATTTTTCCATATCAACCAAGTATTTATTATAAGAAAATTTTATTAACGATTCGCACCTTCGTTTGAGCGACTGTAAATATAATATGTCAAGAGGGTTGTGGAATTTATTACATTTAATTCTATATTTGAGTTTTTCGCGGAGTAGTTGAATTAAGCTTTTGGGGTACCAAATAGGATATTTTGAGCTTCTCAACTTACGTAAGGGGGCATAACTAACAATAACATCTCTCAGTATGACATAGAATCTGTTCAATCTGTCCTCAACACTGAAGCAGTCAATGAACTCCTCGTCCCATGAGATCTTGTTGAGATCCATTACAATCTTCTCATAATCAGCTTTGTGGAAGTTATACCTGGGCTCGCCGTAATTCTTATTTAAACGAGGGTCTTCTTGCAAGAAGAAGATTAATGTTTTGACTTAAAATAATAAAAGACGATGGGCAAAAGTGGTCCAACAGTTGCCACGGATTAGAGTAATGCCAATCATTAGATATAATTATTATTTATTAATTATTATTTCTATTGAAAAAAATATAACCAATAATGAATTATGTTTGACTTTTTGGAGTATTTTTATAAAAATCATACATTTTTAAGTTGTAATATAGGTCATCATGTAAACCAGCGTCATGGCCTTTGTCTGGGCTGTGACATAAGCTGAGTAAGGGCCATTTATACTAGACGTCATAACACACCATAATATTCATTTGGCACTGTCTGAACATGATTGAATATAGTTTTGCTTTTTTTTTCCTTTTGTTTTATTTTTATGTATTTTTAATTGTTTTATGTTTTGTTTTCTGTTTGTGCCAAATTGTGTTCTGTTTACAATTGCTATATGTTCTGTGTTGTGATGTCTATATTAATAAATATTATCTTTCTTTCTTTCTAAAGTAAACCAGATGTTTACTTTACATTAACAATAGTTTTTCAAACAATCACTCGAACCAATTTTGATGCCCCTCTGTGACTTTAAAGTACGCAGACGAGCCTTTTCATTGGCCTAATTATGTCTTAATCGTGGAGCCTCTTGGACCAAGCTCTATACACATTTGCCCATCATCCTTTGTTTTCAAAACTGTTAAGTATTCATTTGACGTAAGTATGACGTATCATCATTCGATATATGTACGAACAGCCACATAGCAATGTCAAATCAGTCAATTGTTTTGGTTATTTCTACATTTGACATATTGTAGTAACATGATGTGTGATGTTCTTCGTGTATACATGGAAAATGTTAGCCAAAAACTGGTAAACAGATCGAATTTACATATATTGCATGACAAGTTATGCTATATAAAACTTGTAGTGTAATATTGAAACTCACCTAATTTCCTATATTTGAAAAAAAACGATAACATTTTTTAGAATTATGGTTTTTTTCACCATTTTAACACTAGAATTAGTTTCTTGTGCTAGTGCATTTTTAAATGGATTCAATCAAGACTTAACATAATTTTTTTTATGAAATAGGTGGCAGACGAGTTGACGGATCACCTGATGGTAAGCGCTTACCACCGCCAATGGACACCAGCAACACCAGAGGAGTCACAAGCGCTGCCGACCTTTTAAAAAGGAATACGCTCTATTCTTGAAAGTTTGTAGGTCGTATTGGTCCGGAAATACTGCAAGCGATAGTTCATTCCATAGTTTTGTTATTTTTTTAAACATATAATTTAGCTTGGACTGTTAGAAAGTATTATCTTATTAACTTGCATCGAAACGTCCATCAATCCCTTAAATGTGATTTTAGAACACAATTCAAAAGTAAATATTCAATGTTCTTTTATGCTACAAAGAGTTTTATCCTTTCAGTTTAAAACAAAAGCAGTTTTTTTACATTTAAGTAGGTCCACCACAAAACACGCTGTATACACGATCTGTTATGTTAAATTCCTCTCCCCCGCTGTTCAAGAAAAAAAAACATAATGAGTCGTAAATATTCCATAATCTGTCCTAAGAATGAGTAGCCATGACTTGTCACTACTGTCATCCATTTTTGAAGACATAAGAATATTCAAACTGCAACTCTATTTCTTTGAAATAAGGATCTCAGTTTGACAATAAAAAGCAAAGTGTATTGTTGTAGTGATGCGGCTAGAATCAAAATTAGTGTAATTTTGCAGTTGAGTTATTTTTTTCATTTTATTCGAATCTAACTCAAGAGTTTTCCAAAAACATCCGTTCATTTCGTCCCCAGGAGGCAATCAGCGATATTTTAGATTTGTGGGGAGGGTAGGAAGGAGAGGAAGATAATTCAGCGGCAACTACTCAGCACCTAGGTAGCGGTACTTGTGACGATCAATAATAGATTAGTAGATAAGATGGTGCGTCTTTCGAATGAAAAGTTTAAGGATCGAATCCAAGCCTGCAACACTGAATTTTTATTTTTTCTACTAGTTATGAAAAACTTCGCGAGAACACCTTTTCATTTTGGAAAGTTATTGAAATGGTGGACAACCATTTGATTAATTATCTACCCACAACTGTTGAGTATATTATTTTGAATGGTGAATGTGAACCAGTTGGTCTAGTTGCCCTGTATAAAGTGTACGTGTACGCTACAAACGCGTACACTTTTAACTAAAGCGATGACTTTGTCAAACTTTCGAATGAAATTTTTGATGTCACTCGAGTGCAAGACGAGTTGGTACGCATCACTAGCATTGTCAAAGGATTACTCGTCAATGAAAAGGTTGTAATTTGTTTGTGGTCAGTTAGTTGCTTGGATTTATTGGTGTTTGGACGGCTCGAATGGTCATGTTACCGTTTTGCATTTTTTTGTCAAGTTAAGTAATGGATCTGGGAAAGTGTTTAAAAAGTAGTTTTTTTTCGAATAGCCAGCAACATTTGATCGCAACGTCACCTGATGATAAGTGATGATGTGATCGAGGGTAAATCTATTTAGTAGCGCTTCGGCACGAATAGGACGCCACCTCGATGGGAGTGATACCACCGCCCCACAGAAAACCGGTGTGAATCAGCGTCTGTGCTGTGTTTAGCCTACAGGGTGAGTTGGAAGACCCACTTCTGGGGAGAAAAGGGTTTAATTGTTGGCAGTACACTTGAGGCTCGACTGATTGAGGTTGTCCATGGGCGGTGGCAATCGCTTACATCAGGTAATTGGTCTGCTTATATGCCACTTATTGCATAAAAAATACGTCTACTGAATATTCATAATAATGGCTATGAAAAAGGATAAAAATAAAAAAAAAACATCATAAGCTTTCTGTATGACCCAAGGGTTAAAGTAAAAAATGCCTCTTGGCATTCAGTTTATCCATTGTATAAACGTTTGTACAATAAAGTTTTTAATAAATAAAGCTACATCTACAAAATTGCACACAACCAAGCCGTGTGGAATATTAAAAAAAAACGATAATCTCAACAATATTGAGCAAAAATGTATTCAGCGACGGAAAGGAGTAGAGCTAACAGTAACAAACCGCCAAAGAGCCGCGAAACCGCTAAACTCTACCTACGCTACGTAGAGTAGAGCCTATGATTACGCGTCGCACGACAAATGTTTAAAATAGATTATATTTTTACACTTCCGCGGACTGCTAATGCACCCGCAATGAGATTAGTGTACGCTGATGTAGAGGCATTGATCGTTGGAAAAAAAGAAACATTTTTTCTTGCAATAATATATATACGGTACATGTTGAGTGGAAAACATGTAAATAAACCATTCATAAAAAGGCGAGTATTACTAATGACTACAAAGCTTGCAGATAATTCGAAGAAACGAAACATAGCGCGATGTAGTCAACACCCAGCGCCATCTATTGCGGAGCTTGGTACTAATAGCAGAAATGAGTCCCAAAATGAAGTGAAAGCGGTCCCCTAGTTGCTTAATAATAGCGTTATTTATTAGACCATGCTTGGCTCAGTGGTCAATAACACCAGATGAAACCCATACATAGGTCGCGGTGCCATTCCCAGATCTGGATAAAATAAATAAGTTTATAGAATAGATAGACACTTTAAAAGCATAAAATCGTTATGCTATTTTAGGATAAACTTTGTTTTTGCAATGCATGTGTGTTGAGTGTTACAGCCATGAAGTGGAATAGATTTTATCTCTAAAATTCAAATTAAATTCTTTTAATAGTGCAATATTGGATCTGTACAGTATATTTTTTTTTTTTAGTAAAGGGCAGACAAGCTGACGTTTCTTTTGACTATGTTAATAAAAATTCTCCAAGTATCAAGTCAGTTCTGTCGCCATAACATAGTAGTAAAATAATTTGATTCTATCTAACGCTGTTGTCAAGATGTCACCACAGACTAGTTACACAAATAAACTCCGTCGAGTTAGGTTATCTCAGCTGTTGCGGTATTAAAAAACAAATTATTTTATCATATAGTACAAGAGGTGTTGGAAATATTGATACCATTATTAATGAAACCCAGTTGGTCTGGCTGGTTCCCTTCTGGTGGGTTTCATTATGTCTAGCGTTCGTTGCCGAGTGGTCACTGTGACCAAATTTGATCTATTGTGACTTCCGCTCCCACTTATACATCGTCTCCGAAGCCTACGGTCAGCATAAATCGTATAATGGCCTTGGGAGCGATAGACTTAACATTCTCCGGGCAGATGTGGTTGCTGCCCAGGGTGCGGCTTCATGGGTGCCCGAGAGTATCACATTGACAAAGGACGTGCATCGGTGTCTCGTCCTCTGCCTTACAGAATCTACAGAATCTAGGGGCTCTCATTGTAATTACCAGACTTTTCAAATCCTTTAAGCGTGAGGTTCAAAGCGACAAGTTAAGACGAAAGTGGGAATGATGCGCTAGGATAATGACGATTTATGTCATGTAGATACAGTAATCTTGTGTAAGCAAACTATGGCTTAGCTAGCGATAATTTTTAGTAACCACACAAAATTTTATATGGGGAAGTTTCATTATCCATTACCTGGAGGTTGTCTGGTAGAGATCGCTCCCAGCCATAAGACCGCCTAAATTGTACATTGTATCTCTGTATACCTAGCTTTTAAGTTTTGTATGTTGTGCAATAAAGTGTATCTATCTATCTATTATCAACGCATCAAATTTCCATGACTCAAGTTAGCTATTACTATTTAATAACTTCTTAATAAAATCGAATAAAATAACATATCGAAGTAAATGCAGGCAATGACAAACTTAAGCTACAGAGTCAAAGTTTTAAGATAAATTAGCCAAAAACGCTAAGTTTCTATCCTACTTGAAATTCAATAAAGCATTGAGAAAATTATAAATTTTTGAAGGTGGTTCTTTATTAGGAAATTAGTAAATTAACTAACTTTTCACTTGTCACACTTACTATTGTCACATATTAATATTCTCCAACTGATTACAGTTCTGCGGCCAATTTCAACGATCAGCCACGTACGCAGGATATATTATAGTGCTCAAAAGTGTGCGCAATCACAAGTGCACTCTCTATTTCCTTACCCTCATATTCCGATGGGATACCAGCGTGACATAACCGGAGATCATAGGGCTACATGAGCGTCGACTTCCAGACTCCAGGGCTGACATTTCTAACCGAAAACTTAGGTACATATTTTTGGTATGACCCAGGGATCGAACCCGGGACTTCGTGCGCAGCTGGCGCTTTATAGTGCGACGCAGGACTCCCGCTTACCTGCGCGACTCGTGCGCAGTATCTCGGAGTATCTCTGAAGGACCGGATCAGAAATAATGTAATCCGACAGAGAACCAGAGTCACCGACTTAGCCCACCGAATTAGCAAACTGAAGTGGCAGTGGGCTGGTCATATTAGCCGCAGAACTGACAGCCGTTGGAGCCGTAAAGTCCTTGAGTGGAGACCGCGACTCGGTAAGCGTAGTGTAGGACGCCCTGCGACAAGATGGGATGATGACATTCGAAGGCTGGCTGGTGTGGGCTGGATGAGAGTGGCGTGCATTAGGGGAGACCTATGTCCAGCAGTGGATGAGTGTGGGTTGCCGATGATGATGATGAAGTTTTATTGCTAGGATAGGATTAGGTTTTAAAAGTAAATAAGTAGAACACTTACACCGTTACACTACTAAACACTACACCACCGAGGCAGTCACATTTTGTCACATGCTCTTGTACTAGCTTACAAGTCTCAAGCTTAAACCAGCAAAGTACTCGAAATACTCATGCGCACGCTACCGGTTGGAATGGCATATCTCACATGCGCGTGGGCCGGGGATCAGTGCTCATGTTTTATTGAGCCAATTCATCTCGGATGGTTAGCATTTAAAGATGACTTATTAGACTTTATTTCAGTATATCTTGTTATCAGATTGCGGGAATGGCAACTCAGCCATTTAGGTTGTAAAAACTGATGTAGTTATATAAATTAAATATACGTTATTGCGCAATATAATTTCAGACCAATTTGCAATTTGTAGCGTTTGCAATTTGTTACGTCAGAGTATAAATGGATAAGAACATATCCTTCCTAAATGGAAGGTCGTATGCAAGCTCGGCGGTAAAACTTAATTAGGAACTTAATGAAAACTTAAAACTTTGTTTTGACCGTGGAAGAGCCACGCTTTCGGCATGAATGGGCTGGCTCGGCCGGAGTGATACCATGGCCTCCCAGAAAAGCTACAGTTTTTTTTTACAAAATTAGGAATGACGGGCTGGAGTGATGATGCTGAGACATGAGACTAGATTATTGTTTTATAATTTAATAAGCTCCTTTTCTTTTAGTGACTCAGTATATCTGCTCTCTGCCAAATCAAAAATATCTTTATTTAATTTAAGTCCATACAGATCATTTTTGAATGTCAAGTATTATGTAATCTACCGCTGATTCGGAATGTCAATTTCTACCGAGAAGAATCAGCAAGAAACTCAGTACTTACTTTTTCCAAAAAATATGGTACTTAATTAGAATTTTCATTTTTATACAAATTATGATTACAGTAACTCAGCCTGTTGGTACGCAAGAGAAGAGCCCACGTTGCAATTACAACGGAAGCGATGTCAGACATCACCGCCTTTGGGACTGCCATACTGGCCCGCGAGATGCTTCTTCACGCTTCGTTTGAAGGAATCCATATTGTAGGTAGGAGGAAATACATGCGCCGGCAACGAGTTCCATTTCTTTATGGTGCGGCAGAAATAGGAACTGCCTAATTTTTTAGTCCGTGATGGAATGTTTTCCACCGTGAAGCAGAGATAGCGTTGTCCGTGGCGTGTAGTTCTGTGACGAAAAATGTCCCTCAAAGGCCTATGTATTAGGCTATGCTCAAAATATTATGGCGTGATCGTAGTCTGAACCTAGCCTTCAAATAAAATTAAAAAAAAAAATCATTTGTTTCAGGCTTCGTCCATAATATTATTAGTATACAAAAATACTTAAATACTATGTTAGTAGAACCAAAACCAATTAATTTAAGTATCTGCCGCGCGCTGCGACCCCGGGCAAGCGCACATGCACTTGGACCCAGTGCCGCAGCGCGGGGCTGTCCGGCTTCTGGATGAGCACGCTCAGGATGGTGTTGGGGCTCCCGCGCGTGCGGTGCATCAGCGACGCGATGCGGCGCCGCACCACGGTGTGGAAGCCGTCAGTGTGCGCGTGTGCAAACATCGCAGATGCACTACAGTAGCGCGGGAGCCCCACCAGTACCCTGAAAGCATTATTATATTGGATTTGGAGTGCGTTGATAGCCCGCTGCGTACAGTTAATCCACAGATTGCAGGTGTAGAGAGTTTGACAGTATGCTTTAAACAAGGTCATCATCATCAGCCCATTTAAGTCCCCACTACTGGGGCACGGGCCTCCCTCAATCACATGAGGGGTAATTGCCATACTCACCACGCTTGGCAGACGGGTTGGCGAGGGTTTTGATATAAATGCAGAGTTTTCCTTCTCTGGGTGCTGATGATCATGCCAGCAGCTTTACCTTAGTCGCCTTGTACGACACCTCGGTAAGAGTGAGGGTGGCCTATTCTACTCTGCCGGGACCACACGGGTGATTATTAAACAAGGTAATTTTGACCATTGAAATACACCGCGTGAATCTGCGAGCCAACATATTACAGCGGACCGCCATCGATTTTGTAATAACTTACGTCTCTCTTTGACTTGTCCTAAACTTGATCACAATGGGCATGATAACTCATAAAATGTTTCATACATTCCTCATCCAATCTCTGACGCTAAGAATTTTACAGCTTCCGTATTCCGGTCGACTTATGCCACCAGTCTGATCAGACCTCTACTCAGAAGCATTGATATGAAACTGAAGGCCCAAATTAAAATGGTGTTGCAGCGAAAGTGCTAATCAAGTCAGTTGATCATTTATGCACTTAGCACTTTGGATTTTCCCGTGTGAAGGTTTGTGGTATGTCAGAAGGGATTAGAGGTGGAATCACCGAAATTTTGTAAACAGCATTTTTTGTAATTAAATTGCAAGCCATGTTTAAATCAGACTACTTTTTTACGAATTACGAATTCTTGTGTATTGCAAGTATTTTAAAATGTAAAATAATGTCCTTCTACCGATGTTTTGGCTAAGATAAATAACACACTTAACAAAATCATCTCGTGTTCAGGTGTCCCGCCTGAACACGAGATGAAAATTTTAAGTGTATTATTTACTTAAGAATACATTGCAAAATATTGCTATAAAAATATCAACTATTGATTTAGCAGTCTCATCTTAACTGGTGGTCAAATATTTGTAATAATATTTCCACTGGATATTGTAAATATACCTACAATATTGATGAGACTATCGACAGTTCATGTCGAATCAAGCACTTACAAATTTCTTCGGCTTAATAACGCGTTCAGTGGTCTAATTGGTAGAACATTCACCCGGATTGTGGAATGTGTGGGTTCGTGTCCCGCCTAAACACGAGATGAAATTTTTAAGTGTGTTATTTACATAAGAATAAATGGCAAAAGATTGCTATAAAAATATCAACTATTGATGTTTTGGTTCAACAACTAATCTAACCTTAACATCTTAAATACGAACCGTCAAGTAGTCTTAAGGAAGTCTTTTTAAAGCCCAACTAGTGGAATGTTTCGGAACGTTAGTTTCAAATCATGCCAATAGATAGCGCTAGGTTTCGTTACATCGCGAAGGCGTTTCGTGTTTTCGGATTACCTATAAGCGTTGCCGCTGTACATATGATTTACTTCTTTATAAATAGTATGTTTAGATGGGTAAACGCATTGGGCTATAAAAAGAGACATATTTTAGTACACAAGTGTGTGACATAAATTCACGTTCTATTCTGTAACCTTTATTGAAATAATGGGTAAGCTTTGTTATCTTACTCTATTGATCTGTGTCCGATCTTTTTCGAGCCACGGCAACTGGAAAGCTTCACTTTGCCACTAAAAATTGTCGAATTAAAACCAGTCAAAAATTTCCCTACCCGGCTTACCCGGGAATCGAGGTCGACCCCTTGCATTTTTGTCTTGTTGCATCCAAAGCAGTCATTTTGGAGCCCATGACACGATTAAATCATGATTCAGGATTTGGGAGTCTGGTAATTACAATGAAGCGACTACAGTCTGACCTTATCGACCATTTAGCAAGGGAGCCAGACCAACTAATTCTGAACCCTGACGCTCTAATATATATATATATTTTTTATGTGATAGGTGTCAGACGAGCAGACGGATCACCTGATGGCAAGCAATCGCCGCCGCCCATGGACACTTGCGACACCAGTGGAGTCACAATTGCGCTACCAACTTTTAAACCACCCTTTCCCCCGGATTAGGCTCCAGTACGCTCACTCACACAGCGAAACACAACACAGTGCTGCTTCAGGCCGGTTTTCTGTGAGGCCGTAGTATGACTCCGGTCGAGCCGGCCCATTCATGCCGAAGCGTGGCTCTCCCACGGTTTTGTCTACATTGATAAATTAATCTAGTAAAAAAAAACTTTTATCCAGATTTTTAAATTATAATGTAAGTAATGTAAAGATACTTTATAAGTAAAGTAAAGTATCAGCCTATAAACTGTCCCACTGCAGGGCAAAGGCCTCTATCATAGAAATCAAATTATCGCTACTATGATGGGATTAGGCTTAATCACCACGCTTGCCAAATGCGGATTGGTGATCACAAATGAGCTATGTTCGAAAAATTCGAAACATACTTTTCGCTCGACCCGGGAATAGAACCCAAGACCCCGAGATCACGGACCGCTACTTAACCCACTAGGCCATCAGGGCGTTTAAAATACTTTATACTTTAGCTTAAATATCTTAGTCTAATCTTATTTGGGATCTACTGTGCCAAGGAAAAGGGCGTTGCTGTCTGCTACATAGTTTTTATAACTTCTTGCATATAGCATAATATATAATATATATAAGCATTAAATCTGTTTATAAATTGTAAAAACTTTTGAAACAAAATAAAGATATATTTTTTTATAATCCCTTCACTTTGATTTCCTTCAACATTCTCTTAAACCTATAACTGTCGTCTGCAATTTGTTCCAAAAGAAAAAAAGCTTGCAAAATTTTCAATCGGACAGAACCGGAACGTGTGCGCCTGCGCACAGTCAATTATTAGGTTATTATAGAGTAATAACTCATCAGGTGCAAGAAATAAAACCACGAGGAAGTCACGGGAAAAAAAATCAATCCATCGACTATTGGGGCCCATTTATATACACGTAAATCTAAATGTAAACAAAATAAGGGATGTAACCGGACTCACTTTGCCGATTGCCCTAAGATAAGCCGTGGATAGGAAAGAATGTAAAGACCTTGTCACTGCCTCGGTAAAGGCATTTCAAGAAAGGCACGACTTCAGCAATGAAGAAAATGATGTAGAAAAAGAAATCTAAATGATCATCTGATGATGATGATTCTTAACATGTTATTTCACGGTCGCGTCCAAGGCCAAAGCTTTGTAGTCTGGTGATAACAATTAAACAACTGCGTTTCAACCGTGGGACAGCCACGCTTCGGCATGACTGCACCTGGCTGCGTTGTATACACAGATTTATGTACACAGTTTTGTATACACAGACTTATCGTGTTGCCGTATGCAAGGGTACTGGAAACCAAAATCGAGGTATAGGGGAAAAGTCAGGCAAGGCACTTGTAACTCCACCGCTCATGATCATTACACAGGCGGCTTATGTGAGGCACGGGGTATCACTCCGGTTGGTTAATAGGCTGGCGCACTGCCATTCATTCCGTTGGAGCCGTAAAGTCCTTGAGTGGAGTCCGCGACCAGGTAAGCGTAGTGTAGGACGCCCTGCGACAAGATGGGATGATGACATTCGAAGGCTGGCTGGTGTGGGCTGGATGAGAGTGGCCGAAAATCGGGAGCAGTGGCAGTGCATTAGGGGAGACCTATGTCCAGCAGTGGACGAGTGTGGGTTGCTGATGATGATGATGAGGATGACTGCCATTCATGCCACAGTGATTTAAAGTGCAAACTATGCCATCAGGTGATCCGTCTGTTCGTCTGCCACCTATCACATGAAAAAAAACCACTAGATACTGCTACGCCGGGCTATTATTTTATCTGTTATAATACCGGTTTCACTGGTTCTACATAATTTGATCCCCCCCAGCCCATTCCATCATCGGACGACAAGGCGCGGCGAGTGCTTTCATCCTTATGTGGTAGAAATACCCCTTATCCGCACGAAGCGATTAGCTTCCACATTTATAATGCGGACGGCTAAGGAATGGAACTCTCTGCCGAGATCTGTGTTTCCTGACCACTATAATCTGGGCATCTTTAAGGCAAGAGTGAACAGGCATCTTTTAGGCAAACGCGTATCATCCTAGACCTCATCGTCGCTTTCCATCAGGTGCGATTGTGGTCAAGCGTTGGCTTATTGACCAAAAAAAAAAATGTTTAAATCATTAAAAATATTAATCACGCATCATAATATGTGTGAATGGGCCTTAAAATCAGATGCACTAAAAATGCCAGCAAAAATAATACCCCCAACCGGTAGCCGCTTGAGGAATCGCTAATGACCCAAAAATTATAAACGAATCCACCGGGCGGTAATAACTCGATCGCGTTTTTGCACCGATTGACCACTGGCTGGGCCACGTTTATGATAATCACAACTTTGAGGCTGTGTAACAATCAACTTTAATTTTGATTTTGAAGTTTAGGTGATTCATTGGACAGTTTTTTTTTACCTACTGCTACTGAATAGTAGGTAGGTTTAAATAACTACCGAGCCGTTAGGTAGGTAGGTAGGTAGTTAAGGTAAAGCTGCTGGCATGATCATCGGCACCCAGAGAAGGAAAACTCTGCATTTACATCAAAACCCTCGCCAACCCGTCTGCCAAGCGTGGTGAGTTAGGCAATTACCTCTCATGTGATTAAGGGAGGCCCGCGCCCCAGCAGTGGGACTTAAATGGGCTGATGATGATGATGATGATGAGCCGTTAGTGCTTGGTTTCCTGGTTAAACAAAAAGTATTTTTCGATTTTTTTTAACAAAGCTCGGGTTTGTGATCATCAATCCACGTTAGGCAAGCGTGAACCTAATTCCATCATAGTTGCTGTAATGTTGCCGATATATCGTTGTAATAAACCAGGCTGGCCAACACACACACCACCATTGGGCACCTTTTGTCACGTCCGTCCCGCTTAATCAATCCGAGTCAACTGACATTTATTACTCTATGGACCAGTGTTGCTAACTCGTGGCATGTGCACTCGAGATAGGTCATATACTACAGTAGCGATGACTTTATTTCATATTATTATATACTAGCGGCCGCCCGCGACTTCGTCCGCGTGGAAAAGTAACTTTTAACCCCCCTTTCAACCCCTTACAACCCCCTTTTCGCAATAAAAAGTAGCCTATGTTCTTTCTCAGGGTCTAGATTATCTGTATACCAAATTTCATTTAAATCCGTTGAGTAGTTTTGGCGTGAAAGAGTAGCAGACAGACAGACAGACAGACAGACAGAGTTACTTTCGGATTTATAATATTAGTAAGGATGTACCAACCTGAATTTTTTAAATGTGTCCAAATATTTTTTTTTCTTTCTACAGTGCGACAGGGTGCTGGCTGATGTTTTACTTTTTAAAAAATAATAATTAAAAAGTTTTGTAACAAGCTTTTTATTCACATTCAGACAAAGTCCAGTGACAATATAATATTATGCAATAAATTACCAAGCTGATCTCATGATGATGCAGAGAAATTGGGCTTAAAATCAAGAGTGACCTTGTTTTGCCGGGCCAGTCAATCGAGAAAATAAAATTTGGTTTTGGTATTATTAAATCTTATTTGGCCTGGTGAGCCTTTTTAATTTTTCCTCAAATTTAGTTTTTTTTATATCTCATGCAAATGACAATGACGTTAAAAAATTATATCCCTGACCTACATACTCAATGTGTCTTTCGTAACAGAGACGATTCGATGAAAACTGAGATTTATCGACATCTCGATATCTGGAACAAGCCCCATTTGTTTCGACATACACTGTTTCTAGCAAGTTCGTTTTGTATCGTTTGTTGTATTTTGTTGACAACAAAATAAATGGACGCCTAGATGTTTCAATGAAAGTGTTAACTTGCTTTGACAGAATAGGTTCATACAAAGGATTGCGCTTTGTGAGATTTCAAATGCGACGTCACATATTTGTCAAATATTAAAAAGTGCAGACTAGCTTTTGCCCCGAAAGAGACAAAAAGTACTTGTTTGTCACTCTCCCTCCCTTTAACTATTTCCACTTAAAAGTCAAGTCAATTTGTCGCTCCGTTTTGCCAAAAAAGACGGAAAACAGACAGACACATACAATTACCCATTTATTTTGTATGGATGCCGAGTGGAAGTCGTTTTCTATCAACATCCTTTTTTTTTAAAGCCGTTTATTTGGCCGCAATCTGTTACCTGATGATGGGACTGAGAGTGGATCGATCATATCTGTTTAGTAACAGCCTATTCACTTTGGTCTAAGTCAATCGTGTATAGATATATATCGGGAGCCCTACCTACCCTTTCTTGAGGCATTTATTTTTTCAAAATCTTATATCTTAATTTTTGAAATAACATAATGAAATAAACAATTCTTCAGTTTGATTTCACAACATAACGAAATCATAAGCTAATAATTTCAGCAGAGACAGTTTTCTTGTTTCGTACTTTTTAGAGCGTGTTTTTTGGTAGTCGAGTTAAAGTTTTAAAACTTTATTTTAATTTAACATAATTTTAGTTATGTAAACAAAATTACATATTTAAATTTTTTAGTTCCTTACTCTTAGTCCCCTAGAAGGCGCTGTAGTCAATTTAACGTCATGTAACCTTTAACCAGAAGACAATCAAGACGCTTCTAACGACACCTCATTTGTTCAAGTATGATAACTAGTTTAAAAGTTATGAGGGAACAGATGAACATACATACATACATACATAAATACATACAGGTCAAAATCATAACCCTCCTTTTTGCTTCGCCATAGTCGGGTAAAAAACTAAACAGTTTCCTTAATACACTACTATTTTTTCCTAAGCTTGTCATTCAAGCCATCAAGTGTCAAAATCTGTCCGTCTGTTGATTAATAGTTAATTTAATTACGAGTAATGCGTGATAATTCTGATGATTAGTCGGTTTGGTTGTAAACATCATGATGGACATGGAAGGGCGCTGATGACAGCTGTCGGTTTTATGATATCATCGAATCGAAGGTAACTGATACCTACCTACGAACACTTTTAATCTTTGATTATAAGAATAAATATCCTCCAGCTGATTACGGCTGCGGCGGTCAATCTTAACAATCAGACACGTATGCAGGATATATTATAGTGCTCAAGTGTGTGCGCAAACACAAGTGCACTCTCTATTCCTCATAATCTGATAGGATACCAGAGCGACACGACCGGAGAGAGATAGGGCGCAGAACCAACGGCTTAACGTTCTTTCCGAGGCACGGGGGGTGCAATTCCGCCAACTCGCATACAGACAAACACACACACACACACACACACACACACACACACACACACACACACACACACACACACACACACACAGACAGATAAAATATTAATAGCATAATAATACTTTTAAGTCTAGTAATTGTAATTCATGCATGTTTGTTTTAGCTAATTGTAACCTCGACAACCACTGTTTGGAGAGGGCGTTCTCACTTGCAGTTGAGAACACCACAAATGTTAAGTAGCCATTAAGTTTTTGATAAATAAAGAATTTTTGTATTTGTATATTTGTATTTGTAACTTCTAGACTCCGGGCTGACTATAAGTATTTTTAGGTACCAATTTTTGGCCAGGCCCGGGGATTGAATCCGGGGCCTCTTGAGCAGCAACAGTTCGAATCTATCATCATCATTTTAGGCAATAGTTTCCCACTGCTTTACATACGCCTTTCCCAATGTTCTTCTTATAATAAAGTAAAATAAAAATAAATGTTATATTATTAAAATTAAGGAAAGTTTAAACATAACATATGTAATAATTTAAAGAAGAGCAGAGTTCCCTAATACAAGCAAATATGTTGCTTAAAAGGAAGCTCCAACTACAATTATCTGTATGAAATGTGTGTTATTGAATAAATAATTTTGAATTTGAATTTTGAATTTTGAATTTTGAATCTTCTGACAGATCGTTCTTGTGCCGTCCGCATCCAAGGGATTCCCGCGACCGTCATCAGATCGTTGGTCCACCTTGAGAGGGGGCTATCACGTCTGTGACTATAATATATACTAGCTTATCTTCAACCTATATACAGATTTCGATTGTTACCTATTACTTCATATCCTCTTTCTACCCTTACTTACTTTTTTTTTATAATGGCTCTACGCGAAGATATCAATGTCAAATAACTTATTGAGAATAAGTAGGAAGTTAATAGTCGAAGACAGTCAAAGTAGCAGTCACTCAATAAAGTAATTATAATAATAATAATTAATATAAAAATTATAATAATAATTAATTAAGTAATTGCCGTGTGGTCCCCGGCAGAGTAGAATAGGCCACCCTCACTCTTACCCAGGTGTCGTAAAAGGCGACTAAGGTAAATCTGCTGGCATGATCACCAGCATCCAGAGAAGGAAAACTCTGAATTTATATCAAAACCCTCGCCAACCCGTCTGCTAAGCGTGGCGAGTATGGCAATTACCCCTCATGTGATTGAGGGAGGCCCGTGCCTCAGCAGTGGGGACTTAAATGGGCTGACGATGAATATCTATAAGTAATGTATTTAAAAAAAAGTGGCAAACCGTGGAGTAGAGCGGAGCTGCGGGAGATCACTTATGGATATAGAATTTCATTTATATCGAGTCAAAAACGGATATATGAGTACAAGAACCTATTTATAACTGAGGAAAATCAAATACTAAGAACTAATTCCAACCATCACGATTTTAACAATTCGATCCAATTATAAAAAGTTCGGTCAAGACATTATAATAAAACCACTGTTATTGTTTTGTTCAATGCAGTTTAGCATTTTTTGCGCGTTGCATCCTGATTAGAGGAAAAAAATCAATTTCAACCACGAACACTAAACTAATGGTAATTTAGATCGACTCGTGCCGAGCTGTGATGGATGCGGTTTTGCTATAAGGTTTAATAAAAAAATAAGTGTATATCATTTTGTTTTTTTTTTTTATGATATAGGTGGCAGACGAGCAGACGGATCACCTGATGGTAAGCGATTACCGCCGCCCATAGCCGCCTGGAACACCAGTAGTGTCACAAGTGAGCTGCTTACCTTTTAACCCCCCTTGCCCTGGATTGGGCCTCCGGTACCCTCACTTACGCAGCGAAACACAGCGCATGCACTGCTTCACGCCGGTTTTCTCTGAGGACGTGGTATTACTCCGGTTGAGCCGGCCCATTCATGCCGAAGCGTGGCTCTCCCACTGTTGAATTAAATTGAATGAAGAGGCAATATAAGTAAAAATAAATAAATTGAGACAACATCACATACATTTTCCTCGTCCCAAACTAAGGTTTTCCCTTGTAATATGGAAACCAGCAAAGACGAAGGTACCACAAAGACCTAGACCCAACACAAATTATCTGTATCATCAACAAACATTTGTGTTAGGAAGTTACGAGTACAGTGGCACCTTCTAACTCCATATTATCAAATAGATAGACATTTTTTATTCTATGATATTTCTTTATTGCACACATACAAAATTTAAAAACTAGGTAATTTCAAGGCGAATCTAGCAAATGGTTAATAAGCTTTCTGGCTTCCAATTACTGCATTTTTTATGTGGTAGGTGGCAGACGAGGTAGAGGTATCACCTAATGGTAAGACATTTTTGCTGTTTACGGACACCCGCGACACGAATGGAGCTACAACCACGTGTCAACCTTCTAACTGTCAAACATGGACAAATTTTGTTTCTCTGTAGCAAAATATACTCTTTCTTACTCAGGAATACCATATTATTTGGCTGGTAAAGAGGATCCTCTACCCAAAGGTTGTCTGGAAGAAATCGCTACAAGCGATAAGACCGCCTTATTGTACTGTCTGTTGCTGTTGTATCATGCTTGTATTTTATTTTTGTGCAATAAAGAATATCTATCTATCTACGACTGACCGGATGGCGCAATTGGTAGTGACCCTGCCTCTTACGCCAAAGGTCGTGGGTTCGATCCCCACCCTGGACAAACATTCGTGCGATGAACACTTGTGTTTGTTCAGTGTCTGGGTGTAATATATGTATTTAAGTATATATTAGTGTTCCTCTGTTGTCTGATATCTGTAACACAAGTGCTTACGCTACTTAGTACGGAATCAGGTCAATGTATGAGATGTTGTGAGAATTATAATTGTGAGAATTATCTATCCCGAAAATAGTCTAGTACTTAAAGATACTTGGAATCTATATCTCTTCAGTTTCCGCTCCGTTTCAGTTAGTCCGCTCGTGGCCACGGCTGCTGTAACGTAGCCGTAACGTCGAGTAAAGTATGTCAGTACACAATGTTGTACCACATAATAAATATCGTGTTGATTCCCGTCTTGAAATTTTTAAAAACTATCCCTTCAGTTTATTAATGAAAGGTGACACTTTCATACTGCCTGTATCTTTTTTATATAGGTTTTTTAGGTATGTTTAGATTTCTTATCTTGTCCATTCTCGTCGCAACTACATTTATCAATACCCTTTAAACACTTGATATTGCGTGAACAACCATTAGTCCATTCCATACACTAGTTCCATAGTTAACTCGGAACGTGACGTAGCATCCAATGAAGCTTCATTGATGACGTCGCTCGTAAAGCTGAGCAGTCATCAAAATGCCACATCGCGCTCCGATACTGTAGCGAAATAACCGTTGGTTTTGAAATTAGTTTAAGGTATCTAGATGGACAGTCGTGGCAATCAAATTGTGTATTTCTAGAAGATAAGGTACTGATGACAAACCATATCCCTTACTTACTCCACTGGCTGAGTGATCCGAAAGCGAGTCTTGGACTCCGAAACAAGAGAACGCCACTTTGGTCGATCCTGCACTTTACTTGTCGCCAGTCACCGGCCTGAAGTTCTCGCAGATCATTTTCGACGACGAAACTGGAGAGACTTGGATGAGCATCGTCTCGTGAAGAAAGCATACCCGATGGGCCGGCCTAGGTATCGCTGGAAAGACAAACCATATCTTACTATCTATACATTCTTATAAATGGGAGAGCCACGTTTTAACTTGAATGGGTGGGCTCGACCGGAGTGATACCACCGCCTTACAGAAAACTGACGTATAGGAGTTTTCGGGGTGTTTCGCTTACTGATTGTGGGTTCCAGAGGCCCGATGTGGGGAGAAAGGGGAAGATGATTGGCAGCGCACGGGAAACGGCACTTGCGGGTGTCTATGAGTAAAGCCGATGGCAATCGCTTACAGTTGCAAGCAGGTGATCCATCTGTGCATCTACTACTTATAATATGAAAAATAAAACCTGTGGGCTCCTAACTCTTTGTCTTATATCGGAAGCCAGACATATTTAGGGTTGCCAAAACATTGGAGTAAGTAAATGACATACTCATCTTTCAACCGTGGAAGAGCCACGCTTCGGCATGAATCTGCCAAATATCACATAAAAAAATTACAAGCCTGAAATGTTCGTGTACTAGACGGCTATTATAAACAACGCATTCTGCTTGTATATCCTATAAAATCTGAACCATTTTTAAAACAACGCTCAACCAACTCTACCAAGGCAGGTAGGCTTCTCTATCCATCAAAACACAGGATACATATAAAAAAGCTGGAAAAAAATATGTAAAAGCGCGCGCGATTACAGATTCGTATGCGCGTGCTCAGCCGGAAACGGCACGTAGAGGAAACGTCAGGACGCGGTACGATTTCGAATTTCGAACACGGGATGTTCGAATGGGTGATGGCGTCTAGTTTTTTTATTGCCTTGTTTTTTTTTGTTTATGCAAATGAGGTTTGTTATCTTCCAACCAAAGCGTGTTTCGGGCTCAACGTTAGTGTCAAGTGATGGTACTTTGTGTGTGGATTAGAATGGCAGTTTTGATTACAATGAAATTTATGTTAAACTGTGGGTGAGCATTTGGGCGTGATCTCACCATGATCAGCAATGAAGTGAAAACAAACTTAGTCTAAGTACCTTCAAAGAGAGACCAAAGTATACTAATCGTTATTGAACCAGGCCAGCGTTCTATGGCATTCCATTATTATAAGACTTTCACAAAAATATCCGTCATTTTGTTTTTTGTTTCCAAAATTTCAAACACCTTCATTGATTAAAAAACTACCCAGACCTGTTAAAAAAAAGCAAAAACTACCCCCAACCTCCCTAAAAACAGCTCTGGTCAGTCATTGAGTCGGTGAGTCAGTCGTCATTTAGCTTTATAAAGTTTTTTTTATTATTTGAATGAAATGGGGTGGGCATTGCATCTCATAGCCACTGCGACCAGTAGAAGATCTATTGTGGCAGCCCCAAAACTTATTACAGCACCTCATGTAGCCCCAGCTCCAGGATAAGCCCGAGGATGGAGCTGAGGGGGGAGCTCTTGATCTTGTCTGCCGAGATAATGTGTGCTCCCAGGTGCCGGCTTCTGCAGTGGTGCAGCGCTATGCACTCGCCGAGGACGTGGATAATCGTTTCCTCGTCCTCGCGACAGAACCTGCAGATTTTGGTATCTGAAAGGCCCATGTTGTGCAGGAGCTTGTTTAATTTGCAGTGCCCCGTGAGGGTCCGAGTGAGTGCCCTAATATGTCCTCTGCTCAGTTTTATTATTTCTACAGCTCGTTTCTGGTCGAACGCCTGTATTAACGCCTTGGACTGTTCTAGTCGAGGTAGTCTTTTCCAAAATTCAGTGCTTTGCTTATGCTCCCATTCTTTTAACTCGAACCTAACCATGCAGGCTGGAACACCACTTATTGGTTCCGGTCCGAGTAGTGGGGTCTCTGCCCCGGCCTTTGCTAGCACGTCAGCGACTTCGTTGCCTCTGATATTGCAGTGTCCTGGTACCCAAACCAACTCTAGCTTTAAGTACAGATGACGGGAGCAGGAACAGAATAGAAACAATTCACGTATAGTAAAAGAGTATTAACATTGTATTATTCATCAATTTCAGCTAGGGGCAGTAAATAAGGAAGCAGGTTACTTGATATGAATTATTGAGTATAGCAATTTTTTGCAATTTATTTTTAAGTAAATAATACAATTGTTTAAAGTAGATCCGGTTTAGTAGCTAAACATTAAAATCGATTGGCGTCGCTAGTGTGCCCTACCCGTCACCTTAAAAAATTTCGTTCGTTAGTTCGAGTCCGGTGGGACTCGAACTAACGATCTCCGGTAGCTTAGTCGGTTAATCAGTTGCCCGATTAGCAAATGATCGTGGGTTCGAGTCCCACCTGAAGACTGTCGAAAAATTTTAAGTACATTATTTACTTAGGTTACTTGATAGTCAGTGATCACCGATCAGTTCGTCAGGCTATAGCTTAACTAAAAAAAACTCCTACTCATTGGTTTAACACACACAATTATATCGAAGTTATTTCTGTGGTTGAACAGCACGATAGAAGATTGATAGTGGGGAGATAGGTCTGTGAAGGGACCATTAGAGCCTAGTAGGGTTCCGTTGATAAATAAGCTAGACGTTAGCGTTACAGTTTTAACGTTTGTTTTGACTCGGTCTGATTACGCGAGGAATGATGGACAGGGAACGATTTATCAAACACGAAGTTATGATTATTAAAGAAATAAGATGATGTAGGTACTCAAAGCTTAAGTTTTTTTTTGGTTATCGCTTGACCACAATCGCACCTGATGAAAAGCGACGATGAGGTCTAGGATGAATACGCGTTTGTCTAAAATATGCCTGAAGAAGTGAGAGAAGTGTGAGTGTTATTGCTCGTGGAAGAATTAGGTACGCTTTGGCATGAATAAGCCAGCTGAGCCGAACTGATACCACGGCCTCACAGAAAAACGGCGTAAAACGGCGCTTGCCAGAGCAAGGGTTGCTTTGCGACTGAGAGGTACAAACGCGTAATTGGGAGTGTACTTGTTATTCCACTAGTGGCGTAGTGTCGCTGTTTGGGTATCTAAGGCCCAAGTGTGAGTAAGGAAATTAATTGGTGCACTTTTCAAAAATTTTTTTGGTAAGGTCCATTTTCTAATTGTGATATCTCGGAGAGTTTTTAAGCTAACAGAGACTTTTACCGATGTTTCTACTTTTGAGAGGGATTCATCATCATCGTCATATCAGCCCACATCCACCCACTACTGAGTATAGGCCTCTTCTTTATCACGCGACTACCTTCAGTCCCCTGCCAGCCTTCATCCATTGTTTCCCTGCTGCCATTACAATATCGTCGGACCATCGGGCACGTGGTTATTCGTGGTGGTAGTTTTATAGCTATCATCTTTACACCTTGCCAGGTGTCCTGCCCATCTCCACTTTAGCTAACACACTCGTATGCCAACGTCTACTACCCTAGTTCTCCTTTAGATTTCATCATTGGGTACACGGTCTCGTAATGGAAGCATTTGCCAAGAAAAAAAAAGTACACAAGCCTATTAATAAGGATCCAATGGCGCTGCTAACGGACTTTTAAAACACCCTTTATTCCACATTCAAACAAATACGAGTACACGACGCTAACAAGCAACCTAGAATACCGAATAATTATCCAAGATCTATTTTAAGTAATTCACAAGCCCGTACGCAAATCGATTTGTCTGTAAGTAAAGCATCGTTCCCTTTCGCGTCACGTCGGCGCGCGCGCACCGATGAAGTCATCTGTCAACGACCAATCACGGACGTGATGCGTATTAACTAGGGTAGGGGATAGTGGTGCGACTTACTCCTTATTACCTTTCTAGCGATGGTATCTCAGTGGATAAGATCGCGCCTTCCAAATGTGCATATTTTTACGTTTTGATTTCCTTCAGGGTAAACGATTGCCGCTGTCCATAGACACTCGCGACACCAGTGGTGTCACAAGTGCGCTGCCAACCTTTAAATCCCCACAAGCCAGGTTGGGTCTCCAATTCCCTGACTCACGCAGCAAAACACAGCACAGTGCTGCTTCACGCCGCTTTCGGGCACCTTCGGGTGCAGGCTTCTTTCAATCCATGCACTTGCCACGATCTTGTGCTCTCAGAATGTCCTTTTTCCCGGCAGTCCTTTTCTGTCGTCCTCCCTAGGCATTTAAAGTCTTTTTTGATCCTATGCTTGCCATTGAAGAAACCGCTTGCTCCAAGATTCTCCTTTTTATATGGCATGACTGGCCTGTTTCCACTTCGGCTTGGCCACGTGCTTGACGACATGGGTGACATAAAAATTTAATTTACATGCAGTTTAAATTTAAAACTTTTCGCATCACTAGAAAGCTTTAACTGGACGGACGGTGCATCGTTAATCTATGACCGTTTTGAGTGAACTATTTTAGTTGAGATGGTGAGAGGTCGGTTTGAAATATTGGTTTGGAGCGGGCATAAAGAAAGTAAAGAAAAATATGCACACCATTTATTTACACGATAGTAAATTGAACGAAATAAATTGAATGTATTGACTACAACTAATATTGACTATCATTGCGGTCTAGGACCTACACATGATAGATAGATAGATAAATAGACAGATACTCTTTATTGCACAACATACAAAACTTAAAAGCTAGGTATACAGAGACACAATTTACAATTTAGGATAATTTTCCGTAATCATTAAAAATAGAAAGAGAAATTTCTTTATTTATCTGATACGGAGAAGATGACGAGGGTTCACGTGATGATAAGTAATTGGTGAGACTCACGGACACCTACAGCACCAGTGGAGTTAGAAGTACGCTGCCAGCCTTCTAGTAAAGAGCTTTGCTATTTGATTTAAGTTATCCTTTTAGGTCCGAATCGACCAATATTTGTCCGTGGATAAATCTATGGTATAAGATTTGTACAGAATGACAGCTATACAATAGATTTAGTATGGGTTGAGATTTGACTGCTTCGATGGCGCAGTGGGTCGCACTTTAAAGTGACGGCTGCGCAAGAGATCCCATGTACAATCCTCGGATGGGTCAAAATTTGTACCTAAGTTTTCGGTAAGAAATTCTTATTGTAAGCCCGGAGTCGGGAAGTTGGCGGTCTTGCACCCCCGTGCCTCGAAAAGCAGGTTATGCCGTTCTGCACTCGATCCCTTTTCGGTGTCACACTAGTGTCATCACGAGGTTAAAGGAATAAAAAAAAATTAAATGACTGGCGCTATAGCCGTAATCGGTTGAAGGATATTTTAAGATTGTTAGAATCGGGCCTAAAACTGACGTATATCATTTGACATATTGAGAACCATAAAATAGACATAGACATTATTCAATAAAGAATGCACAAAAATTGTCCGTGACAAGTTAATTTTCACGCCTTAAAGCGAAGGGCAAACTAGCGCTGCCAATTGATTCAATTCTTTAAATACTAAGCTCTATCTACATTTACTAATTGTGGACCGTCGGAGACTCGATGAACCTGGATACTATTTACTTTCGACTAACCGGATGGCGCAATTGGTAGTGACCCTGCCTCTTACGGCAAAGGTCGTGGGTTCGATCCCCACCCTGTACAAACATTCGTGCGATGAACACTTGTGTTTGTTGTTCGGTGTCTGGGTGTAATATATGTATTTAAGTATATATTTGTGTTCCTCTGTTGTCTTATATCTGTAACACAAGTGCTTAAGCTACTTAGTACGGAATCAGGTCAACGTATGAGATGTTGTGAGAATTATTATTATTATTATTACTTAATAATCATACACAAATGTCTGGTCCATTCTTGTACTTGAAACTTTGATTCACGCCAAAAGTGGCCTGGAAATGGAGATCATATTACATTTAAAAAAATACCGTCGAACATAAACCTCTTTTATTTTTGAAGTCAATATATAGGTAGTTTGTATCCCATCCAGTTCCCAATTCCTACCACCGTTCCACAAACATCAAGGCAACCTAATTCTGATTCCCCATGGCACGCCATTATTCCGGTCACATCGCGGCCGGTAGAGGGCGCACGTTGGTAGATATAATGATCTATATACGAGTTGTACACGAGCGCTGAGCCACCGATTGAATGGTAACGAAGTGTGGGGGGAGCAAAGAGTAGCGGACGGAAGGGTAGACTGGTAATGTATTATTCTGTTAGTGGAGTAAGTGGCTGGATCTTAGGGAAATCGTGTTCTCACGCTCTAGTAGATTTTTGGTATACCTATGACACTCAATCTCATCCTACTCATTTCATATATTCTACATCAACAATCTTGTCAGCCAATTTGCATAATGTTGTATGGTACCAGAGCCAGTTAGTCGTCCGGGGTAATAACCATTTCTTTGGAGATTCTTAGCACCCCTACTCTGCGGTCGCCCTGATTGCTATAGTAGCCTGAAATAGCAGAGCTATCGAAGACAAACCTATTCTTTTCCGTACTCTTCATTGAGGGGTTTTGTCAATACTCGCCACGTTTGGCTGGCGCGTTAGCGAGCTCAGTTAAGGTGACGGGTAGGGCACACTAGCGACGCCACTCAATTTTAATTTTTAGCTAGTAAACCGGATCTATTTTAAACAATTTTGGGTTAACAAGCTCTCGGCAAACACTTATACTATTTATTTAATAATCATGCATAAATGTTGGCCAACGCGTACGCAAAAAATCGATTACCGCCAAAAGCGGTTACTTTTGTTTAAAATATTCCGGTTTAGTAGCTAAAAAATAAAATCAATTGGCGTCGCTAGTGTGCCCTACCCGTCACCTTAATAAATAATAACGCCCCCTCGGTGACACGTTTGTCAAACGTGCAATAGCCTAAATAATGACTAACTAGATATACCGATCTAATCATGCTTTTTTGGTTACAGAAACATCTTTCAATTAGTAAGTGTTTTATTTAGACTGGTTGTAATAAATTGCTTTATTATTGCTCTAGCATTACGAACAAAACTCGAAAGATTTTTTATAGGATTTAAATTTTTCAAGTATCGCACTTTCAAAGGAACATCCTTTCTGCGTCTAACATAGTGTTTGCCAATAAATTCTAAAACTCTTATTTAAATGTCCTATCACAAGACAAGATACGATCTTTATGTACGGGATTTCCGGCGTCTGCGCGTCGGCCTATTGTGTCTTGTAGTTCGCCAATTTCTATTGAACTCTCAGTATTTGAATTTACGACCATTCATGGGCCTTACATATTGAACTTTAATACTGCAAGGGTTGGATGAGGAAAATTTAACGTTTTACTTGTGAATTTATCTTTCTCTCAGCATATTATTTCCAGCGGCGCCTAAAGCTGTTGCTTCAATACCTGGGGTACGCCTCAACCAAGAAGGTATGTCAGCATGTCTTTGTTTTTTTATTGGATAGGTGACTAGCGAGCAACGGATCGCCTGATGGTAAGCGATTTCCGCCGCCCATGGACACCCGCGACACCAGTGGAATCACAAGTGCGCTGTCAACCTTTAAAACCCCTTTTCCGTATTGAGCCTCTGGTACCTCATTCACGCAGCTAAACACAGCAGAGTGCTGCTTCACGCCAGTTTTCTGTGAGGCCGTGGTATCACTTCGGACGGGCTAACTGAAGCGTGGCTCTCGCACGCTCTGAAATGTCATTCCCAGTTGAGTTTAAAGTATTTGCTTCAGAACCTGGGGTATGCTTGAACCATGATCAAGAATTATAAAACTCTGGTAAATGTAATGAATCGACTGCCCTCTGGCCTCCTGGTTACACGTTTAGAATCATTGAAACAATTCTTAATCAATTCTTCTTCTCCAATGATAGAAATACGCACATACGCACGCAGCCGCCCACGGATACTCAATGGAGGCAGAAGTGCGCTGCTGACCTTTCCCCTTCCTCCAGGCCTACGGTATCATAAAACATCCTATAAAATAGAAACCAGTCAATAGAGGTGTAGACCCATTTCCTTTAGTACCTACCTGATGCCGTCACCTCTCACAGTTAAACCGACATTAACCTAGACGTATTTAGACTGAATTTTCAATTAGTTTCACAAGTGCTCTGCACATCAACCACTTAATTAGTACACAAACAGCACCAATTAAGCCTACGGACAAAGGAAATCGCAGTTACTTCAGTGTTGTCAGGCTGGTCTCAGGAAAGTTACTTTAAATAGGTCGAAAGCGTTTTGCGTGCAAATATAAGATAAGATAAGATAATGATAAAAATATTTTTTAACACACACGACACACAACATTACTAATAAAAAGACAAACTGGCGAAACGAAAACGTAAGTAGAAACAACACACAGAACAAAATATTATACAGAGAAAAAGAAAACTATATAAAATTTTTAATAATTCGACCGGGCAATATTTTACATTTTGTCTATCCAGGTGTGTCGCGGTGCGTAACAAAAAAGAGCTCACTCAGATAAAGCCACGACTTAAGGAAGGGGTAGGTACCTACACCAGTGCTGGCTTTGAACGATCCACTACCAACGTGTCGGACGGGGATGGTTCTGTGCATTCGGGCATCCCTGCAAGTGAGCATTTTACCTGGGAGGTTGTGGAGCCAAGGCTATGCTGAATTCCCACGATCTCCCTTAATATGAGGATGCATCGCTGGTGTTTTAGTGAGTATGCCTCTGGGCTTTATTCAAACATAACCCACGCCGGCCCCCGCTGGCGGGGTATGTATAAGGCATGGTCCTCCCGATACGCTTCAGAAGAGGCGCATTTCACCAGCGATATAAAAAAAGGGGTAGGTACCTTCCTGTAGGCCATGGTGCTGGTATTATGTTAGCCCTGATTGCTATTGCCCAAATTTCTTCAAATCATAGGTGGTAGACGATCAGACAGGTTAGCCATCACTGGCACCTTCACCCACTATACCTATGGAGTAACAAGTGCGTCCCAACTTTAACGTCTCTATCCCCCCGGATTGGAGCTCAGCTACCCTTACGGCGAAACACAAAGTACGGCGAAGTAAGCAGTTTTTTACGCCGTTATGTCGCTGGTCCTGAACCTAAATACTACATAGTCGTATCACTATGGTGTCCCACCAAAATATGAGGATAAGGGAGTACAGAGTACACTATTGTTTGCGTAAATAATGTCGTGTGTACGTGTGGCTAATCATTGATATTGGCTGCCGTAGCTGAATCAGTATGAGATTCTGAATATGATCTAGTTGGTCTGGACCCCCAGTGTAAGAGTAGCGAAGCCCAGGGCACGCTTGGACCATGATCTAGGATTCGGGAAGTCTGATATTTACAAGAAAGCGACTGGCGAAGGTTAGACGCCAGTCGCTTTATTGTAAATATCAGACTTCCTGAATCCTAGATCATGGTCCAAGCGTGCCCTGGGCTCTGAAACGACATCTTTGGACGCATCTCGGAATTACACGCTAAGATGAGGAGCCTTAAAGCACGACTGACGTACAACACTTTGTGAAAAATTACGTTTCTAATTAATTATGTTTCTAGTTTTTCGAACATTGCTCGGGATTGTGATCAGGGCATGGTGATTAAGCTTAATCCCATCATAGTAGCGATGACTTGATTTCTATGATGGAGGCCTTTGCCCTGCAGTGAGACAATATGTAGGCTGATACTTTACTTTACTGTTAATATTTACAGAACGCGTAAGACTGTGATGGTTAGTTTAATGTGAAAGTTCGGTGTAAGTTCAGTATTGGACGACTATTGCTGGTTGGTGGATTACTAACTTTGTTTATTATAAAAAAAAATTAACATAAAAGTCCTCAAGTTACCTCATCATCATCAGCCCATTTAAGTCCCCATTGCTGGGGTACGGGCCTCCCTCAATCACATAAGGGGTAATTGCCATACTCACCACGCTTGACAGACGGGTTGGCGAGGGTTTTGATGTAAATGCAGAGTTTCCTTCTCTGCGTGCTGATGATCATGCTAGCAGCTTTACCTTAGTCGCCTTTTACGACACCTCGGTGAGAGTGAGGGTGGCCTATTCTACTCTGCCGGGACCACACGGCGTCAAGTTCCCTATAAGTCAAGTTCACCAAGTTATCACAGTATCAAGTTACCTATAAGCATCAAAAACCCATAAAAGGTACAGAAAACCTTCTGGCAAGGCTGCAACAGTTCTCATCTCTAAAACAGTACCCGTTAGTGTCCATTTTAATTAACTGAATTTCACTTTAAAAGTCTTAAGATCTATCGAGTATTTAGTATGGGGCGTGCGCGCAGTCGTGTCGACGATCTACAAGTATAGTTGCCTCGCATTTGATTTGGATCGGCGCGGTCTATTCTAGGAAACGTGTCATGGAGTCATAGTTTAAACAATGAGTGGGGCAAAGATGATATAGGCAGAGGGGGAAACTGCTTCGAGATTGATAATAATTTAAAAATAAAAAAACGAAAACCAACACACTTAGCCTGGATTCGGCCAATCTCATCCCGAGACAATTAAACCTGCAATTTTTATAATTTATTTATACTTTTTTTTTGTACCTCTGATCCACTTTATCTCAAAAATGGCATCATTTGTACATACGGCCACGTCGGGTTGCTATAATCTGTCTTGTGTTTGTATTATTGGTATGAATAAATATTTATATAAATACTATAGTATTTATATAATAACAAAACAGTAACAATAAATACATGCTAGAAAATGCGTGTGCCGAAACAGGCGCCCGCTCAGCATAATGTCGTGACGTGCCAATAAATGTCGCGCCACGACGCTGGTTTTCAGCGGGTTACCCGTGTATCGTGTGTCTGTTGCGGTATGGTAAATAGGGTAGACAAGGAGAAAGAAAATAATAATAACATAAAATTAGCCGGAACAGACACATCACTAGAGGCAGCTAAATCATATTAATTCTAGGTAGATAAAAGGAAAACTAGATGTTAGGAACACAACGAAGAAAGAGAGAACAAATATACAACTAGAACAAGAACAATAAAATTAATATTCAAAGTTAAAATTACGAGAACACAAAGAAAAATATTAACAAATAACAATAAAAAGACTTTATTTTTAAATTACGCGCACATTTTCAACTGTAGGAATCGACAATCGAATATCGACCACCTAATCGATTCTCTACTGTCGTCCTCAAATCGAACCCAGGCTATAGGCAAATAGGGATTCTTTTTTAATCAAAAAGCTGACTTTCTGACTGTATTTCGTTCATTGTACAGCACATTCATTAGAATAGTAATTTTTGAGATTTCTACCATGTACTTTATTTTCGAGTTTCCGATATTTCAGCGCTGTTGCAATAAGCTCCATGGTCACGGAGTTACAATATAAAATGAAACGGAGTACAAAAAAGATACATAGTAGAAATCTCGAAAATAATTAATTTAATCTTAGAGACCATGGTTTAAAACAACACATTCATGTTGATAAGAGAGTTCAGAATTCGCTCAAAATCTACTCTCGTTTAGGCACTAAAGTATCTCCCAGCGCACCGGCTCCCATTGATCTATAATTGTATTATGGATCATCTGTACGTCGCGCGTGGGCGCCGCCGCGCCGTGACTGCGCATACGCATGATCCTAATCGATTTGTATCATGGAATTAGTATAGCGCTTACGTAATTTAATTATGTATGTGGTGCTGGTAGACAATGGGGATCAGTTTCAAGTGTGGTTTGATGTGTATTTTTATGGTAGAGACGACAAAAGAGTTAACGGGTCACCGGATGGTAAGTGATCAGTGAGGCTCATGGATTTTCTATATTAAATAAGATATATAGAGCCACGTTTCGGCATGAATACCACGGCCTCACAGAAAACCGGCGTGAAGCAGCACTGTGCTGTGAATTGCTGAGTAAGTGAGGGTCCGCCCAATCCATGGGAAACAGCGCACTTGTGACTCCACTGCAGTCCTGTCTGCTCGTCTGCCACCTATCACATAAAAAAATGTGAAAGGAGGCAGACAAGCAGACTGATCACCTGATAGTAAACGATTGCCGCCGCACATGGACACCCGCGAAACCAATGGAGTCGCAAGTGCGCTTTCCCTTCTCTTCTCACGGATTGGGCCTCCGGCACCTTCACTCACACAGCGAAACAAAGCACAATGCTGCTTCACGCCGGTTTTATGTGAAGCCGCTCCGGTCGAGCCAGCCCATTAATGCCGAAGCGTGGCTGTCCCACGCATATGTATGTTATTTTAGTTGTTATCTCAGAAACGTATTGTCTAGTGGGTCGCACTTTAAAACAACTGCTGGTTCTGTGTTTGATTCCCGAGTTGACCTTTAATTTTCTATGTAAATATCTGTTCAGAAAATTCGTCAGAATAGAGCCTGGAATTTGTCTGTGTAATACCCCTTTGCTTAATAAGCACTTACACGTCCGTACCCTCACCAGTCGAGCCACGCCAAGTCTGGTGTGGCTAAAAACATATGATATGAGGACATACATATAGCCATACGATATGAGGACAAGGGAAAAAAGAATGTCATCATCATCATCATCGTCAGCCCATTTAAGTCCCCACTGCTGGGGCATGGGCCTCCCTCAATCACATGAGGGGTAGTTGCCATACTCACCACGCTTGGCAGACGGGTTGGCGGGGGTTCTGATATAAATGCAGAGTTTTCTTTCTCTGGGTGCTGATGATCCTGCCAGCAGCTTTACCTTAGTCGCCTTTTACGACACCTCGGTAAGAGTGAGGGTGGCCTATTCTACTCAAAAAAAAAGAAAGAATGTACACTATAATAATTTCCTTAAGGTGACGGGTAGGGCACACTAGCGTCGCCAATCGATTAAATTTTTTAGCTACTAAACCGGATCTATTTCAAACAATTTCGGGGTTACAATCTCTCGACAAACATTTAAACTATTTATTAAATATATAAAAAATAGATCCGGTTTAGTAGTTAAACATTAAAATCGATTGGCGACGCTAGTGTGCCCTACCTGTCATTGAGACTGGAGACCATAGTCGAAATAATTTCAACTATCACTTACCATCATTATCGGTCATACCTACCATCAGGCGACTCGCTTGCTCGTTTGCCTCCCTTTCTCATAAAAAATACAGTTACTTACGCAGGATATAAAATAGTGCTCAAGTGTGTACGCAAACACAAGTGCACTCTCTTTTCCCTTACCCTCATAATCAATAGGGACACCAGTGTGACATGATCGGAGAGGGATCAGGCGCAGGACCAACGGCTTAATGTGCTATCCGAGACACGGGGGTACAAGACCGCCAACTTCCAGACTCCGGGCTGAAACTGAGATTTTTTTACAGAAAAACTCAGGTACATATTTTGGCCCGTCCCGGGGCCCCATCGCTTTAAATAGCACTACGCACTACCCACTGCTCCAACAAGGCAGTCACATATAGTCGAAATATGTATATTACAAAATGCTTAAAATCATTATTTACTTGAATTTACTTAGTTATAAAAAAAAAACAAAAATGTCTTTATTCAATTTAAGTCCATACATAACATTTATGAATGTCAAGTATTATGTAATCTACCGCTGATTTGGAATGTCAATTTCTACCGAGAAGAATCAGCGAGAAACTCAGTAGTTACTCTTTTCAAATAATATGGTAATTACAATATTCATTCTTATACAAATGATGATTACAGTGACAGTATGATATACAATGCTTATAATCAATATCGTTTAGATAAATCGTCAAAGAAAAATTATGAAATGAATTATACATTAGAGGACAGGCGAAGAGATCAACATGTCCAAGAATCCTTATCATTCAAATAATCATCTACTTTATAGTAGCATTTCTGCATTAGGCAGTTTTTTACATGCAACTTAAACTTATGTACAGGTAAATCAATGATATATTGAGGTAACTTATTAAACATTCTAATGCTCAATCCTACAAATGAATTTCCAGTTTTATGAAGTCTTAGATTTGGGACAGCAAGCCTATGTTTATTTCGCGTGTTAAAGCTATGAAAATCTGATATTTGCGCGTAAAGATGCAAGTTCTAGTTATTGAACAGAACACATAATATTTTACAAAGGTTCGAGAAAAATGATGGTGATGTTATTCTGACGTATGACAGATGCGAGAGCAAACGTCTTTAGCTCATCACACTCGTCACATCCTCGAATGCATCGTAAACCACTCTCGGAGTCATACATCACATCCATAACATTTCCCCTTAATTTTAAAAAGTAATAATAGCTCAACTTTGTTTTCCACAAAACATGACTTTCATGACAAGTGAATAAGGCACAATATTGGATGTAGCTGAAAATTGCCATGAGAGGTATGAGAAAATCAAGAGATGCGCGTAAAAATATGGCTCAACACATTTTGTTAGTTACAACTCAACACTCGTTAGTAATGGTACAGTTGAAAAACGTTTTTAGCAATTTCAAGAGCTCAGTTCATAATTGACTCGTCGTAGAGGTGTAGTTAACTCCAAAAATATGTATACATTTTAATATTTTGTCATTAATAGTTAACTATGCGACGTTTTCTTTGTACTACATACGTAATAGATTGCTGCAAGACATAAGAGACGATAAAAAATTACAAAAAGTTTAATCAAAAAACTAAAGATGTACCTATTAAATAAATAGATCTATTCTCTTAATGAATATCCAGATAAAAACAAATAGTAAACTAATTTAATTGTATAATACTTACTACATTACAAATATAATTATAATGATAGCTTTTGTAACTCCTTTATTAATAATTCTCTAGTCATTTGCAATACCGAAAAAGGTTGCTAGGTCATAAGTACATTTGTAATTATAGCTGAAATACCATATTTTTACATTTAGTTTGCAAATAAATACTTGATTACACGCGAGCTATATTATTGTGACAAGGTACTAAAGTATACATCTTTTTTTTACTACTAAAAGACTTAACAGGTAATACTAACAAAATGACTTCACTAATCTTGACCCTCGTAACTTCTGTGCGCCCTGTAATCCGATTTTTTTCTTCTTTTAAGCAACGAAATCAAAATGAATTTTATCCCTGATACGATGTAGCATACTATAATCAGGACGCCGTAAAAATTCGAAAGAGAAAAATACCTCACACAAAACTGGCGTGAAACTGCACTGTGCTATGTTTCGCTGTCAACTATTGATGATGAGGGTGCCGGAGGCCCAATCCAAGGGATAGGGGGTTTAAAGGTTGGCAGCACACTTGTGACTCCGCTAGTGTCCATGGGCGGCGGCAACCACTTACCATCAGTTGATCTGTCTGCTCATCTGCCATCTATGACATAAAAAACACTCTACCTAGAAAATATCTAAAAGTTTTATTTCTCTAATCTTATACGACATTGATAAAACCTTTAGCATTACAAATACTCAGGGCTATCAAATTGAAGCGCATCAAAACTTGATTACACGAATTAAATGAAAACAAGACATTAACCACCAGCCACAAACAATCGTGATCTCGAATCGTTACTCGATGCTAAGGTCAAAATAATACAAATTATAACCATTCGATTAAATTAAGAACTATTGATGATCGTATCGATATTTATCGATTTATTTATTGAAAGAAACTCGAGTGTGCATGATCTAATTGTACAAAAGCATGACGAATGTTAGAGGTAGAGCTAGGAAATGTAAAGACAGGAGCAAATATGGCAATTAAAATTTTATAAAGCTGTTTATCAATTTACTTTAAACAAAGAAGGCTTTTTATATGCCCAAGGGTATAAATGAGCAAGTGGTAGAATATATCTAGTATGTGTCGCTGATGAGTTGCTGGACCTTTAAATATGATTACGCATTTACTGTAAGTCCCTAGGCTTCTTCTTTTTACTCACTTGAAGAAAAAAAATAGTGAAAGCACACTAAAGCTGAAGCATATCCTATTAAAAAAGACCTGATGGAACGGCAATTTTATAATATAAATATGAAAATAAATTATGATTGTGTAATCATAATCTATGTTGTTGATCTGGTTTGTAGACGGCAGTTGCTACAAATTTGACGCAATATAACACCGTCCTTAATACCAGAGATATTTCTCGACGCCATCATACTAATGCACACAAACATTTTTCTCCAACACCATAGGGTCGAATCAATCAAAATAAAATCACCTTCCCATATTAAAGTTATCATCTGATTGATTTAATTTCTATTTGGAAGGCGCTACTTTCTTTTGAGTTTAGACACTATGTTAATTGAGAAAAAAAAATCCCTCAAGAAGGTTCTTAGGTATAAAAAAAGTCAAAATGTAGGTAATAACTGTGGTGTAACCCTATTTTATTTGCTGTCGGGTCTAGACATCCAAAAGACTATCCTCCAAGTTAAGGAAGTGTGAGAAATAGGTCATTATAAGTACAGACGCAGGCGCAAATTACTCGTTATTTACGACGTTTCCGTGGATAACCATACTTATCACTTGATAAATCGATGTCGATTTTGAGAGTTCAATGAGAAATATGAAGGTTATCGAGTTTTTTTTCTGATGCTTTTGATATCGTTTAAATAGCATTACGTAATTTTGAATACCTTGCAAGCGCCGTGTTGCCGTGGGAGAACCATGTTTCGGCATAAATACTCGGCTCGAAGTGATACGATGGCCTCACAGAAAACAGTGTTGCGTCTGCTCGTCTGTCACCGATCACTTAATAAAAAAAATAATACGGAAAAATCTCAAACAACGTGGTAAAAGTTTTACCATGATCCTATTTTTGTTAATTTCGAATAAGTCATCAACTCGCTATTTTTTACTTCCTACGCATAGTGGAAAGTTAACCAGGTCGCAGATGGTATCAGCTACCAAATTGCTAGGTCCCCATAATGCTACGGAACCCCATTATAAAATAAAAATTGCACTCGTGTCCGCCGGAATGTTCGAGACATTATTGAATTATAACTTTACGCCATATTATTTGTTTTACACTTGGAATTTGAGGTCTTGATACTTTTTTGCCTTTGAGCGAAAATTCAAGTGTAAACATGATAGAGTTATCAAATCCAGGATCATGCTACCAAGCGTACCCGGATCTAGGACTGACTCGACCGGGAATGGCACGACAAATGATGATGATGGTGATTGATAAAAATGTAAATATGACAGTACTTTAAGTATTTAAGTCTTTTTGTTACTAACAATCAAAAACAATTTTATTTTTATTTTATTTTATTTTATTTATTTAGTACTCATTGTACGACTGCGGTAGTCCTCGGTGGCGTAAAAAAAATATTTGGGGACTGGTGTGCCACACTTTTATTAGGAATTCTCAGTGCTTGTCCGGAATCTGGAAGTTTGTGGTCTTGTACCCCCATCTCAAATATTCCGCTGAGCCGATAGTTCTCCACTTGACCCCTCTCTCATGCCACACTGGTATCGTATCTGAATTTCAAGGTACGGGAATAGATATTGCTCTTGTGTTTGCGCACATACTTGTGCATTATTATATCACGTTGTTTATAATAGTGACAGGCCGACGTAGTCAAATTGCTTGTAGTACATAATTATTACAGACGGACAGGTAAAGGGACTACTGTCGAGGTCCATTTTCCCTGACCACCATAATCTGAATATCTTAATAGCAAGAGTCAACAGGCATTTTTTAGGTAATTACATAACATCCTAGACCTTATCGTCGCTCTCCATCAGATGTAATTGTGGTCAAGCGATAGCCTATTTTATCAAACAAAAAATGATATAGGGGGCAAACAAGCAGACGTATCACCTAATGGTAAATGATTACCACCGCCCATTGACAGCTGCTACGTCAAAAGAGTCTCAAGTGCACTGCCAAGGTACATACGCTCTTTTCTATATTTTTCCATTCTATTAAATTAAAATATTTAAATTAAACACTCAATTGTTTATTGCATTCCACAGTGTGTAAAATTAAGAAATAAATAATTAATTGATTCAAGTGTCAAAATGATTGGTCGGCGTGTAGATCAGTGGAGGAAGAGCTCAGCAGTCGGTGCTTTGGTAGTAAAAAATTGAAATATAATAAATCAATTTGGAGGTTATATCCGTCGATCGCTGCCCGCGCTAGTTCACGACTGACGGCTTAAGGCAAGCTCACAATGATCCGTTGCCATTTAAAATGTAACCCCCTTTTTACAAATCGCGAACTTAGGATAGTCCCGGAACAAAACTTGTGCCATCCCTTTTTAAGATGTCGTGTTGGAACGGGATGACACGTGCTTTAGTACTTTACCCGGTCACGGACACCCGCGACCGCAGTGGAGTCACAAGTGCGCTGCCAACTTTTAAACTCCCCTTTCCCCCGGAATGGGCCTCCGGTACCCTCACTCACGCAGCGAAACACAGCACAATGTTGCTTCACGCCGGTTTTCTGTGAGGCCGTGGTATCACTCCCGTCGAGCCGGCCCATTCATGCCGAAGCGTGGTTCTCCCACGGTGGAAAGTCGTTTGCTTGTCTGTCAGAAAAAAGAAGAGAGATTTAATATAAGTTAAACGATATACCTTTGTGGTCACACCCTAATCTTCCTAAGCAGTGTCGTGTCGGTCTGTCCGATCCGTTTCGAGCGATATTCACTTATTTATTTACACGATCATTAATATGTGATTTATGGCCCGGCAGGTCAGTCGGGGGACGCCCTACAGTTCGCGTCGCGGTGAAAGTATCGTGCGAAAGAATGTGTTGTTTTAAAGTAGTGTTGGAACTATCGATAGATTTTATTTAAAAAAAAAATTCTATGGCTGGCAGACCAGTTGGTGGACGCTCTACAGTTCGCGTTCGTGAAAGTATCGTGCGAAAGAATGTGTTGTTTTCAAGTAGTGTTGAATATATCGATAGATTTTATTTAAAAAAAGAACGAAAATCCTATGCCTGGCAGTTCAGTCGGGGGACGCCCTACAGTTCGCATCGCGTTGAAAGTATCGTGCGAAAGAATGTGTTGTTTTAAAGTTGTGTTGTAAGTATCAATAGATTTTATTTTGAAAAAAAAAACGATAATCCTATGGCCCGGCAGGCCAGTCGGGGGACACCCTACAGTTCGCATTGAAAGCATAGTGCGAAAGAATCGGTTGTTTTAGTGCTGCGCAACTATCAATAGTTCTAATTAGAAGGACTATCGAATCCTTCTCTACCTGATAGAGAGTCTGAGTCTGGTAGAGATCGCTTCTTGCGACAAGACTGCCTAAATTGACTGAATATACCTATGGATATCCAGCTTTTATGTTTTGTTTGTTGTGCAGTAAAGAGTATGTATATTTCTTCTATATATCCTATGGATAGGATTAGCTATAATAATTATGACTATTACTAGTTCAAAACCAGGAAAATATATCAATATATATTCTAGTTTTGATATCGATAGTAAAACTAATCGTTAGTATCTATACTATCTTTGCTTTTATCTTTTATTGCTGATACTATAATTTTAAGTAAACTCTTTTCCTTAACTGTGAGACCCCTTAACATTTGAAAAAACTGCTTAGCTAATACGATATTTATATTTGGTACAACATTGTGTACTCACATAATCTACTCGACGTTTCGGCTACGTTACAGCAGCCGTGGTCCGTCCGCTCGTGACCACGGCTGCTGTAACGTAGCCGAAACGTCGAGTAAAATATGTGAGTACACAATGTTGTATCACATAATTAATATCGTGTTAATTCCCGTTTTGATTAAATTATAGTTATAATGCAACGCGAAAATTTAAAAAACTAATTACTCAGCTAAAAGTTGTAAACAAAACTATCGTAAATTGGTAAAATCGATAAAATCGATGGTTTTTGGTTTCTTTAATGTAATAGGTGGGAGACGAGCACACGGATCACCTAATTTACGAGAAACAGTTACTTTTGCCTGTATCTGAAGTAACGATAGGTACGATCGATAAAGCGTTAACCACGGCGATCTCGTAATTTCGCCGCATCATTATCTTTTCTGTATGACCCAAAGGTTGACTGGTAAAAACATTTTGTGCAATAAAGTTTAAAGTAAAAAGAATAAACCATCGATACAGGACATTCGATACACTATCGATAGGACGTCAATCCATCAGCAACACTATTTTACAGATGGTTTTGTTTGTTGTTGAAATGAGTTTGGGTTGCAAGTTTGAGTGATGGTCGTGCAATATGGTATGTAAATCATTAGTATTCGTAGTGTACTTTTTCAGTCTGGTAGACTTTTTTATGTGATAGGTGGCAGACGAGCAGGCGGATCACCTGATGGTAAGCGATAGCCACCGCCCATGGACACCCGCGACACCAGGTCACAAGTGCGCTGCCAACCTCTAAGCCCCCCCTTCCCCCGGATAGACCCTCCGGTACCTTCACTTACGCAGCGAAACACAGCACAGTGCTGCTTCGCGCTGGTTTTCTGTGGGGCCGTGGTTTCACTTAGTTCGAGCCGGCCTATTCATGCCGAATCGTGGCTCTGCCCCGGTCAAATTTATCGCGAACATACAGACAAACTTTTGAAAATCTTTGATTCGTGTTCTTTTACTGTATTTTTACCAGGCCAAGTTGAGTTGAGGTGAATAAATACATGGTGTATCTGTGGACATTTACATCCCTTAAACCAAGTGTTCTGACAACCATTCTGAACAACATTTGTTCTACGACTTTTCGAATTTAGTCGAAAACTTTTTCGACTCCTCATACAAAAGGACCGAGTTACGTGACCGGCTTTGTTTGAGAAGTTGAAATTCTTTTATGCGAATTTCCAAAAGTCATAGAACAAATGTTGTTCTGAATAGCTGATAGAACACGTGGTTAAAGGGATATAAATGTTCACAGATACACCAGGTTTTTTTCATTTTATTATATGTAAAGATAATGTGGTGCACACTCACTAAACAATCAATGACACACTCCTCAAAATCCGAATAATTTTGTAAGCAAACTCATCAATTCCTATCAAGTTTCTCCAGAACAAATAGCTGTATTCGTCCCTAAGAGTGTCTCTTGAGATTATTTTCGGGAACTGATGCTTTCGGACCAGTTCCCCATCGAGGGCTCTCCGATGCCACTCGAGTTGAGCAAACAAAATGCGCCATGGGTCAACAGTCAGATTTGGGTGATATGCGTTGATGTATGAAGATGAGAATGATGAGGCAATGGACAATACGACAAAAAATAATTATCCGAAATTTAAAAAAAATAAATTCAGAATTTTTAAACAGATATTAATAGAGAATAAAAATAAAATGTTAAAATCTTCCCGTGAAGTCATCACTCGGCATTACAAATTAATAACGCTTTTGCTCACGTTGATTAAAGCAAAAAAAAAGTAAAATCTCTGATCTTAAAATGACAAGACAAAATGATGACAGTGACAGTAAGTCACTTGATTTTTTTATTGGACTTATAGCACTGACATCACATTACGTTGAGCCTCAGGACTACGTCACTTTCGGCAAATTAATTTATAATTTAAAAAATAAATATTTCAATAAATACACATATTTAATGATAACTAAAAAATATGGGTCATCTTATTCGAAAAGCGTATAAAAATGCTAATATTTTTTTTGTAGTATTGTCCATTGTGCTTATCAATCTTTAAAATCATACCCAAAACACTGTTTGGTCCACACCTAAAATAATTTAGATAGAGAAGATAGAGATTTGTTTGAGTTGAAATTCTTTTAAGCGAATTTCCAAAAGTCAAAGAACAAATGTTGTTCTGGATAGTTGATAGAACACGTGGTTAAAGGGATATAAATGTTCACAGATACATACATACTTTATTGCGCAAAAGAGACTTTATTGCGTAGAGATCGACGGTAGCTCAGTGGTTCGGCACGAGCCATCCATACGGGGGGACCGGGTTTGAATCCGAGCATGCACTTCTGGATATTTCAAATCTATGTGCGTATTTCCACCATTAGCTCGGCGGTGAGGGATAACATCGTGAGGAAACCTGCACGTTTTGGATAGTTTCTGAAACGTATAACCATGATTCAATTAGTCTGGTTCCCCTGTCAAAGGGTTGCGAAGGTCAGACGGCAGTCGCTTCATTGCAATTACCAGACTCCACAAATCAGAATCACTGAACCTGATGGCAAGTGATTGCTGCGGCCCATTGACACCCGCAAAAATAGTAGAGTCATAAGCGAGCTCGCTTATGACTACTATTTTTACGGGTGTCTAAAGGCGAAAGGCGAAAGATTTATGCGTTTTAAAGGGAAACCAATGCCCTGATGGTCTAGTGGTTTAAGTACCAGGCCGTGATCTCGGGGTCATATGTTCAATTCCCAGGTCGAGCGAAAACTATGTTTCGATTTTTTCGAACATAGCTCGGGTTTGTGATCATCAATCCGCATTTGGCAAGCGTGGTGATTAAGTCTAATCCCATCATAGTAGCGATGACTTGACTTCTATGATGGAGGCCTTTGCCCTGCAGTGGGACAGTTTATAGAGGTGATACTTTACTATGGGCTAACCTTTAAACTCCCCTTCTCCAAAAAATACTAAATATCTTTATTTGTGAAATCATAGGTTACAAAGGTTAACAACACCTTAATTTGAGAGATACATACGCTATGCTCTGCTTTTCAGCAAACAAAACAAGTAAAATTAAGACAAGCAAATAAAATGTTAATTCTTTATAATAAAATTAAATCTCAAATTCAATAAAAAATCTTATACATGTCAAATCAAGTAATACATTAATAATAAAATGAAGGTTCAATGTATTGTAAATATGTCGGAATATTAATAAGGTTGATGTCAGTTTTATACTTCTAAAAATTCATTGATTGAATAGAAGGCGTTTTTCAATCAAATAAAGCAGAACTCCACGTAATACGATAAAATATTAGAGTCATAAGCGAGCTCGCTTATGACTACTATTTTTACGGGTGTCTAAAGGCGAAAGGCGAAAGATTTATGCGTTTTAAAGGGAAACCAATGCCCTGATGGTCTAGTGGTTTAAGTACCAGGCCGTGATCTCGGGGTCATATGTTCAATTCCCAGGTCGAGCGAAAACTATGTTTCGATTTTTTCGAACATAGCTCGGGTTTGTGATCATCAATCCGCATTTGGCAAGCGTGGTGATTAAGTCTAATCCCATCATAGTAGCGATGACTTGACTTCTATGATGGAGGCCTTTGCCCTGCAGTGGGACAGTTTATAGGGTGATACTTTACTATGGGCTAACCTTTAAACTCCCCTTCTCCAAAAAATACTAAATATCTTTATTTGTGAAATCATAGGTTACAAAGGTTAACAACACCTTAATTTGAGAGATACATACGCTATGCTCTGCTTTTCAGCAAACAAAACAAGTAAAATTAAGACAAGCAAATAAAATGTTAATTCTTTATAATAAAATTAAATCTCAAATTCAATAAAAAATCTTATACATGTCAAATCAAGTAATACATTAATAATAAAATGAAGGTTCAATGTATTGTAAATATGTCGGAATATTAATAAGGTTGATGTCAGTTTTATACTTCTAAAAATTCATTGATTGAATAGAAGGCGTTTTTCACCAAAAATTTAAATACGAGTAAATTATTGGCCAAATGGGGGGAAGGGGAAAAGGTTGGCAGCACACTTGTGACTCCACTGGTGTTGCGGGTGTCTATGGGCGGCGGAATTGCTTACCATCAGGTGATTCGTATGCTCGTCTGCCACCTCTGATATATATATATATATAAAATAAAACCCTTTGGAAATTATTGAAGTTCCGATTCTTTCGCAGTTCTATAGGGAGGTTATTATAAATCTTGTGGGCCATTATCTCCTTATTGGGTCTCCGGCACCCTCACTCACTCTACCAAACACAGTAAAAGAGCTGCTTCACACCGATTTTCTGTGAGGTCATGTTATCCCTACTGATGGTATACTACTACCGCTCTGAAATGTCATATCCATCTCCAAATTCCTACCTCTGATCCTCAAATAAATTCGGTGTGCATGCGCGTGGGCATGCTCACTGTTATCTTAGAAAGCAGATTGGAATGCCTGTGTAATACCGGAATTCCAATAATAAACATCGTATTACGTGGAGTTCTGCTTTATTTGATTGCGCGTACGACGGTGTCCGTATTGATGGCATAGCGGAATGGGTGGTAGTGAGGTAAGTTCGCTCTAGTATTTTTTACCCGACTTTCAATTCAATTTGCTTTGCAAGAATTCAGCACAAAAAACGCAACAGGGGTTTCCAAACTAGACTAAGCCTGTATCTTCGAAACCAGAGAACATTCTTAGGATTCAGGGTTCTTGCCATCACCAAATAAACATAAAAAAATAATTAAAATAAAGTAAAATAAACTGTTTTTTTTTAGTAGTACTTACAATGAAATGAAATTGAACCCAGGACTTAGAAACATCAACATATGTATGACTATGTGACCTGTATGTATGTAAGATTGTATTTTCATTTGTTCCCTTATAACTTTTATACTAGTGGTCACTGACCGTACGAGGATTGTAGGCTACATTATTTCTGAAGGATGAATGAATGAATGAATGAATGAATGAATGAATGAATGATAACTTTATTTGTCACAATACAAAACAAGGAAACTTAAGTAAGAAACATAACCTAGACATAAATAATAACGAAAAGTAGGACAACATTATTCTTGTATGTGCCAAACAGGCGACCGCTCAGCAATAGTCGGTGCTGATCCATGAGATCAACCTCGACGCTGGTTTTCAGCGACTACCATTACAGGATCTTAAAATTATAACATTTTATTTGAAAAGTTATGTTGACGATGAACTGTATATCAATCTGCTGGTGAGATGCTAACAAAAATGACTGATATTAGAAAAAACAATGTTTTTCTTGTCCATCAGACATGAGACATTGCAACACAAAAAACAAAACAATAATATATCAAAATCAGTAAAAAAACGTATAAAAACATAAACAATATAAAAGAGGCTGGTCCAGCCATCGTTCCTCAACAAGTTACATTCGAGAAACATTGACGTGTTATACTGTTTTACCATCCCATTGGCTTTTTGTTACATAATAGTACTGTGTATTTGATTACAATTACTCTCACTATATACTAAAACTTATTACGAAAAAAAAAATACTTCACTAAGTAAATAATGCACTTAATTTTTTTTCGATAGTCTTCAGGTGGGACTCAAACTTACGATCTTTTGCTAAACGAGCAACTGCTTTACCGACTAAACTACCAGAGACCCTGGTATGTCGACGAATTTAGTAAGTGCTTTTTGCTTCGCCGTGAGCCGATGATTGTGCGTTCAAGTCCCACCCGAATATTGTCGAAAAAAATTAAGTGCATCATTTACTTAGGAATAAATTGCAAAAGATTGCTATACCCAAAAAAAATATTACTTCACTGTATCGTGGACTGTACTTTGTCAATGAACCACATATTTGACTAAGTCCACGTAATTACCCTACAAGACAAGTGTTTGCTCATGAGACACATTGACGGTTATGGGAAAATTATAATGAAAACATCTCAATGCATAAATTATATCTCATCAAATAAAAAAAATGTAAGCTTCAACAGAAGAGCGTAATCTTTTTTAAAAACGCCGGCAAAACGTTAGCGATAATTTCGCGGATGTTCATGGACGGCGTTGATTAATTTCAATTCCGATACTAAATCTACATTATAGTATACCATAGACTTATTTACGGATAGAGATTGGCCAAATCGTGCCTAAATAAACTCCACACAGTCCCAGGTAACCTAGGACACCACATTCCAAGCGTGTGCACTGAACTCAATAGTAAACCATAGGCGGCCGTTGCGACGGCGTAAAACTGTTATGAGCCTTGCAAGTTTAACTTTTGCGAGACTGTTATTTTACAAGCTTAGCATTTACACCCAACGACGAGGCTTCATTTAAATTTTTAGGCCTGTGGGAGAGCAACGACTAGATTTGCCATGACCGTGGCTAGCTCGACTGGAGTGGTACCACGGCTTCACAGAAAACTGGCGTGAAGCACTGTGCTGTGTTTTGCTGCGTGAGTGAGGGTACCGGAGGCCCAATCCGGGGGAAAGGGGGGTTTAAAGCTTGTTGGCAGCGTAGTTGTGAGTCCACTGGTGTCTCGGTTGTCAATGGGCGACGGAAATCACTTACCGATCCGTCTGCGTATGCCACCTATCACATAAAAAAGTGTGACAGAGCCCAATTAGGGGAGAAGGGAAAAAGGGTAACAGTGCACTTGTGACTCCTGGTTTTGCAGATTACCATTAAATGTAACTCCTGATCGTCTCCCACCTATCACATAGGAAACAAGATGGCGACACTGAAAATTCGTTTACATTAATTTAAATTTAACTCGGGCACAAATTTTGGCCTGACCCGGGAATCAAACAATGGATGGCCGGGATTAGCGTCAACAGTTCCAAGCCCATCATCTAGTCACGTCTAGGCAGTCTTCCACTGTGCGATTCTCAAGAAACTTTCTACCTCGAAAGACAATACTGTAGAATGAACTATCGTTCGTAAAAAGCGTACATCCGTACATTATATCCCTTTTAACTTTTACGTACGTATAAGTTAAGAGGGTTTGACGTGGCACTCCTTTGACATGGCTCAGTCGGCGCGTGTTGAGGGGGTACCAGCACAGGTCTCTACCTCTGCCTAGCAGAGACAGCTCGGCGCTCCCGGCTGCCCTAGCTTGGGGCCCGACATTGCTTCTGCCCTAACTTGACTGGGGGATGCCTCCCCCAGTCAAGTTAGGGCAGAAGCAATGTCGGGCCCGTAGGGTAAGTGGGCCGTCCTCCTGGGGAAGGACGTGAAGTAAGGTTCTTCAACCCGTACTCATGTCCCCTCCCCACTCTAGCGATGAGGGAGCGTCGCTGTGGTTTTGTCGGTAAGCCTCTGACCTGCTCTCGTTAGGAGAAGACCCGCCAGAGGAGAGCCCGACATAGCCCGCCTGCCCCCCGGCAGGAGGGTATGCATAAGGAGGCATTCACCAGCGTCAAAAAAAAGGTGTCCATGGGCGGCGGTAATCGCTTACCATCAGGTGATAAGTCTACTCATCTGCCCCCTATATCATAAATAAAACATAGCTTTTAAATCTCAAAGATAAGTACTCATACGTATTATTATGTCGACGAGCCATGACTGTAATGTCACAAATATTCGTTTAAAACATCGTATTTGCTAAACGCCACCAGCTTGAGCAAGCTTACGCCACGCGCGGATATAAAACAGCAGACCTGCGCGCGCGCAAATAGGCTCGAAGGATTTCTTTATGGCCGGTGTCTACGCGCATCTGCGCATCCTTGTACGTTACGCGTTTGAAAAATTAAGTAGATTTAGTATATAAATTACAGAACGAAAGCACTAATGCTGCTTGTGCTAATAGGGTATTTGACTAAGCTCGAGATTTTACAAAATACAAGTAAATATGTGCCAATACCAGAAATGTCTATTAAAAATATAACGTAAAGCCGGTTTTGTCGTCATTCAAAGATTCATGGGCAAGTCAATTTTAAAAGTATGAAATTATTCAAAAATAATTATACCATTGAATAACCCATACAATTTTCACCAACTATTATAATGCAACCATTGACATAAACGAAACATTTTATACAGCTACCATACAAAATTGAAATGAATTGCATACAATATACTGCGTGTGACGTCACATCTTAGTACCCATTTGTATGGAGCGTTTTGGGTTTGCTCAAAATAATGTGATTTTAAAGTTGTGAAATCTCAGGTAGTTTAAATGAGAATCAAGTAATTCTTTCAACTATGTTTCTATCATTGATTACAAAAATAAAATAAAAAAGTCAAATACCGTATTGAAATTAAACATACTAAGTGTCTCTTTAAACACTTGACATTGGCGGAATCATTGCGTCGCTGAGCGTGTGATTGAGTCCACAAAGAAAAAAAAAACACACCAAGGATTAAGACAAGTGGCGGCAACTGATTTAGGTGATTTATTGTCTGCCACATATCACTTACTCAACACTTAATACTTTATATGCTCCACAATGTTACATCGCATCGTCAGCGCATTTAAGTCCCCACTGCTGGGGTACGCGCCTCCCTCAATCACATGAGGGGTAATTGCCATACCATTGTTTTGATATAAATGCAGAGTTTTCCTTCTTTGGGTGCTGATGATCATGCCAGCAGCTTTACCTTAGTCGCCTTTTACGACACCTCGGTAAGAGTGAGGGTAGCCTATTCTAGTCTGCCGGGACCACACGGCACAATGTTACATAGGTACAGGTTATGTGTTGAAAAAGTTTCGTGCTTAAAAAGTTATAGGAACTTTTTTGCGCTTACGGTTAGGCTGAAGTGGCCCCATAAACAGCTTCGAACTCGAGTAGAGTGGTCGCCATGTAGGCATTGATATTCTCTTAGTGAGCCCAAACTATACAAAGGGTAATATAGAACGTTCTTTTACACCAGCCATATTCTTACAAACATCGATCAATGAACAATACGAAAAAAAAGTAGCATTTTTATAAACTTTTCGAATAAAGATAGAAAAAAAAGATGACCCATATTTTTTATCATTAAAATATGTATTTTTATTAAGGTATTTATTTTATAAATTATTAATGAATATGCCAGAAGTGACGTAGTCCTGAGGCTCAACGTATTGTGATGTCCGTGCTACTTACTGTCACTTGCATAATTTTGTCTTGTCATTTTATGATCAGAGATTTTGTGTTATTTTTTAAATCAACGTCAGCAAAACGTTAACAATTTGTCATGCCGAGTGATGATGTCGCAGGAGGATTTAACATTTAATTATTTTTTTCTTCTTAAATGTCAGTTCAAATTTCTAAGAGTCCAATCTACAAAGAGTATTTTTCATTTTGGAAAATGTTTTTTTGTCGTATTGTCCATTGAGGCTCAGGGCGTCCTATGCGTCGTAGAGGGAAAAGGAGCTGAAAGGGTTGGCAACGCACTTTTGACTCCAACTTTATATCAAGTGCTCGTCTACCGCCTATAACATAAAAAAATATTTTTTAATAGTTTACGACGTAATTACGTAATCTGATTCCGAAATCTCTCCGTCATCCGTTACAGAAAGATATTGGGGGCTAGTCAATATTTATTATTATCATTACGATGCACATTTGCAACAACCGGCCGATCTCGGGTCCTCGTGGCCAACTTCGATCACTTGTTGTATGGAATACCTCTCGTAGCAATATCAAATAATCTAAATATCCATTTCCGAAAAATATAAGTTTTTCGTTAATTTGATACACTACTGTGACACCATGCTCATTAAATCACTTTATTTCCTTCCTACCAATTACCCGATCAATTATTATAACCACTTGTTTGAAAAGGCAATTTTTTTAACAACCCTGTAACTACAAATGACAAATCGAAGTGAGTAAATAACGTGTTCTCCCATTATCCAATGTTTCAATGTTGCAATAATAAGTTTGCCCCATAAATTGCCGTGAAGCTAAGGGTCACCGGGTACAATTAATAAATTAAGCCAGCGCGGGGTCCGTACGTTAACAGTAGAATATTCATTGCTGGCATAATGCATGATAAATGTAGCGAGGAATATGCATAGTCACAGTCTTGAATCGTGAACACAATGCACTAGCCGGGACTCGCGGGCGATACTCCACCAGCCACGAGGAGGAAATACTTGAACGTATAATATTCTATGTACAGTCCAGGAATCAGGCGTTTGGCTACTTTAAAATAAAAAAATCGCTTGCAACTTGCATAGTTTTCCGTTTGGAATGAAGCCATTTTTATGTTATGCGTGCAAGCGAATTTCGCTTGAAAGTGGTTAAGAGTTACCGAAACGCTTTGACTGAAATCAAGAATGACACGCTAAGACGAGTATGTACGAATACTTACCTTTTGACACGTAAAAGATTTAGGAAAGGACCTAAAAGTCCAAGCGAAAAAGGGTTTCTTCCTTAGGATTTGATTTCAGGTCAAAACTCCTTTCCACTTAATGGCGATTAAGTATAAGTGCAATTTACGAAAACTACTATTCTAAGTTTTTTTTGGGTTGGATAGTCTATCTTCTTCTTGCGCCCTGTGACTAGGGGCATTTAAAAATACTGCCAAAGTTTTCCGGGCCTGTCGTAAAAGGCGACTAACATTACCGGGTGTCCTGGTAAGTCGTACAGCGTTGAAGGGCTGTATTGCGCCAGGTAGGGGTGAAGCGGCGAGCTCGGTTAGCGGTACAGTCTAGTCCCGGCTGTGGGGTTTCCGACCACGATTGCGAGGAGATGTACACCCTAGGGGTTTTAGTTAGGGTTTGAGTCCCACACACCACCTTGTTCCCTACATGTCGCAAGGTGACGGCCATGATGGTTTGTATCTTCTTCTACTATGCATAGTATAGGGAATGCCTAAGTTGAAGACTAGATAGTCCATGAAACTTAAAATAACAATTCTATTTGAGTTCTGGAGGCCTACCCACAACCGCGAGTCTAGCTGACCGCCAGCGGGCGCGTCTACCCTATTGTCCACATTTTTACACGAGCCCAAAGAACAATACCAGATACCGACGAAAGCCGCGATCCAGTACAAGCTGGGGTCACTGGTGCACTGCCGGGGTCGGATGCCTCAACGGCACATCTAGATACTCGTGTGGAGAATGTTGCTGAGCTGAAGTATTTATGATGCAGGCATTGTTTCAAATCTTATAGTGAAAATACTGACATAGTGTAACCAGAGGCTGTACGTACTCTCAATGGTCAGTAGAGATTTAAAGACAGGGAATTCCACGCAAGCAATCTAGAAAGCCACCGGTACCAACCAGTAGTTCTCACAGAGGGGTCACTGATATACTGCTGAATTAGCTGGTTAGATGCCTCTTATGGTGAAATATGCACTCTGACAGAGTATAACCAGGGACTGAACGTAGTCTCAATGATCAATGTTGAGATAAAGACTGGGATTTCCACGGTAGCAATGCTGAAGGCCACTGGGTGTGCGGGGTCACTGGTGCACTGTCAGAGTCAAATGCCTTAACGGCACATCTTGATACTCGTGTTGAAAATATAGAAACTAGAAATTGCACACTGAGATAAGGAGATATTTTTAGGTACGACTGTACAGGTATTAGGATGAAGTCTAGGATGAGACTCGTTTGTATCATCTAGGTAAACGCGTATCATCCTAGATCTCATCGTCACCTTCCATCCAAGTGCAGTTGTGGTCTACCTATAGCCTACAATCAATAAAAGTTAGCTCGGACACCCCCGCAAAGTCGAGAAAAAAAATTACGTACCACCCCTTTATAACCAGTTAATCAGTAGAATGTATTTCGAAAACATGTACTTACGGGAATCTTTTTTGACGAAGCAGTTCAGGCTAGACCAGACCTACTGATAAAGACAAATCCAAAAAAAGTAAGATTATTGAATTCGATTCAGCTGTTCTTGAGACACCATGCAACTGATACATCGAGCTCTAATGGACTAAATATGCAGAAAATCCAATTTCATACTAATTACAAGTTTACCATCCTCACACATCGGCGCGTAGGCATCGCTAGCGGTACAGCGCGTGTATGACCTTGCGCCTTGCGCTCGACGTGCGCGGGCGCAGAGGACTGCTTCATGCGGGGTAGAACCAAGGATATACGGGATAGCATTATCCCATAAACTTGCATTTCTTTCTTAGGTATGTTTCCTTTTGATCGTTATCACACATTGGTGGGTAAGCTAAAATTGCCGGAATACTAGGGCATATTCTCTACAGGATAGCTTTTTTTGTATAAGGTTTTCTATTATTTCTTTGACTTTTTTATGTGATTGGCGGCAGAAAAAATGACGGATTATTGATATTGAGAAATTGATACGCATAACACCAGTGGAGTCAAAAGTGTTCTGGCTAGTTTTCCCCTTTTCCCCAAAATAGGGCTCCGGTACCCTCTGCTACTCACTCGGTGAAACACAGCGCAAGGGCAAGCGTTACTCCTGTTTTCTATGACTCGTAAGTAGTATACGTTGTCATTCCATCTACCATACATGGAAATCATACAATAGGTACAATACTCACGACAACCGGTACAGTACATACTATATTCATTAATGTAAAAATTGTTTCTCCGTAGACTGTATTTCTGGTTCTGTTTCCTTGGTTTGACGAGTCAAATCATACTCTTTTGGTTTTAAATAAATAAACATTTAATTTCTTTGCATTTTTTACACAGATACAATTTGACAAGAGACAAAACTAACAAAACACAATCGAAATTCTATAAGAAAAAGTTATGTACTCTATTTATACCGATGCTCTCTTATTACAAATCGGGAACTAAGGATAGTCCTGGAACAAAATTAGTGTCAGCCCCTTTTAACATTGCGTGTTTAAACGAGATGAAATGAGCTTTAGTACAGCAATAACTTTAGATCGCGATTTAGAATCAGGTGGCTTAGGTTCTATAACTTCAAAAACGCCGTAAACAATTAATGACAAATTATACATGACAGTTAAAAGTATCAGCCTATATACTGTCCCACTGTAGGGCAAAGGCCTCCATCATGGAAATCAAGTCATCGCTACTGTGATGGGATTAGGCTTAATCATCACGCTTGCCTAGTGCGGATTGGTGATCACAAACCCGAGCTATGTTCGAAAAATTCGAAATACACTTTTTGCTCGACCCTGTAATCGAACCCAGGACCCCGAGATCACGGCTCGGTACTTAAACCACTAGAGCAACAGGGCGTCATGATGATGATGATGACAGTTAAGTTGTTCAAAATCTTCAAGAGGTTTTTTACACCGTAGGAGAGCCACGCTTCGGTATAAATGGTGAGTGAGGGCACCGGAACCCCAATACGGGGAATAGGGGGGTTTAAAGGATGGCAACTCACTTGTGACTCCACTGGTGTCGCGAGTGTCTATGGGCGGCGGTAATCGCTTACCATGAGGTGATCTGTCTGCTTGTCTGCCACCTAACATAAAAAAAAGGTTTATAAAGAAGTAGCTGTTATACTCAAGTTATACCCAAAGTCAGAGTCAAATTTCATTCATAATTCATGAAAAAAATATTTACCGCCTTCCGCTAGTCCTTGCGTTGACTATAGTACAAATATACCTAAACATATTGAAAGGCCAGTCACACGTTGAAATTTCTTAGTCTTTAAATAAATTTGAAACATGATCATAACCACTCCTATATTTCCTCCCGTAATAGAAGCATCAGAATAAAATGGCCTTAAACCTTAGGAGAACGGACGCTATATTAATAATCACAATTGCATCTCGATGAATGCGAAGGGCCTTTGCCCACCGATATATGCGCTTAATAAACCTTTCAGAGGCACTTGGCTAGGACCTACGTATATGTAAATTAAAATATTAATGGTGGCCCACTACCACCATATTGTCCGTTATTGGACGCCTTAGAGGCAGGGGTGGGCAACCTTTGGTTTAGGTTATGTGTCTTCAAGCGAACCTACATCTTTCTGAAAGGCTAGCAATGTTTCACACACACACATACACACACACGCACACGCACACGCACACGCACACGCACACGCACACGCACACGCACACGCACACGCACACGCACACGCACACGCACACGCACACGCACACGCACACGCACACGCACACGCACACGCACACGCACACGCACACGCACACGCACACGCACACGCACACGCACACGCACACGCACACGCACACGCACACGCACACGCACACGCAATCCCCGGCCAACATTTGTAACTACAACCTGTGCGGATAAAGAATGGGATCAGAAACATCCCATTCTTTATCCGCACAGGTAGTAAGTGTTTCTGTTAAGAAATTTTCACTGGCAGCCCGGAGTCTGTAAGTTGGCGGTCATGTGTGTGGTCCCTCTTCAGTTTTGTCACAGTAGTGTCCCATCGAAATATGAGAGTAAGGGAATAGGGAGTGCACTTATGTCTGCGCAAACACTTAAGCACTATAATATGTCCTGCGTCGATGGAAAATCTCTGGGATTGGCCGCCATATCGGTTTATCGCATATTTGAAGATCAAGCAGTCCCTCCTTGCCAGTCAAGTGATCCTATATTTCCGCCTCTAAAAATTAGATTGGCACCGCCTGCATGGAACAGTTCTTTTCAGAACTGGTAACCAAGCTGCAAGATGAGAACCTCCTCCTTTTTTGTAGTCGGCTTAATTAAAGAGACTCACGAAGAAGAAATGCTTTTATATGCGACAGTAGCAGCTGGTGCGTTAAATATTATTGTGTTTGGTATAGCAAATCTTTGCAATTTATTCTTAAGTAAATAATACACTTAAAAAATTCACCGTAGGGCTCAGGTGGGACTCGAACCCACAACCTTCCACAGTCCGAGTGGCTGCACTAACCATTTATGCTATCCAAACCCCTTGCTAAGACGACGAATTTTGTAAGTGCTTGAATCGTCATGAGCCGACGATAGTCTCATCAATATTGTAGGTATACTTTACAATATCCAGTGGAAACATTGTTACAAATATTTGACCACCAGTTAAGATGAAACTGCTAAACGAATATTATTGATTATTATTTCATCTTAACTGGTGGTCAAATATTTGTAACAATGTTTCCACTGGATATTGTAAAGTATACCTACAATATTGATGAGACTATCGTCGGCACATGACGATTCAAGTACTTACAAAATTCGTCGTCTTAGCAAGGGGTTGGGATAGCATAAATGGTTGGTGCGTTAAATGTTGGCTACCCCGTCAGCATAGGATGTGTCGGCGCGCAATATATTGCGCGCATCGCGGGTCACAGCGCGACCTGTGCGCATCCCAACTCATTAGTATTGCCGGTGTCAGCTGCGCGCGCTACTTCGGCGCTGGGAGTCGAACTGCTGACCGCTGAAGGAATATATGATCTGGTCAGATTCTAAAAGCACCATTCCCATTTTTGTACATGATAGTCACTTGCATTTTTCAGAATCCTGAAAATGAAATGAAATGCTGAAGTAGAAGAACTGATGGCAGAACCTAACATACTAGAAGAGATAAAAGCACATAGAATCCGATGGCTCGGTCACATCGAGAGAATGGCATCAGATCGTGGCGCTAAGAAGGCATATCTCGGACAACCTACTGGCCGGCGGCCAGTTGGGCGTCCACGATATCGCTAGCGGGATGTAGTGAACGCGGACCTGCAAGATATAGAAGCAGGAGATTGGCGAGACAAATGGCGGCATCTCCTATCGGAGGCCAAAACTCATTTTGGGTCGCTGAGCCATCGGAGTAAGTAAGTATTGTCACTTGGCCATTCATATGACTTAAATACCGTGGGTAAACTACCCTTTGGTATGAATGGGTCGACTGGACCAGTGTCATACCACGGCCTCACAGAACACTAACGTAAAGGGGCGCCTGCGCTGTGATTTGCAGAGTGAGTGAGGTACCGCCGCCCCAATCTTGAATAAATTGGAATCAAAGTTTTGGCAGCTCACTCGTGACTTCAACTGGTGACTATTGGCTTGCTTGCTACGTGTCTTATCTTACAGCCAATAGACGCCCACTGTCTCCCCTGATATTGTCCAAGATATAGAAATGCTTTTAACAGACGACAGCGGGTGCGTAGTTAAAATGTTGGCTACCCCGTGTTTTTGCGATAGGTGGCAGACAAGCAGACGGATCCCCTGATGGTAAGCAAAACCACCATGGACACTTGCAACACCATTGGAGTCACAAGTACGCTGCCAATATTTAAGCTCCCCTTCCTCCCGGATACGGACGGATTGGAAGTATCTCGTTTTGTTGGCCTTACTTGTATACTGCATTGCCCTATCACTGCAAGTTCTGCTCTAAGCGCCATATTAGCTCCCACTGGAGCCTTTAGTTTAGAAGCAGCTGTAAATAAGCCCGCCATTGTATTTATGTGTTATGTAATTTGAACCGGCCAGTATTACTAGTACACTAGTATATAATAGCAAACCTATTTCATCGTCTAACTAGTTAGATAATGAAATTGTTGTGGAAATTAGATTTATAAGTTGTTCGAAGTCGTAACTAGAGAATATCGCATTGTATTAATGAATGAATATATTTTTTTTATAGAAAGGCCAATCAGGATGACCTCACTCCGCCTGATGGTAAGCGGCCGTGAAATCCAAATATGAGGCTGACAGGCACAAAAGAACTAACAAAGTACCCATTGAGTCTGCCATCCTTACCCTGATGGCCTGCTGAGATGCCGCTTCACGCCCCGCCTAAAAGATCCCGGATTTTATGAAGGAGGAAACACATGAGCTGGGAATATATTTTTATTGCACACCAAATAGAGTAATATGCCGGTGTATAACAAATGCGGTCTTATCACTTTGGGAAAAGGACACTTGGCATGTCTATATGTACTAACTTTCTGTTTCTTTTTCGAACTATTTGAATTTTATATGTTTTCTCGTTGGAATGAGATTCTTCCTGGTGAAATCTAGGGCAATGTTAATATGGTATAATGTATGTTCATCAATCTCATTCTCAGCTTAAAGATTTGCGGGCTTGTCCATACAAGTCCAGTTACATCGAACGCGATGGCATGGCATCACTTTCGTAACTGCTACATGGGCTCTCTTTCTTACCATCAGACAAGGCAAGTCAAAATACTGTCTGTGGTCTTTGAACAGGCTTTATAATAATTCTCACAACAAAACAGTTGAGCTAAACAATAGTTGATATTTTTTTATAGCAAATCTTTTGTAATTTATTCTTAAGTAAAATAACACACTTAAAAATTTCATTTCGTGTTCAGGCGAGACTTGAACCCATACCTTCCACAATCTGGATGGAGGTTCTACCCATTAGACCACTGAATGCGTCACTAAGCCGACATGAGTCGATAGTCTCATCAACAGGAAGGTGTGGGTTCGAGTCCCGCCTGAACACGAGATGAAATTTTTAAGTGTGTTATTAACTTGAGCTAAACAAATCAAAGAAAAAGCAGAAAATACTAGGTACGTTTATTTACTGATTACCAAATCGGATTAAAACACTAGTGAACTTCAAATTAACCTTAAACAACACTTTAAACACCACGACAGCTCTTGTACGCCTTTTAAATATATCACGGCAATACTCGTACAAATTAGTGATGTCGCAACTCTCGAGTATCGAGCATCGACATCGACCGTCTCGAATTTCACTAATTTACATTACAATCGAACCTCTTGGTGAGCTCGAGGACCGAACAAATGCGTGTGTATAATTAATTTCCGATAATATTTGGTTGGTAAAATGGCCCAAGTTCTTATCTTAAATCACTTAAAAATGGATTTGAATTTTTCCAAAAAATAAAACACAGTGTCATGGGCGGTGTTCCTAAATAGATGCGCCCCGGTGATTTTCAAGAAAATACCTTATTCTTTTCTTAAGAACTGGCAACGCCTCTGTGATGCCTCGAGTGTTGCAGACATCCATGAACCACGGCGATAACTTACATTTAGGTTATCCATATACTCTTATTTTTTTTGTGTAATAAAATACCGATGAGTTACCACAAATTGTTTCTTTTAATTAATTTTGTAATGGCGGTTCAGTCTGAAACAGAAACAGAAAAAATATTGATTCGTTTGAAAAATGAGTATAACTTCTATGTATTTTAAACTTCAGTTTAAACCAATCTTTTTTGTATAACCAACAAAAGCACTATCTATGTTCGAATGAAAATCAGGTACATACAGCAAAACAAAGATATTAGTTGATCAGACTTAATTAAGATCAACAGCAAGTGCTTCCGTACCTTGGTATTACAAAAAAAATCGAACTTGGCCAACCACATTTTTATCTCCATGCCGAGTTCTCAAGATTTTACGAAACTGTTTGTTTTATAATCTCTGACCGAAAATGTTACGCTCACATGTAACGGTCCTATTAAAAACAATGTTCTACTTGATGGGCCGTATCAATAAGATGCGCAGGACGCATGGTTTTGTAATTATTTCTAATATCGTTACGTCACGCGAATAGTTTCGATAATTTTCGTCGACGCGTTGCCGACACTTGTCGATGTTAGTTCATTAGTGTAGTTAATCTTTGACTTTTTAGGGATGTTGTTTGTCGAGTACAAATTATGTAAAATTGATGTGTTGTTAAATCATTAAATTTAATATTGTATGTGTCTTACTAATTGAAAACATTTATTGGATTAAATTTTTTTTATTTGATTTAGGGTCGTGAAGATGACCAGTAAATTTGGATTTATTCTAAAATAAAATGCGTGCAATAAAACTTTCCATAGGTTACAAATAAGGCTTCTTTCTTACTTTTTTTAGAGTTTAAAACCGCCCAAAGGGCCTCTCATTACTTCTTAGTAATGAGATGCTTTGCCTGTTGTAAGCGAAGACACAATTTTTTTTTTAAATTAAGGCTGCTACTGTGTTGCCCACGGCGAACACTTATATAACTCTGCCAATGTCGAGCGATTAAAGACACACGTTTTAATGAGAAATTGACCGGTGTAAGGATATTTTACTCATTCTGATTTTTATTTTTTAATTGAGGGTTACACCACCTAAAACAAAATAGTAAAACGTATACAAACAAACATCCACATATACAGCACAATATTATGAGGGAGATTCGGTTGACACAAATTAACTTTGCCAATGTCGAGTCAATAGGGAGACACTTTTTTTTTTTACAAATTCACTGGTTTAGTCTGTGTCACTTTCTTTGAATTTGTCACCTATCACAGATCACTATTAGAGACAAATTACCACCCTGAGCAAAACTGGATCTTTGTATTTATTTATTTTATAGTTTTGATACACAATTGCATAATCAAAAAGCTAAAAATGTATGTGCTATACAAAAGAGTAATAAAAACCCACTCGATAAGCGATCCTTCAACTTTTGTAATTGAACACAAAGATTTTGCTAACTACCAACTTCATCGACCAACAATTACTGACACAGTTACATTATTATCTGTTTAAAAATAATTACATGTTTATATAATTATTTGCAACAATATGATGTCTTTATTACAAGTGTACAGACAGGTCAAGTTACCCCCGCAGTGCAAAAATAGCACTTATGATCTCAGACATAAGGACGGTCCAAAGTCCAATAAGGTAACTCTACGTGACGCCGTCTGTACTTGCGAAATCCGCACTTATCTACCCACGCCTGTTTTAATTGATGATGCTCGCCCACCTTCAACGTTGGCAAAAGTTGGTTGAGTTACTTTCGTTTTGAGCGCCACGAGAAATATCGATAAGAGACTCTACTTGCGGTTAGCACTTAGGCTTATGTATATGTTATAGTCACAGATGCAAACAAATAAGGAAGGTGCGCATTTAGCCCATACCACATGATTTATGAAAGAATTGCAACAGAGTAATTTTTTTTTTAATATTTCACAGCATCACATACATTGATCTGACTCCGAGAGAGGTAGCTCATGCATCTGTGTTACGGATATCAGAATCAACAGCGGAATAACAAATATATGTATACATATAATAGTTTTCTTTTGTAAATACATACTTATTATACATATAAACACCCAGACCAATACAAACAGACATGTTCATGCAACATTAATGTAATGTTGTATTAATTAACAATAAATAAAAAAAATGCTTTATTACATGAACATAGATAGTTTTACATAATTATGGTTGGAGAGTCCTTTTAAGCATACCTATAGATGCCTGTGCCAGGAGCCTCCGCTCTTCGGTTTTTAACATCATACTATGTTTAGGTACGTGACAAATAACAATCTTAAGACATTTAAATGTGGGAGAGCCACGCTTAGGCATGAATGGGCTGGCTCGACCGGAGTGATACCACTGCCTCACAGAAGAACGGCGTGAAGCAGCGCCTGCGCTGTGTTTCGCAGTGTGAGTGAGGTTACCGGAAGCCCAATGGGGGGGAAGGGCAAAAGGTTGGCAGCGCACTTGTGACTCCACTGGTGTTGCGGGTGTCCATAGGCGGCGGAATTGCTTACCATCAGGTGATCCGTCTGGTCGTCTGCCACCTCGCATATAAAAAAAAATCATTTCGTTAATATACAAACACAAGCATAATATGTGTGTGTGTGTGTGTATGTGTTTGTGTGTGCGTGTGTTATGTTCGCTTATTTTGATAACTTTTGAACTGACATAAATGACAGTTAGTTTAATAAATGAAGTAAATAAATGACAGTTAATTAGTTCATAATGGTCAATAGGTTTGAACGGAAGTAACGGTTGTACTCGAGCTACAGACTCGTTGAAGTCGGTATCATATTTCATTCATGATTGGGTCATTGCCAAATTTTGCGTGAGGAATCTTGCCTATACGTAATTCAAGAAATTGTCTTTACTCAGTCAAACAAAGTCGCGTGCACATGGAACTATAAAGAAATATGAAATATTTATTTATTATATTTCACAACATCACAAACATGGATCTGGCTCCGAGATAGGTAGCTCAAGCACCTGTGTTACGGATATCAGAATCAAGTGGGATTACAAATATATACATTAAAATATATCGAGGACAAACCTCCTTGCCGCTTAGGCACCGTTATAAATAGAAAAAGTATTTCTTTTTGACGTCTCTTCTTTTCTTCTGACGTTTAGGCCTATCATATATATGTAAATTTTCTGTATTTTTATATAATTTTATTTTGATAATATATTTATTTTCACCCCCATACCGGTTGTCTCCTTTTCTGTCTGCCACATCGTTCGGGGAGGGCTATGTCGAGGACAAACCTCCTTGCCGCTTAGGCGCCCTTATACATAGAAAAAGTATTTCTTTGACGTTTCTTATTCTTCTGACGTTTCGGCCGATAACATGTAAATTTTCTTTATTTTTATAATTTTATTTTGATAATATATTAATTTTACCCCCTTACCGGTGTCTCCTTTTCTGTCTGCCACAAATATATAAATACTTTTCTTTTGTAAATACATACTTATAATACATAGATAACGCCCAGACCAATACAAAACAGATATGTTTGTATTGGTTGGCACACAAATGTTTGTAATGTGTTGGGAATGGAACCCGCAACCCTTGCACCAAAGCAGCGTTCACTACCACTGTTCCAAACAGGTCGTCATCGTTCCAGAAAGTCAGCGGAATGTGCCATTTTCGAAAAAACGTCACCAAGTGTGAAAGAGATCCAACCGGGACCAGGACTCTATACGGGTGCAGTAGAGAAAGAACGTCGCCCAGTACATCACCCCAGTATTAACAGCTTCGCGCAATTTTTAAGTATGGCTTTACATGAAAAGGCAAAGTCTGTAAAAAATAGACATGTAGATGCTGTTTATTTTTTTATATTTTATTTTATTTATTATGAATAACGAAACAGTTACACATTAAAACATTAGAAATTACAATTGGGCCGGCTCGACCGGAGTTATACCACGGCCTTATAGAAAACCGGCGTGAAGCAGCACTGTGCTGTGTTTTGCTGCGTGAGTGAGGGTACCGGAGGCCCGATCAGGTGACTTTAAAGACTGTCAGCACACTTTGACTCCACTGGTGTCGCGGGGTGTCCCATGGTCGGCGGCAATTGCTTACCATCAGGTGTTCCGTCTGTTCGTCTACCTACTTACTACATAAAAAAAACATACAAAATATTTCTTAGTTACTTAATCAATGGTAACCAACACCGTTATCCACAATTGCGTAATGGTTCTAATATTGTTTCTTCCAAAGTGGTAGTTTTTACAATACTTACAGCAAAGCTTATTATTATTAATAATATAATAAAAAGGGACATAGTAATTTAATTTAATGCATTTTATTTATATTAATTTATTATTTAAATTTGGTACGCAAACGATCACAGTCCATAAAAAAAACATTAAAAAATTAAAATAAATAAGGTAACAGGTAATCCTAAAGTAGCGTACACAGCTTGGTCAAAATATAAATTCGCTACTTTTATAAATTAAATGCGAATAAAGAAATACAAATCTAATAAGTCTACTGTGCTACGGCCGTGTGGTCCCCGGCAAGTAAAATATGCCCCTCACTCTTACCGAGGTGTCCGTAAAGGCGACTAGGTAAGCTGCTTGGCATGATCATGCAGCACTCAGAGGAAGGAAAACTCTGCAATTTCAAAACCCTCGCCAACGCCGTCTGCAACGTGGTGATTATGGCAATTACCCATCATGTGATTGATGGCGGCCCGTTGCCCCAGCAGGGGGGGACTTAAATGGGCTGATGATTGATGAATAAGTCTTACTGTTTAGTTTTTTAAGGAAAATGGGGGGGAGGGGGGGAACATTAACAAGAGTTTTTAAATAATTAAGTGAAAAAGGAAGGAGATTTTGGTTTTTGCCTACTAGATTTACTGAGATGATCATTTTAAATATTGCGATTTTAAAAGTACCTAACACTCTTTGCGATCAGATTCTTAAAATGGTAAGAGCTTTAATTCAGATCAACATTCTTAATACCCTTTTATCGTTTCAATAATAGTTTTACCACCTGGCTTGCACATTAAGGCGCCTAAGAACCAGTAAGTACGGTTTAATTACTATTCTTATTAAAACCCCTTAGCAATTAAGGAAAAGGTCTCATTTACCATAACTCATTTAAAACAGACTTAGCTCGTAGTTAGCCGGGGACCCAATGGGGAAAATCCTATGGGTACTGTATAAAGTACCACAACTTAAAAAATATCAGTTTTATTACACTTAATAGCCGCACTAAATATACATAGATACATTGTTCTGCCGACTGGTCTACATACACATATTCATGTCAGTATAGCACGTTCAGCAGTCTCGGCATGGCTCAGCGTAAGACAGAGATCACGTCCGGCTAACAGCCTATTCACTCTTCTCTTGTAACGCTAAGCTCTAAATGAGCGTTTTATGAATAATTTAATGTGTAAATCAGTCAGTTTTATTAAACCGATTCTAACCTTTAAGTCAAACATGTTTGGCTCAATATCAGCAGAGAAAAAAATGTTATAGTAACTTATGTGTGGTTGTCATACATTCAAAACTGTTGACAGAAAGCCACACACGTATCTTAGGTGACCACAATCTGCCAGTTTTCCTTAGTTGATATATTTTTTGTTTTTTTTTGACATAGGTGGCAGACGAGCAGATGGATCACCTGATGGTAAGCGATCGCCGCCGCCCATGGACACCTGCAACACCAGTGAAGTCACAAGTGCGCTGCTAACTTTTAAACTCCCCTTCCTTCCCCGGATTGGGTAACCGGTATCCTCACTCACGAAGCGAAACACAGCACAGTGCTGCTTCACGCCGATATTGGACCAAAAAGCGTACCTAAATAAAGTGAAAACTGATTGAATAAAATATACACATGGACTTCAACTTATGGCTATAATATATGTATTAATAGGTACTCGTACTTTAAAGACACACGACGCAATTAAGAAATATGCCATTTATAAGATACTTCCGTTTGCGTTGGAGGCACAAAATTGTCTGTAATTAATCTTCGAAACCTCACCGTTATGACCGATCGCAATTATTTTAATCAGTCACATGGACAAACGCAAAGATGTTTCTTTAATAACATAATCACCTGTGAACATATTTTTTTATATGAAAGATCACGCACGGGCAAAAGAAGTTTTTTTTTATTGTCAACGGTTTTATGTCACGCGTTTTTGTGTTAGGTTTGGATAGAAATGGTCAAGTGTGTATTGGGTTTTGCATTATAGGGATTCCTGTAGTTTTTACGAAGAGGTCATTAGGATCTGAGGATAGTCTAGGTTATAGGGCCTGAGTTTTAGGATACCTTCGATTGTACCAATACCGTGTTAAAACTCCTCGTATGTGACGTTTGCTTTTCTACAACAAGTCTAAGGTGAAATTTTTCAACCCTTCACCCCTGCCTCCTAGATACCTCCAAAATGAGGCGAATGTGTCAGAATAAATTGAATTTTCGATACCTTGTAATGACAATTCCTTCTCACGCTCCTACGAATTTTTTCCCTTTAGTCTGAGAATATTACTGTTGATTAAATAAAAGGCACCCGCGGAAGATCAGCGCTGAGGTGTCGGCCACAGCACATGCTGAGCGGCGATATATTTGTACATTCTTTGAACTATGCATGTGTGAGAACTCTGTAAATGTGCTAAAATAAACGATTTTTCTTTCTTTCCTTTCTTGATTATCCACGCGTGAAATAAAACGTTTAACGCTAGTAAAATAATCCTCAGATTCGTCCTAAACCATAGACTAGTTATTAATTCTAAAATGTTATCGCCTTATCCCACAAACACGAACACATAAACTTATGTATCCTTTCTATGAGTCTGCCCCGCGCCCCTTTCTTACAAATATTAATGGGTTCCCGCGAATCGAACCCCCACGATCAAAGGAAAAGTCTGTTCCAGACGCTCAGAAGGCAGGTTATCCATGATAGATTTGAATGTTCTACCTTTTAAACGTATACACGTACGCATTTCAAATGAAAAAAAAAAACAAAACTAAAATTCAAATTCAATTATTTATATCAATACACACAGGTTTATACAGATAAATTATGTTGGGCTTCCTTAAGTACATCTTTGCTTCATTATGGTTGGAGAGTCCTTTTAAGCATACCTATAGATGCCTGTGCCAGGAGCCTCCGCTCTTCGGTTTTTAACATCATACTATGTTTAGGTACGTGACAAATAACAATCTTAAGACATTTAAATGTGGGAGAGCCACGCTTAGGCATGAATGGGCTGGCTCGACCGGAGTGATACCACTGCCTCACAGAAAGAAACGGCGTGAAGCAGCGCCTGCGCTGTGTTTCGCAGTGTGAGTGAGGTTACCGGAAGCCCAATGGGGGGGAAGGGCAAAAGGTTGGCAGCGCACTTGTGACTCCACTGGTGTTGCGGGTGTCCATAGGCGGCGGAATTGCTTACCATCAGGTGATCCGTCTGGTCGTCTGCCACCTCGCATATAAAAAAAATCATTTCGTTAATATACAACACAAGAATAATATGTGTGTGTGTGTGTGTGTATGTGTTTGTGTGTGCGTGTGTTATGTTCGCTTATTTTGATAACTTTTGAAACTGACATAAATGACAGTTAGTTTAATAAATGAAGTAAATAAATGACAGTTAATTAGTTCATAATGGTCAATAGGTTTGAACGGAAGTAAACGGTTGTACTCGAGCTACAGACTCGTTGAAGTCGGTATCATATTTCATTCATGATTGGGTCATTGCCAAATTTTGCGTGAGGAATCTTGCCTATACGTAATTCAAGAAATTGTCTTTACTCAGTCAAACAAAGTCGCGTGCACATGGAACTATAAAGAAATATGAAATATTTTATTTATTATATTTCACAACATCACAAACATGGATCTGGCTCCGAGATAGGTAGCTCAAGCACCTGTGTTACGGATATCAGAATCAAGTGGGATTACAAAATATATACATTAAAAATATATCGAGGACAAACCTCCTTGCCGCTTAGGCACCGTTATAAATAGAAAAAGTATTTCTTTTTGACGTCTCTTCTTTCTTCCTGACGTTTAGGCCTATCATATATATGTAAATTTTCTGTATTTTTTATATAATTTTATTTTGATAATATATTTATTTTCACCCCCATACCGGTTGTCTCCTTTTCTGTCTGCCACATCGTTCGGGGAGGGCTATGTCGAGGACAAACCTCCTTGCCGCTTAGGCGCCCTTATACATAGAAAAAGTATTTCTTTGACGTTTCTTATTCTTCTGACGTTTCGGCCGATAACATGTAAATTTTCTTTATTTTTATAATTTTATTTTGATAATATATTAATTTTACCCCCTTACCGGTGTCTCCTTTTCTGTCTGCCACAAATATATAAATACTTTTCTTTTGTAAATACATACTTATAATACATAGATAACGCCCAGACCAATACAAACAGATATGTTTGTATTGGTTGGCACACAAATGTTTGTAATGTGTTGGGATGGAACCCGCAACCCTTGCACCAGAAGCAGCGTTCACTACCACTGTTCCAAACAGGTCGTCATCGTTCCAGAAAGTCAGCGGAATGTGCCATTTTCGAAAAAACGTCACCAAGTGTGAAAGAGATCCAACCGGGACCAGGACTCTATACGGGTGCAGTAGAGAAAGAACGTCGCCCAGTACATCACCCCAGTATTAACAGCTTCGCGCAATTTTTAAGTATGGCTTTACATGAAAAGGCAAAGTCTGTAAAAAATAGACATCGTAGGATGCATGTTTATTTTTTTTATTTTATTTTATTTATTATGAATAACGAACAGTTACACATTAAAACATTAGAAATTACAATTGGGCCGGCTCGACCGGAGTTATACCACGGCCTTATAGAAAACCGGCGTGAAGCAGCACTGTGCTGTGTTTTGCTGCGTGAGTGAGGGTACCGGAGGCCCGATCAGGTGACTTAAAGACTGTCAGCACACTTGTGACTCCACTGACACAATTGCATCAGCCCACGCGGCTTGTTTTAGCCCTACCCGTCGAATCGAGTTATACAATAGAACGTGCAAAATGTAAAGATTTTGACATCTGTCACCAATATCATGCTAAAACGAAAGGAGTATAGTATAGTTATTGTTTGAAAAAAAAAACAGTTGGATAAGTTTAGAGGTCAGATAGCTAGCTTAAAAAAATGATAAGGACAAAAACTTTTTAGTTCTTTGTCGGTTACGACAACGACGTCGTTTTATGTTTTGCCTACTAGATTTCATCATCATCATCATCATCATCAGCCCATTTAAGTTCCCACTGCTGGGGCACGGGCCTCCCTCAATCACATGAGGGGTAATTGCCATACTCACCATGCTTGGCAGACGGGGTGGCGAGGGTTTTGATATAAATGCAGAGATTTCCTTCTCTGGGTGCTGATGATCATGCTAGCAGCTTTACCTTAGTCGCCTTTTACGGGTGGCCTATTCTACTCTGCCGGGGACCACGCGGCCACTAGATTTACTGAGATGATAATTGTAAATATTGCGATTTTAAATTACCAAACACTCTTTGCAGATCATATTCTTAAAATAGTAAAAGAGTATTTAATCAAGAATCAACATTCTTAATACTCGTTTTATCGTTTCAATAATAGTTTTACCACCTGGCTTGCACCAGTAAGGCGCCTAAGAACCAGTAAGTACGGTTTAATTACTATTCTTATTAAAACCCCTTAGCAATTAAGGAAAGGGTCTCATTTACCATAACTCATTTAAACAGACTTAGCTCGTAGTTACCGGGGACCCAAATGGGAAATCCTATGGGTACTGTATAAAGTACCACAACTTAAAAATATCAGTTTTATTACACTTAATAGCCGCACTAAATATACATAGATACATTGTTCTGCGACTGTCTACATACACATATTCATGTCAGTATGCACGTTCAGCAGTCTCGGCATGGCTCAGCGTAAGACAGAGATCACGTCCGGCTAGCAGCCTATTCACTCTTCTCTTGTAACGCTAAGCTCTAAATGAGCGTTTTATGAATAATTTAATGTGTAAATCAGTCAGTTTTGCTCAATATCAGCAGAGAAAAAATGTTATAGTAACTTATGTGTGGTTGTCATACATTCAAAACTGTTGACAAAAAGCCACACACGTATCTTAGGTGACCATAATCTGCCAGTTTTCCTTAATTGATATATTTTTTGTTTTTTTTTGACATAGGTGGCAGACGAGCAGACGGATCACCTGATGGTAAGCGATTGTCGCCGCCTATGAACACCTGCAACACCAGTGAAGTCACAAGTGCGCTGCTAACTTTTAAACTCCCCTTCCTTCCCCGGATTGGGTAACCGGTATCCTCACTCACGCAGCGAAACACAGCACTAGTGCTGCTTCACGCCGATATTGGACCAAAAGCGTACCTAAATAAAGTGAAAACTGATTGAATAAAATATACACATGGACTTCAACTTATGGCTATAATATATGTATTAATAGGTACTCGTACTTTAAAGACACACGACGCAATTAAGAAATATGCCATTTATAAGATACTTCCGTTTGCGTTGGAGGCACAAAATTGTCTGTAATTAAATCTTCGAAACCTCACCGTTATGACCGATCGCAATTATTTTAATCAGTCACATGGACAAACGCAAAGATGTTTCTTTAATAACATAATCACCTGTGAACATATTTTTTTTATATGAAAGATCACGCACGGGCAAAAGAAGTTTTTTTTTTATTGTCAACGGTTTTATGTCACGCGTTTTTGTGTTTGGTTTGGATGGAAATGGTCAAGTGTCTATTGGGTTTTGCATTATGGGGATTCTGTAGATGTTTTACGAAGAGGTCATTAGGATCTGAGGATAGTCTAGTTATAGGGCCTGAGTTTAGGATACCTTCGATTTGTACCAATACCGTGTTAAACTCCTCGTATGTGACGTTTGCTTTTTCTACAACAAGTCTAAGGTGAAATTTTCAACCCTTCACCCCTGCCTCCTAGATACCTCCAAAATGAGGCGAATGTGTCAGAATAAATTGAATTTCGATACCTTGTAATGACAATTCCTTCTCCGCTCCTACGAATTTTTTCCCTTTATCTGAGAATATTACTGTTGATTAAATAAAAGGCACCCGCGGAAGATCAGCGCTGAGGTGTCGGCCACAGCACATGCTGAGCGGCGATATATTTGTACATTCTTTTGAACTATGCATGTAGTGAGAACTCTGTAAATGTGCTAAAATAAACGATTTTTCTTTCTTTCTTTCTTGATTATCCACGGCGTGAAATAAAACGTTTTAACGCTAGTAAATAATCCTCAGATTCGTCCTAAACCATAGACTAGTAATTAATTCAAAATGTATCGCCTTAGTCACCAAACACACAAATAAACTAATGTATCCTTTCATGAATCTGGCCCCGTGCCTCTTTCTTATCAAAATATTAATGGTTCCCGCGAAATCGAACCCACAACGATCAAAAGGAAAAGTCTGTTCCATACGCTCAGAAGGCAGGTTGTCCATGATAGGATTTAATGTTCTACCTTTTAAACGTATACACGTAATGCATTCAAATAAAAAAAAACAAAAAATTCAAATTCAAAATTATTTATTCAATAACACACATGTCATATAGATAACTATGGTTGGAGCTTCCTTTAAAGCAACATATTTGCTTGTATTAGGGAACTCCGCTCTTCTTTAACTTTATTACATACGTTATGTTTAAACTTTCCTTCATTTTAGAAGTTGGTTACAATATTACATTTATTTTTATGTTACTTTATTATAATTAAATTTTCATTTTTATTCTATTAAACAAATTGTGTGTGTGTGTGTGTGTGTGAGAGAGAGAGAGAGTAAACAAAGTTAGTAGAGTTATTTAAATTAAATTTACGCGTGATAGTATTTATGTAAAAAGTGTTTGGTTTTTGTTCTTTTATTTTAGAGTTGCCGTATAATGTATTCGAGATCGTTGTAATCTATTGTTATTGCATTGACTCACTCTTTTAGCTAAATTTCTAGCCCTTACTAACCACCAGCTTTCCCTAACACTGGATAGTACTAGCTGAGGACCAGCATGAAACAAACGTATATGTTCGCATACAAGTAATAACATCGCTAGTCGATGTTTACTACTGAGCAAAATGGTATGTTTTTTATTATAATTGAAATTGGATGAGTTACACAACCTACCACCAACGCTAATTACCTGATTTTCATCAAGAAATACGTTAAGACCCACTAGTATATTATACATTAATTTTTCTTTCATAGATTAGTAGTCCTAGTTCTTCAGCCACAAGGTAACGGAAATCATCGTTAAATCTTCATATATCTAATAGTTTTTGAAACTGTGTATACCTATAATAACTGAAGTAATGATTTTGAAAGTTTTCAACGATTCAGTTTGTCTGGTCCTGCTACCTTATTGTTGCGAAGTCTTATGGATTTTTTTTGTTTAAAGTAACCTTCTTTAGTGTCACTTTAATTTACTTTCTTTTCGATTTTATTGTCATAACTGTCGATTTTGTTGCTGTTCTGATATCCGTAACACAGGTGCTTGAGTTACGTATCTTGTAGTCAGATCAATGTATGTGATGTTGTGAAATATAGTCCTATGCGGGAGTGAACTTTCCGTCCGCATTTGCGACACGTAAATTGAGCGCTGCTACGATTGGGGTGGCAGGCATGGACTATACAGCCACGAGCGCAGCTGTAATGTCACCACACCGCGCGATGCTGCTTAAAACATCTGTTATGATGTGAAATATATATTTAAAAAAAAAACTAGTGACCCGCGGTTTTGTCGGATGGCAATAATAGCCTTCCTGAAAATGGTGTGAACGTAGCCTGCGCTCTATTTGGCCGATTGAGATGGGTAGTTTAAAGTTTGGCTGGCAGCACACCTATGACTCCACAGGTGCTGTGGCAATCGCTTAAAATCAGGTGATCTGTCAGCTCATCTGCCACTAATCACAAAAATAATGTCTTGTTTTGTTCGTTCCACATCACATTTTCTACATGCGAAAAACGCTGCCAACCTAGACCCACTAAACTTTACGGAACCCTAAACAACATGAGAGAAAGTGTGTACAAAACAATATGATTACACGTTTCTTAAATTTGTACAACCGGTATTGATGTCTTGCATCGATGATTTATCGATACATCGGCTAACAGCATTTGTGACTTCGCAGTTTTTGTGTCTTTGACCGTGGCCACTTGAGCGATGTGGCTAATCAAAGTGTCAAATACATGTTCGTATTGGTTGGCATTTCGTACCTGTCTTGCTCACCGTCGTAGTTTGGTTCCCATAGCTATCTAAATACAGCAGACCAATGTAGGTTATTATTGAAGCTTTTCCTCTACACAAACGTCACTCTTAATGAGTCATGGTGGCTCAGTACAACCTGTGCGGATAAAGAATGGGATCAGAAATGGCGGCGCATCTATTCACTTCTCGCTCGCTCACTATATGCGTCTATACTCGCACCCCACAAGTAATATATAAAAAAGTACAAGCACTTTAAACTCTCCGTTTGGGCTCGAACATAAATATTTTCTCTAAAGTATTTTATAACTCTCTTAATATTCCTTTGATAACTCCAAAAATGTTTACCAGGTCGAACCTTGTATTACACAAACCCATCCTAAGCCATCTCAATCTAAGCTCAAAGGTCAATAAGATCAGATCGGAGAGATTTCAACCCAGCATTGTTACTCTAAAACAAAGTCCGTGATCGCTCTCATAAGTTTAATTAAATATTTATTCGTGTTGGGCGGGGCGGCCCGCCTTACCATCCGTATCGATATTGTTTTCTAGATTTAAGATTATCGGTGGGGCTAGGAAATGAGCGAGTTGTACAATTTACAAGATGATAGCGTAGCGTTAGCCTGTAAGAAATGCAATACTGCGATGTAGGCGTAAGGGTACAAAATTTCAAAACTGTGACTCTCCCTTGGCGAGCCATGGAAGAGCCACGCTAAGAGTGGTTTATTTTTATGTGATAGGTGGAAGACGAATAGACGGATCACCTGATAGTAAGCGTTTGCCGCTGCTCTTAGACACCCGCAACACCAGTGAAGTCATAAGAGCTCTGCCAACCTTAAAACCCCCTATCTCCAGATTGAGCCTCCTCTACCCACACTCACTCAGCGAAAACACAGCAAAGACGCTGCTTCACGACGGTATCTGTGAGGCCATGGTATCACTTCCGTCGAACCGGCCCATTCATGCCGAAACGTGGCACTCCCACGGTCGTGGAGATTAAGAACACTGGAACTTATGGAAGTAGAATGGTAGTCTGCGAAACGAGTCTTGTATTGGAAGTACTAAACGCTCACTTTCTGGCCCACTCTACTAGCGACCTCCGTACTCGTCCGCATTTATCATAGCAAAGGTCAAGCGGACGATACATATCCAACATTTTTATGATGTCAGCGAAACCAAAAGTGACTCATTTCTATTTCGATCGATACTGGTATCGATATTATTCGATTGTGTCCGATTAATCCACTTTTATGGTTATTATAAGTAGATTATTTGATATTTTGAATATATGCGATTTAATTATGATTATTATCATCCTTGTCTATTCAATAATATCACAGTGGATTTTTGGTATGCACCTTTTAAACGCGAGGTTGTCGGATTAACTCTGAGTACATTCAATGAATCTATCAAATCCATAGTGCATATTAAAACCTAGTATGATATGTCAGTAAAAGGGCCTCGTTTAGACGGAATGAATGGACCAGCTCGATTGAAGTGTTATCCACGACGTTACAGAAAAACCTACTTGAAGCAGAGCTGTGTGCTTTATTTTCGCCGACTGAGTATTGGATGCCCAATATGGGATGAGGAGTTTAAAGGTTGGTAGCGTACTTGTGACCCTAATGGGGTTGCCTAGGGGTGTTCACAGGCGGCGGAAATCGCTTAGTATCAGTTCCTCTAACACCTACCGCAAAAGTTAAAATTAAATTGATCGTGCTACTTAACTAGTGGTGAGGATAAATCGTGAGGGAAACTATCCTCACGATTTACCCTCACCACTAGTTAAGTAGCACGATCAATTTAACTCGTCGTGGAAGAGTGATTGTTCGATATGTGACAAAATGTACATCAGAATCTTAAAATAGTAAGTTAGATTCTTGATAGAAAAGACCTTGTATATATTCAAAATATTTAATGATTCTCATGTGATTGTGAGAAAACTTCTTAGCAGTTCACAAAAATCTAAAAATTACCCGAAAAGCAATATTATTCTTAATAATACGTAATTCATTTTTTATATTGTGTGACAATATTTTTTTTATTTATATATGAGTGGTGTCAGACGAGCAGACGGATCACCTGATGGTAAGCAATTCCGCCGCCCATGGACACCCGCAACACCAGTGGAGTCACATATAAATAAATAATTATAAATGTTTACTGATCTTTTTTCGTGTGCAATTGTGATCTGTCCTCTGTAAGTACGTTCCAATAATCCAGCATTAATCAAATTATTTATAAGAAGTTAAAATTGTATTCCTGTATCGTGAACAGCCTTATGTTAAGACGTTAATTCCTACGGAAGAGATAGGCGCACACCGCACCTACATTACCTGCATCCTACATCCACAGGTCGTGGGTTCGAGCCCGGTCCGAGCGCTAGAAGTAGGCGTGTATTGATTACCGGGTACCACCCCCGCGTGGGAATCGAACCCGCGATCGCACAGGGAAATTGTTCAGGTGTATCGATCGTTTTGCTTTGTGAATTAAAACGTTTTGTTACGGTTGTGGTGTGGTTATTTATGGAGGTTCAATGGGGTCGTTGTTGTAAGGGGTTACTAGATTTTTTAGATATATAGATAGATAGATACTCTTTATTGCACAACATACAAAACTTAAAAGCTAGGTATACAGAGATACAATGTACAATTTATGCAAATTTTTGTTTGTTGCAAGTTGTGCAATAAAGTAAAGTATCAGCCTATATACTGTCCCACTACCCCTGCAGTGGTTGATTTCTATGATGGGGGCCTTTGCCCTCAAAGGCCCCCATCATAGAAATCATCGCTACTATGATGGGATTAGGCTTAATCACCACGCTGGCCAAATGCGGATTGGTGATCACAAACCCGAGCTATGTTCGAAAAATTTGAAACATACTTTTCGCTCGACCCGGGAATTGAACCCAGGACCCCGAGATCACGACCCGGTACTTAAACCACTAGACCAACAGGGCGTCAATACACAACAGTTGTGCAATAATGAGTCGATATTATATTAACAGGCCAACAACGCCTGATCTCTCTTCGGTCGTGTGACACTGGAGTCACTTGTGTCTACGCTAACACTTATGCACTATATTATGTCCTGCGTCGATGGCTGATCACTGAGATAAGCCGCCATGACCGAAATATTGTTTCGGAGGACATTATTGTTATGAATAGGCCAAACATATAAGAAAAGAAAAAAACTTAATACATTGAGAATAATTTCTGAAACGTGTAAGTTTGGTCACGAAGGTTTCCCTCACGCTGAGTTAGTGGTAGAAATACGTACATAGATTTGAAAAATCCAAAGATCGAAGCTCGGAAAACTCGGATTCGAACCTTCCGTTTAAGAGGCGTATTTGGTTATCTACTAGATGGAGTGAGGCTCTGCGCTGGACGCCTGCCAAAAGCTGGATTTGAGTAGCCAAATATCGATCGGAGAGATGAACATTTGGATAAGCCTAAGTCCTGCAATATGCTGATTATGAGTTCCTATCGATATCCAGCAAAAACTTGTCATCTATAAAATCAATTAGTTGTAATACTAAGAAATACTACCAAGAATTTTTCTCGATAAAACTAATTTGAGAAACCACTAAAATGACTATAACACCTTGTAGGCGCCGATAACACCGCAGAACTAACTAAGATTAAATTATTAATTATAATTTGCCCACTGTTAATTATTGCACCCGCTCTCTACTGCAGAGTCCATTAACAACTTATTGGTTTTCAATTACATATGCCACAGCGGTCGGGTTAAGAGGACTATACATTGAACCATTTAAAAGTTTAATCTTTTTTTTTTGGGATGTGTAATATGAGTAGACGATTCACCTAATGGTTACATTGTCATTGCTCATGGACACCCGCAATAGCATGAAGTCTTAAATGCACTGCTAACCTTTAACATGATTGGGCCTCCGTTTTATTCAGAGCCATGGGGCCGGGCTATGCTATGTGACTTTAGTAGCCAATATTTGTGTTAAGATTCTATTACAATTATTGCATGTAACCGTCATATATCCATAGGTACAAAGTCATAGTATATATCCATAGGTGGTCGGGCTTTCAGCTCATCACGAGCTTAAAGAGCCGTTGTACCTTAAAGTCTCATACTTTAGTTTGCACTAAAAGGCAGCTTGCTCCTCCCAACAACGTGATGGATCTATATAGCGCATTTTACATGTGCCGCATGAGTACATCTTTATTATTTAATTGGTAATTGGTAGTGACCCTACCATTTACGCCAAAGGTCGTGGGTTCGATCCCCACCCTGGACAAACATTCGTGCGATGAACACTTGTGTTTGTTCAGTGTCTGGGTGTAATATATGTATTTAAGTATATATTTGTGTTCCTCTGTTGTCTGATATCTGTAACACAAGCGCTTAAGCTACTTAGTACGGAATCAGGTCATCGTATGAGATGTTGTGAGTATTATTATTATTATTATTTGGCCCTCCTCCAGTTAAAAAGACACGCTTCGCCACACGCTGCTCTGACATTCGCAACTCGTGCAAACAACCGCTTCATCGTAGCTGTCACCGCATAAGATAAAACTCATTGCCACCGACATTGGCCCTGAGTGTTTCAGTGTTTCACACACATACACACACGTTCTGACCACCGGATCCTCAGAATTTTCGACAGGACATATGAAATTTGAGGGGGTTAAAGTTTAAATTATCAATATCGCACTTATTCCGCTTGTGAGCAGTATCTCTAACAAGTGAGACAATAACTGCTAACATTATCTGTAATGGAAATTATCTTTGAGTTGTTTAGTGGTTTTAGTTCTGTTGATACAAGCCCAGTCGCATTAAAGTAACTTTGTAGAAACTTATCTCTTGGCTGCTGGTGCCAACTAGCTACTAACGTTTCGCATTAAAACTTGTATATTTTAAGTGTGTGGTCATTTTCATAATTAACAAGATACGTAAGTTATAAAAGTACATTAGATCTATCTTTGGATATATTTTTTTCCTCTGAGACGTAGGGTTACTTAACTCTACTTCATTTGAAAGAAAAAACACACAATGCTCAATACAAATCACAAGTCACAAGCTGCTAACTCCCCCAATGGACAATAAGACAAACAATATTAGCATTTATATATTTTATTATTTTACATTAGCTTTTCGATAAAAAAAGAGAAAAAAGATGACCCATATTTTTTAGTGATAATTTAATGTGTGTTTCAATTAAAATATTTCTTTTTTAATTTATTAATGAATATGCCGGAAGTGACGTAGTGCTGAGGCTCAACTTATTGTAATGTCAGTGCTATATGTCCAATAAAAAAATTAAGTGACTTTTAGTTACTTACTCACTTTACTTTTTGGTTTTTAGTTTTGAGTTACTTAGTGTTGTATTCGTATATAGTGTTGTGATGTCCAAAATAATAAATTTTTCTTTCTTTCTTACTGTCTTGTCATTTGATGACCTGAGATTTTATATTTTTTTAATCAACGTGAACAGACGCGGTATTAATTTGCCATGCCGAGTGATGACGTCATAGAAGGATTTAACATTTTATTTTATTCTTCATATCAAATTCAGAAATAATAAATAAATAAATAAATATTTCACAACATCACATACATTGATCTGACTCCGAGATAGGTAGCTCAAGCATCTGTGTTACGGATATCAGAATCAACAGTGGGATTACAAATATATACATATAATACTTTTCTTTTTGTAAATACATACTTATATTACATACAAACACCCAGACCAATACAAACAGACATGTTAATACACACAAATGTTTGTACTGTGCGGGGATCGAACCCGCAACCCTTGGACCAAAGGCAGCGTTCACTACCACTGTTCCAAACGGGTCGTCTAATTCTTTTTCTTAATTTTTAATGACTATGAGTCTAATCTAGAATTAGTATTTTTCATTTCAGAAAATGATCTTTTGTCGTGTTGTCTATTAGGCCATTTCATAGTGAAGCTTGACTTTTCCATAGTCTTAAAAATGCACTTGTGTAAAGTGGAGCGATGTGGTAACTTAGTGAATATAAACGTGTGCCTTCTAAACAGAGGTCAAAGGTTTTAGTTTCCGCATTCAACTTTTCAAAACTCTATGTGTGTGTTTATACCACTATCTCAGCTGTGGTCGAAGGCTAGTCAGAATATGCTTTAAGTACAAATAAAATAATCATGGTGATTTATGATAGCAAACAATATTGAAAAAATACGGTAAATAAATCTTACAAAAACTCCAAATAATCCGTTCGTAATTGGTTATTTAATTCTTTCACATTGAAAAATAATTATCAAAACAAACAGGAAATCAAATCAGTATTAAATTAGAGTGGCTTCACTTGACGAATCAATACTTGCTGGCTTTTGTAAGCGTACAAAAAGGTCTTATTAAGTCGTTTGTAATTTGTTCATCCTTGACACCTAATAATGTACCGATTGAAAAATATCGAAATTATCATTAAAGTAGTGTCATTTGAAATCATGTGTACGAACTGGGCGAATCCATACAAGCTGGCTCCTGTACGCGGGCGCACAATCTAAGCTCGACCGCAACACTGATTTGCGAAAATAAAACGAGACCGGATTACAGACGGCGCCGGGATAATGGAATAGTGCTAACAGTCAAATATAAATTTTATCGATAAGATCTAGATTTAAAAGTCAAAAACAGCTTTAACTCACTTTCTATAGGCTAGATATTGAAAATTTTCGAGTGCATATGCCACTCCTACATTAGTCCAAAATATACATATATACACATAGTTATATTATAATTTAAGATTTAATTGATAAGAGCGCATATAATAAGTACAAACTTCCGTAAGTACAACCAAAAAATTTAAAAATATATTATACATACTACTATTTTACATCACATCACTAAAATATATACCTTGTACTGTCTATTTAAAAGATGTCTACTATGTGTTATTTTTGGTATTTATTTAGTAAAATGGCCTAGTGATGGATCGATTTCATTATATTTCATAAATATTGTATCGATATAGTATGTTGACCTTTTCCCGTCACTACAGCTCCGAAGGATTCCGCACAAAGTAATCATTTGTCTACTTGACTAAACTGAATTATATTATTTTTTATTATTATTAAATAATGACCGCAATAATTGAAGGTTGGCTTGTGGATCGTCGGCTTCTGTTCTAACCCGACTCATTGCTTTGAGTTTATTCGATTCATCGTGTTTAAGGGGCAGGTATTCGGGATTGAAGTTTATTTGAGTTTTTATTTGTAAATTAGTTTTATTGATGTAACAAAGTATAATCACTTGGCTAAGTTGTTCAATTAAGATTTTAATGGTGTATTCAGGAATTCAGGAAAACCGTTTTTAATTGAAGCACAATTTTCTAATATCATATTAAAGAGCAACACGTCTTGATCATTTGGAAAAATCTCTTCTACATCAGTCAAGTTAAATTTCATTGATAGTATTAATTACATCATATACTAAATGAGGTTATTACACTAAGTGGTTGAAATAATGTTTCTGAACTGTATTGATAATTCCGTTGGTCTGGTGCCCCCTTTTGGATAAAGATGGCAGTGGTTTCATTATAATTATTAGTTTTCCCAAATTCTGGACTCTGAAAATATACTGAGATGATGACATAATAAATTATTATAGTAAAAAGAAACTATTCACAACCTGGATTATACTATTGACTTCCATCAACTTACTTTTACCAACAAACTTCCTCTTAACGGTAGGTTATTAGATTACGAATGAGAAGTCATACAGTGGCCGTGATGATCCGGTCGGTTCGCACGATATTTACTCATACTCTCTGTGCCCGTGACGTGACTCAGCTGGGCCTCAATTACGATGATTTGATTATATAGATGATGTATTTGTTTCTGCAATGACTTTTGACGAACATAAAGGTTAGGTCTTGTAATGATTTGAGTGCTTTCGAGGATTGGTTTTGTCATTGTAGATTGCCCTACGGTGCCTAGATTGTTATCGAATAGGCTCTTCGACCAACAATAAATATAACTATAGGTATATGTAGAGTCCGAACTTCAAAAAGGGTAGTAAGTATGAAGAGTAATTATTTTTGAAAAGTTATGTCAATATCATCGATACACCTATTATTGTCCTTATAAAGTTTAATAATAGTATAATAATCACGGGCGTTAGAAATAATTTCAATTTAGTCCAAGATTTTATCAAACAACAATTTTGAATGCAAATATCTTGAAATTAATTTCTTCGCATTTAGAAAGTCTAATTCTCCCAACTGATTTTAGCTCACGAGGGTTTGTAAACTCCCTCCTACAAAAAACGTTACATTGCAAAATTTCCATATATCCATGCCCACACGGGTACACTTTTACATAATGATCCCTTACTTGTGGACCCAAAACGTTGGCCATTAAAAACAATCGCCCGATCGCCGAGGAGGGTAATAACTGTTTTTAAATTGATTTAAAATTTCACAGACTATTACTTAGCTCGGCCCGTGGATGTGCGCTCGGGGTGACTAAAGGTACATTGTCATCTGTTGTTGAGAAATATTTGAGGTTTTGTGGAGTTGATTATTTTGATACGAGAAGCAGTAGCGTGGATGTTAATGAATTTAAAAAGTGCAGTAAAGATGCCACCGGGTTTTTTACTTCAATCGTTTGTTATAAACTATGTAGGTTAAGTCGAGTTAGGTTTTGACTGAATGGATGCCCGATTGAATCTTTTTGTAAACATGCAGGATTATTTTTATTCGTGGGGCACGGTTGACTTCGTACCTTCTTCAAATCAAACGAATAAAATATAATTGAATTGGTGTTTTTTTTTTTTTTTTTTTATAGGAGAGGTGGCAGACGAGCAGACGGATCACCTGATGGCAAGCAACTCCGCCGCCCACGGACACCCGCAACACCAGCGGAGTCATAAGTGCGCTGCCTGCCAGCCTTTTCCCCTTCCCCCCCCATTGGGCCTCCGGTAACCTCACTCACACGGCGAAACACAGCGCAGGCGCTGCTTCACGCCGGTCTTCTGTGAGGCAGTGGTATCACACCGGTCGAGCCGGCCCATTCATGCCTAAGCGTGGCTCTCCCACATTAAAAAGTGATCCTTAAACCATACGATTTGAATAAAAAAAAAACGAGTGAACAGGCTGTTCTAGACAGTACATATGGTACGCCCTCGGCCACATCAGCCCTTACCTGGTGATTTTTTTTTATGTGATAGGTGGCAGACGAGCAGATGGTTCTCCTAATGTTGAGCGATTGCCGGCGCCCATGAACCTAGTGGAGCCACATCATTTATATTTTCATGTATGATAATTTGAAAAAAGAAACAATTTGTTTATTTTTGTCAAGCTTGAATACTTATCCCCACAACCAGGTTCTGCTTCCTTTAATAAAAGCAAAATATTTTCTTTCTCGTTACTGAAGAAGAATAAGCCAGGAAGGAACTAAGGGTCACTTGAGCTGAGCTTCCGTTCACCAAAAACGTGTGAAGCCACAATCACCTCACACTAAATTCTCTTGACTATTATAATACAATCACCAACGCAGCAACCCTTACCACGGGCTGACCCGCAGTTCTTGCCCTCGCCGCTTCCGATACCATAAACATTATCATTACACAAAATTAGTATTATTTGTTACAGCCTGCGTCTGCGCAGGGAATTTTGTTATTTATAGCTCACTCGGAGGTCGATAAAGAACTTAATGAGGGGTGAAACGATGGTATGGCCTTTGGGTGTTAGCAAATCGGCGTAATCGTAGACCAACGTTTACGTGCTGGTCAATTTTCTTCTAGGATACTGTGTAATTCTTGTTCTTAATATAGTTGAAGAAGAGTTTTGTAAACAATGAAAAAAAGTATTTATAATCATAACTTCTAGGACTATATGTAGTGTGGCATTGAAAGAGCTGTTTGAATAGATTATTATTAATTGGATTACCTTTCGCGTTAAAATATCTCACTGAACTGCATCATTGAAGCTCTGAACGCTTGGACCTTGATCTAGAATTTGGTGAATCTAGTAACTACTAACTACTACTAGGCTCAAAGTCACTCAGAGAGCAATGGAGAGAGCTATGTTCGGAGTCTCCCTGCGTGATCGTATCAGAAATGATGAGATCCGCAGGAGAACTAAGGTTACACACATAGCCCAAAGGATTGCATGCCTCAAGTGGCAATGGGCAGGGCACATAGCGAGGAGAACAGACGGCCGTTGGGGCGAAAAGGTCCTCGAGTAGAGGTCACGTACAGGAAGTCGCAGCCGTGGCAGGCCCCCCACAAGGTAGACCGACGATCTGGTGAAGATCGCGGGAATCCATTGGATGCGGGCGGCACAGGACCGATCTGTGTGGAGAACATTGGGGGAGGCCTATGTCCAGCAGTGGACGTCTATTGGCTGAAATGATGATGATGATGAGTAACTACTATGACTCGTCTGCTGTCTGACCGTTGCATCTCAGGGCACTGACCAATTATATCATGATTATCTCATATCCAAACTTAGGTACACTCAAGTCGTTTAAAGATTGCACATCCACAATACAAATGAAAATACTCGCACAAATGATTTATGCGCATCAATTATTTCCACACAGAGCAATATGATCTGAACACGCCACAATTCATTGCGAATCAACATAGTTTCAACTGCCCGAGGCATTCGAACTAGATCAACCATTATCTCCTGTCAATAGCTAAGCAATTACCCTCTGATTTATACTAACCGATTCTTTACTGTCAACACCTATTCGGATTTTAATTGTTACAATAGAACTCATATTTACGACCACTTTTTTCCTTTAAAAGGAGGTATGGACCACCCGGGGAGTCTTAGGATATTTAGTTGTAGCAATTTATGGCACTTATTACAGTATACATGTGGCCGGTATAGGATGATGTAAGAATCAGAGTGATCTGACATAGAATTTTTTGGCAAAGAAAAATCATAATTCTTTTTAGCCATACTGATCTAATTGCTTTTCACAAAAATGTCACTTAGTTCACTTTGGTTCCAGTATCCCAATTTGATTTTCGATGAGCAACAATGCAATAACCTGCTGGTAAAGTTTTGTCAAAACAGAGCTTTGAACGTGGAGTTTGTCCTATAGGGCGGAAAAACGATGTATTTTGTCAATAATTTGTATTTCTCAGTGACATTTACTGATTTAACCTATCAAAGTGATATAAAAAAAAACTTTTGTTTGATTTATTATTATTTCTTTTATTTAAACAACAGTTTACATTAAAATAACAGTAGTCCCGCAAAACTATTTGCATAGTTTGTCTGCAGGATCACGAGCCTCTAACTTAAAAAATCTCTACTCTAAATTAGCTAAAACATACGTTTAAATACTTTTAAGTTTTATTTTAAATATATTTTTATCTTGTTCCTAGCTTATGTCCTTGGGCAAACTGTTCAATAGAAATGCTAACCGTTTCTTTAATGATCTGTCACCAAAGTAGTCAAAACATCCGTTCGTTTCTCGAGCTGAGTATACTTTTTTAAAATAGACTTATAAATACAGTTTCCTAATCATAATCATAATCTCTATTGTGGAACACAGGTGTAGGAGATGTTACATAGATTATTTTTAAAGAGCTACTGTGACCTGCCTCTTAAGGCGTACAAAATATTTTGACTTAAACTCTATAATAAATTCAAACACATCAGTAATAAAATTAACATAGGTACATAACCAAACAATTACATTATTAAATTAAATCATGCAATATTAAATTGAAGAAAATTTTTATGTCATACTTATTATATTATATTTTTGTCAAAAAAGAAGTCTTTAACAGAATAATAACATTTTTAATAAATAATATTTCACAACATCACATACATTGATCTGACTCCGAGATAGGTAGCTCAAGCACCTGTGTTACGGATATCAGAATCAACAGTGGGAATACAAATATATACATATAATACTTTTCTTTTGTAAATACATACTTATAATACATTGTAAACAGCCAGACCAATACAAACAAACATGTTCATGCACACAAATGTTAGTACTGTGCGGGGATCGAACCCGCAACCCTTGTATCAGAGGCAGCGTTCACTACCACTGTTCCAATTGGGTCGTCAGATAGTCGCTTTTTAAATATATAAATGTCATTTACATCCCTAATGATTTTTGGAATGTGGTTGAAAGTTTACATGGTACAGCCATTAAGTACATGGTTCCTAAAAAGAGATTATTGTATATCTTAAAATTTTGAACTTTACCATGCTGAACACAGAATCAAACGAGCTGAGCATCGCGCTAAACCAAAAAAAAAATTGCAACTCTTGTTTCTGCAGCACCATAAAGGAGTGGAACTCGTTTCTGGCGCATATATTGTTTCCACCGTCTTTCCCCTTGGAATCTTTCAAACGAGGGGAAAAAGCATCTCGCGGAACTGTATGGCGTTTCATCTGAATGTTAGGATCATGGATAACATCAAGTTCGTTGTAATTGCTACGTGGGCTTTCCTACTGCTTATCATCAGGCTACGATGAGCCAATAAGCTCCCACCGTGAGAACTGGCTTTACAAAAAGATTTTCATCTTTTGCATTCCCAGCAATTTATAACCGCATTCTGAAATTCTGTGACATTAAATCTTGTTCACTAAATCAGAGTAAGGAAACATTATCTGCGTGGTTACGAACTCTGGACTATCAGACAACTGAATCTATCTTACCATCTTAAAAATATGACATGCTCTCTCATACTACTTCCTCACTATTTCCACCTACACATTCCACACACCACAAATGGCATTAAAGCTATTATTTTTATTATGCATAATACCTTATTACGTTAGTTTTATTATTGTTTCATTGCTCTGTTACTTTTTAATTTAATTATTTTTTGGTTACTGCCCAAGATACAGGCTAAGCCTGGTTTGGGATCCCCTGTTACATTCATCACTTCTTGGCCACCAGATCTCATGTTTTAATTTTAAATGTATTTTATTGGATTGTTCAGACAGTAATAAAGCATTTTTTATTTTCATTTTCAATATATTGAGCAGTATCATCGTCAGCCCATTTAAGTTCCCACTGCTGGGGCATGGGCCTCCCTCAATCACATGACGGATAATTGCCATACTCACCACGCTTGGCAGACGGGTTGGCGAGGGTTTTGGTATAAATGCAGAGTTTTCCTTCTCTGGGTGCTGATGATCATGCCAGCAGATTTACCTTAGTCGCCTTTTACGATACCGCGGTAAGAGTGAGGGTGGCCTATTCTACTCTGCCGGGGACCACACGGCCGATATTGAGCAATATGCAGTGCACAAGTACCTATATTGGTTTAGTGATAAAAAAAAATTTTTGACCGTTATTAATGTGCCACACTGAATGTCAAGGCACTGGCTATATTATTACTATGGTAACGGTGTTTCCAGGCTTGCAAATCTGTTTTATGTGTAATTTGCTGTTTCGTTACCGGCGGGATTGTTGTAGTAATTGGCTCATGTGTTATTCTTCGCGATATGTTTAAGTCGGTCTTGATCCTAATTAATTGTGGCGGAATGGCCCACTATTTCTCAGTTATTGTTGCTTGCAAGTTGCGTTTTGCTCGCGTGTGATTGTAAATACGGGTTATTCTTGACATTCGAAGAAATCTAGGAAGGTTTTTATTACTTTTAACGGTGTAGTCATATTTTAAGTAGATATTTTCCTTTGCTAATTTTTGTTTCTATCCTGCTTGAGTCAATCAGTGTCATTCAGAATTCTGAAAGTTGACAATCTTGTCCACCGAGGATCACAAAGCATGTTAAGCTATTGGTTCTGCACCAGATTTCTCTCCGCTGGTGTTGACTGGAGCTTGCCAGCCGACACCACCGAAGCCTTGCCATCTGAATATTAGGATGATGGAAGATAGTGCACTTATATATCGCACACAGACCTTTTAGACCGTGGGAGAACCACGCTTAGGCATGAATGGGCCGGAGTGATACACGGCCTCACAGACAACCGGCGTGAAGCAGTACTATGCTGTGTTTTGCTGCGTGAGTGAGGGTACTTGAGGCCCAATCCGGGGGAAAAATTGTATAAAGATTGGCAGCGAACTTGTGACTCACGAACTCACGGGTATCTATAGGCGGCGGCAATGGCTTACCATCAGGCGATCCGTCTGCGCGTTTTCCACGTATCACATATAAAAAACACAGTTATACACAATAAGTGCCTAAGGCCCATAACAGACATGCTACTTTTAGCATTGGAGATCAGCGATTTTGGACAACGTTATATCGATAACATTGCGATTCCGCGACTTAATGCGTTTGGACTGCTACATTATGTATAACTTCCGGAATGTGACTTAATTGTTACGTTTGTATTTTAAGTTTGTGGTATGGAAGAACTTTTCCGTCTTGCAAAAGTTAAAGATATGTTTAAGAAACTGGCCACCCACAAGAAGAAAAAGGTGTGAATCAGTTATTTAGCTGATTATTGGAAGCTGAATGCACAAGAATAATATATACATACATTGCATCAAAATGTTTGCTACTTTGATTGGTTACTGGATTTCTAATGTTTTATTTAATAACATGAAAATATTCTTGCTGATTGCTCCGAATGATCTCAATATCTGACATTTGGCACAATTTAGCCGCAATGCCGCAATCCATCAGAACCACCGCAGATCAAACCTATATGCAGATCAGAGATACAAAACCTGTGCTACAAAAAGTAAAAAAAAAAATAGTAATATGACCTTATGTTTACCTGTACGCAAAGATCGCTGGCTACAAAATAATTGCCTAAATTTCACACTGAATCTATGTGCCTTGTTAGTTTTAAGTGTGCTATAAGAAATATCATCTCTTTATTGTTTTCGCCCAAAGTTACAGCAACTCCTTTCTCGTATTTGGGGGTAATTCAAATTACGAGTACAAAAGCAGACCCAAAAGTTAAGTATAAGTATTAAATAAATAGTAAAAGTGTTTTCCGAGAGGCTGCAGCTTCGATTGTTACAAAAATATCCGGTTTAGTTGCTAACATTATTTTTTTTACTTTACGTAAAAATATGTATTACTCCTAATAACTCAGCTTTACTTCAAACAAAAGCCGTGTGGTACCCGGCAGAGTAGAATAGGCCACCCTCACTTTTACCGAGGTGTCGTAAAAGGCGACTAAGGTAAAGCTGCTGGCATGATCATCAGCACCCAGAGAAGGAAAACTCTGCATTTATATCAAAACCCTCGCCAACCCGTCTGCCAAGCGTGGTGAGTATGGCAATTACCCCTCATGTGATTGAGGGAGGCCCGTGCCCCAGCAGTGGGGACTTAAATTGGCTGATAATGATAATGATGAAAAAAATGACTTCAAACAATAGAGTTTGCTTATTAGGTTGCCTGGCTAGTGACGTTCAGTGACGATTATGATATTTCACAAACCAAAACGAGAGGAGTGCTGAACAATTGTTACCGAATATTTGAGTCAACATCTTTGACATAGACCTTTCACTGAAATAACGGCCCTGACAATCAATACGCCACGACTTGTGGTGAAAACTAATTATTCACGTCTTGCACGCCAATGGTTCTCTACCACTGATATAAGCCATTAAATATGATATTTACATAAGAACGAAGCCAGATGGCGTTAACATTTCGTGTTTTGGTTATTACCGCACATTGCTTGCGGTCAGTCGCCATCTTTGTGCTAGCTGGTCGTCATTGCGAATGTGAGATATTTCCACCACAGTGTGGTTCCGATCTGTGGGATTCAGGAGCCGTGAAGATGTGGATGAGGTAATATTAATATCCTTCAACTGATTTCGGGTAAGGTGGTCGATCTCAGAGCATGTGATGGAGGCGAAGGAGGCGGCGGAGCGCGAGCGAGAGGCTGACCCTCTCGCCCCCGCGATCCGCAAGGCACGTAGAGGGAGGAGACGACGCCAATACTTGCGTCTCCTTCCCCTGCGTGGAGCAGGTCCGCTGGTGCGTGGGGCTGTAACCCCACCACCGGCATTGCACGGACCTTCTCCTACGCCTCGTGGGGACGGCACGACTCTTTGGGCTGTCCCCATCCCTCCCCCCGACCCCGGGGGGAGAAGCGCCGTGCCCGTCGTGTAGGCGGGCGTCCCTGTCCGGGGGGTGACGTGGTGAAAGGCTCCGACTTTGGCCCCATGTCACCCGCCCACCCATGGACAGATGAGGGAGAGTCCCAGGAGTTTTAGTCGGTATGCCTCTGGCCGGCTTCTCGTTAGGAGAAGCCGTCGCCAGAGGAGAGTCCGACATAACCCATCCGTTTACAGACGGATGGGTATGCGTAACGCATTTCTCCTGGGTCAACAAAAAAAAAATAGGTGGTCAATCTCAACGATCAGTCAATTACGTAGGATATATTATAGTGCTCAAGTGTATGCTCAAACACAAGTGCACTCCCTGTGCACTTTTGTTTGAGCACACACTGTGCCATTGCCATCATATTCCGATAGGACACCTGTGTGACACGACCGGAGAGGGTGCAGGACCAACGGTTTAACGTACTTTCCGAGGCACAGTGGTACAAGACCGCCAACTTCCAGACTCCGGGCTGACACTAAGATTTTCTTAACAGAAAAATTCAAGTAGGTGCGAATTTTATTTTGGCCCGACCTGGGGATCTCGAAACCCCCAAGCACAGCCGTAGCTTATGTATTGTACTGCGTTTTGGATTTCTGTTAGCTTGTAAGGTGTCCGTAAGGTAGCCGTGTGGTCCCCGGCAGAGTAGAATAGGCCACCCTCACTCTTACCGAGGTGTCGTAAAAGGCGACTAAGGTATAAGCTGCTGGCATGATCATCAGCGCCCAGAGAAGGAAAACTCTGCATTTATATCAAAACCCTCGCCAACCCGTCTGCCAAGCGTGGTGAGTATGGCAATTACCCCTCATGTGTTTGTGGGAGGCCCGTGCCCCTGCAGTGGGGACTTAAATGGGCTGATGATGATGATGATGTAAGGTGTCCGAATAATAATAAATAATGTTCATAATTTAATGTTTCGGTGACAATAATAATATAATTTTAATTACTTAAAATTATATTACTATTGTCACTTATTACTTAAATACCTACCACAAGTAGGTAATATGTCATCAAGTTAGCGATCTATATCGGTTTGTCGACTTGTTGGTGAGCTGTGTCAGACGGTCGGTGAGCTTTGTTAGATATTGGAAGTATGATACTGTAAAGATGGGTAGAGACTGGACCCAAACTGCTATAAATAAAAACAGCTACAGCTTCTGTCACAACTCAAGGTAATACCAAATTGTTGGTAGACAACTGGAGAAGAGAGCAAGTTATTTTTATCATCATAATCATTTCAGCTACTAGACGCTCACTGCTAGCAATGAGCATCTAGTGTAATGATAGAGAATAGAGAACTCTGGGATAGGTATATGTCCAGACATATAGACCCCAAAGTTCTCTACACAAATCGCTCCAGAGTCACCTGCGTCCAAGCAATTCTGGCGACCTTCACCAGGACGTCGGTTTACTTTATGGGTGCCTATAGTGGCTGTGCTCGCCCTTGGACGCGGCCTTCACTCGAAGACATCTCCATCCCAATGGACACCTGTTCGCCACGTAATATGTCCTGGCCTTTTCTTTGAGGAGAGGGATAATATAGAAAGAAAGAGCCAGCTCATTCATGCCAAAGCTTGGCTCTCTTAGAATGTTTCGTAGCTCCATGTTTGCACAACTTTTTGTTTCTTCTTACGCTATTGATGCGTTTACGGCGCCCACTGGTGGTTGCGTCGCGTTTTTGTCCCGTGGCGAGTTTAGTGTTTACTCTTCAAAGTTATTGGCAAAAACTGTTTGATTCTTGCGGGGTTTGTGGTAACTTATGGTTGTTCGATGTGTGTACTTTTTATCTATTTGTTTTGGTTGTGTATGAGTATTGTTTTGTGTTGGGAGTTTTCAACAACCGGAAACCTTTGTTTTTATTTTATAGGTGGTAGACAAGTAAACGGATTACCTGATGGTAAACAAGCGCCGACACCATTGACTCGCGCAACACGAGTGGAGTCACAAGTGCGCTGCCAAAGTTTACCCCTACTCTAGGCGAAACATGGTACATAAGCATTGCTTCACGCGGGCTTATAGGAAGAGTTTGAAGAGAAAAAAGGACTAGCGGTTGTTGCTGCCTTCTTTGCTTCACCTATATACATTCGAAGAATCTGCCGCATGAACTTCTGAAGAGAAAATCGCTGGCAGCTTGCAGAGTTCTTTGTTTCAATAAATGAATGAATACACTTTTATTGCACTCAAAGTAAAATATAAAAAATTGAAATGAAAGATTTGTTTGTAGCGTGCTTGCAAGCGATTTTAGTTTGAAAGTGCAGATTCACCGACCATAGTTTTCGTTTGCTGGGTGTTTTTTACGATAGCATTTTATTTTAGTAATATCTATAACGACTTTACTGCCGTAATGGCTAAGGTTAAGGTTTCGACTTCTATTTCCAGTCGGATCAATTTAGAAAACGAACTTTTGCCCATTAGTAAAATTAATACTAGGAAGAGAATTGATGATCAGCGTGAATCTTTTCGGCTATTTGTTTTTCGAAACACTATTTTTACAAATAAAGTAAAGTATCAGCCTATATATTGTCCCACTGCAGGACAAAGGCCTCTATCATATAAATCAAGTCATCTTTACTATGCTGGCATTAGGCTTAATCACCACGTTTGTCTAATGCCGATTGGTGATCCTGTTCCCGAGCTATGTTCGAACAATTCGAAACGTACCTTTTCTCGACCCTGGAATCGTACCTAGGACCCCAAAAATCACTGCCTGGAACTTAAAATAATAATCCAACCGATTACGGCTACGGTGGTCAATCTCAACGATCAGCCACGTTTTCAGCATATATTATAGTGCTCAAGTGTGTGCGCAAACACAAGCGTACTCTCTATTTCCTTGCATTCATATTCCAATGGGATAACAGCGAGACACGACCGGAGAGGGATTGGGCGCAGGACCAATGACTTAACGTGCTTTCCGAAGCACGGGGTTACATGACCCCCACCTTAGAATAATTTGGTTTAATCTAAGGCTGACACTGAGAATTTCTTACCGAAAACTTAGGTACAAATTTTTTGGCCCTACCCGGGAATCGACCCCGGGACCTCTTGCGCAACTGTCGCTGGTACTTACCACTAGACCAACTGGGCGATACACTCTTTGTATTTAGCCTAAAATTAAACACAAACGGAAATTTCATGACAGATGAGAACCGCGAGAATGCTCAAAAGCCTCAATTATCCAGGGTGAACGGCCAATACCCTGCCACGCCCAAGTTTTCTCAAGTTTACAACAAATAAACCATCGATGGAAACATCTGTACTGTTACATTTAACTAGCCGTTACAAGGAAATTAATAACCAAAATATCAATTGAAACTATTAATTGGTCCGGTTTGTTCTCACGAAATAAGATCGTTAAGAACATTTTAAGGAACGAACAAAAGGTTCTGTACCTGTGAATGATATTGCAAAGTTTTGTGGTTGCCTGGTTTTGACAACGCTGTAATGTCATCAATATTTGAAAAAAGTAAATTTGTAGCCCCTAGGGAGGTGTTCCATAGACAAACAACAAATCTAGATCTGATCAATCTAGAGGCTACAAAATGGGGGTTTTCAAAGCGCGAGTGAATAGGTATCTTCTAGGTAATCGTACTACATCTTAGACCATATTATCACTTACCATCAGGTGAAATATGGTCAAACGCTTACCTATCTACAGTAAAAAAAAAGTAATACTCAGTTTTAACTGGTGTATTGTTAGTAGACAGATAGAGACATTCCAAGCCAGCGATAGTTTATTGTGATCTGCATAGATCTAATTTAAATCAAGAATTGTCTATGATTTTTTTTTGGTTATAGCAATCTCTTGCAATTTATTCTTAATTTTACACTTAAATTTTTTTCGGCAGTCTTCGGGTGGGACTCGAACCCACGATCTTTTGCTAACCTGGCAACTGCTTTACCGACTAAGCTACCGGAGATCCTGTTATGTCGACGAATATTGGGTTCGAGTCCTACCCGAATACTGCCGAAAATTTTTAAATGAATTATTTACTTAAGAATTTTCTTTTTTCAAAAATAGATATTCTTTAAATTATAGCGGATGGCTTGGTCGTCCTCGGCTCACCTGATGATAAGTGATATTCGCCGTCCATAGACTTTTTCAACCATGAGGCAGCATTGATGCGTTGCGAGTTCTTAAGGAAAGAATAAACCCTTTTATTGAAGATCACGAGGTCGTATCTGTTCGAAAACACCATCGTTGGCGGCTGGTTCCTCAGTTTATGGTAAAGCTGCAAATATTTATTCTTGGTTTATCTTTTTTTGTGATAGGTGGCAGACCAACTGGTAGATCACTGACTAGCAACTACCGCCGCCCATTAACACCCGCAATACAGTTTTACTTAAGTGGAATAAGTCAAAAGTGAGCTGCCCACTATTTCCCCCTTCCCCCACATTGAGTTTCCAGTACCCTTACCCATCCAACGAAACAGCGTCAACGTTGCTTTACTCCGGCTTTCTGTCAAGGTCAAGGTCATGGTATCGATTCCGAGGCTGTTGGTCGGCTCATTGCACTTCGAGTTGGCCGATTCCGCTCAGCTATCGGACGCGTCCCCCGGTGGCGGATAGGGGAACGCCTCCCAGATATGGGGGGTACCGGCTTCGGCCGGCGCGGACCAAAAGCGGCACACCGTAACCTCCTCATTGCGAGGAGGCCGGGGGTCCACTCACTGAGAGTGGACTGCGAGGAAGAAAACCTCTATAAAAATCACCTAGCACACCGTAACCACCTTATTGAGAGGAGGCCGGGGGTCCGCTCACTGAGAGTGGACTGCGAGGAAGAAAACCTCTATAAAAAATCACCCCAAACCGGCGGGTCGGCGTGCCTGTCGGGGAGGGTTAACCTGCTAGCGCACTGGGCTTCGAAAGGGGCTCAGTGGTGGGGAGCAGGCTTGCCTTAATTGGCCGGCCTGAGAGGAGACAACCTCGATAAAAAACCTCAAAGGACCGACGTTGGGGCGCCCCATTCGGGGCCTCGCGCGGCGTCGGTCGCCTTCGGGTGGCTGGGGAGGTACCCAGCCCATTAGCGGCCCTCCCAGGGGGAACTGCCAACCCTCTGGCGTATCTGGCTTACCGCAGTAATCCTGCTCTGCTGCGGTGGACTTTCCTTCAGAGACTACTCGTGGGATTCTTATGGATATGAACACTGCAAATAAAACCCCCAAAAAACCGGACCTTTTAACAAACGACTTTGGCTATTCTTCTCTGGACACCGATCGCTCCAACGATTTGGTTTCCGACAAACTGGCGGGGGGGAAGCGCACCCAGATGGTGCGCACCCCTCTGAACGACTCTGGCGCGTCCTCGGACGCACGTTTTGTGGCTCCGGAGCCCGTCGTGGACTCCGGCGTGTTGGAGGTGGAGATTTCGGCCGAATCCGACGTCTCCGCCTCCGAATATGATTCGGCAACAGGATCGAGAGGTTCTCTGATCCTGCAAAAAGGGGACCCTAAAAATGGGAAGAAACCCCAACCAGACGTGGAGAGAGTACAGGCGATGGTGCTCACCCGGCTTAGGTCAGCGAAGGCGGCTGCTGACCAGGCTAAGTCGACACCACCGCCAACACCAACTCCACCAGCAGCGCCAATCGGCGGAAGGTTCCACGCGCTGGCAACGGATGCGGAATCGGTGAGCGAGTCCGACACCGATTCCACTGCCAGCACCGTGGACTTTTCTAAGTATCTCCGGGCTGGGTCCAAGCGGGCGGTCGCGAAGCGATCGTCCGACTCCAGCCCGGATGCGAAAAGGAAGGGCGCTGCCAGAAAAGCGGCGGGAGCTGGAAGGCCCATCACTACGGGTGCGTACGTGGGCCTCCAAGCGTCCAGAAAGGCCGAAAAGGCCGCTCAGCGCCAGGAGGAGCGCGAGCGGGCGGCGGCCGAACTGGATGCTGAAATTTCGGCGGCCGAGGACAGGAGGAGACAGGCCACCATCAAATACGGATATGGTACCTCCTACGTCCAATATGAGAGGATGACGGTGGAGGAGCTCCAGGAGTTCCTCCAACTGGACTTGGCGGGCATCATTTCCGTCACCAACAAATCTGGCAGCTTGAAAGGGACCTGCCAGAAGGCTCTAAAAGGCCATGCACAGGCCATGCTGGAGGCGGCGAGCGAGCTGGCCAAGCGAAGTGTCTCAGATGAGACCACCGCCCTGCAGGCAACTGTTCGCCGCCTTGAGGAGGAACTATGCGAAACTCGCAAAGAACTGGCCAGGCTGAGGGCTGGCCTACTTCCTCCTCAGGCCGCTCCCACAGCCTCCGCTGCCCCCCTGGTCACTGCTCCCTCCACCAGCAGAGGGAAGCCATGCCGACCTGCCCCCAGGCCCACCTCACAGGAACAACCCCCCCTGGAGGAAATACTCAGGCCACTTTTGGCGGAGCTCCTAAGGGAGCACACGATGGAGCAGCGCAACTTCACCCGCGCTGCCATCGCTGGCCTGGAGGACCGCCTCCTCCCGGCCCCAATAATAAGGCCGCCTTTAGAAGCGGACAGGCGCAGAGCCGCTGCCGCCGAGATCCGCCCGGAGGTCCTAATGCCCCCTCCCCCCCCTCCTTCTGCGAAGGGCAAGGGAGTGGGCAAGTCGTCAACCAGGACGTTGACATCCACCACCTCGTCCGGCCCGGTGACGCGGGCCAAAACTTTCGCTGCGGCCACCGCAGCCGGGGCGATGCGCCACAGTCAAAATGTGAGGCCCCCAACGTCGGCGCCTCCTACTATGGCCGATGAGGAGCCTGCGGCATCCTCCTCAAATACCCGTCGGCCGCGCGAGGATCTCCTCCTACCCTCCACTACTGTAGCCAACGACGGGTGGCAAACGGTGGGCCGCCGAACAAAGAGAACGAGAGCAGCCCCAGCCACTTCTGGTGGCACCGCGGCGGCCCCTCCCGCGCAGGAAGCTGTGGGCCTCACTGGGGGCAAGAGGCCCAACAAAAACAAAAAGGGGAGGAAGAAGAAGTCCTCCCCAACTTCGACTCCGCCGGCCAAGAAAATAGTTGTGCCGAGGTCGTCTGCGGTCGTGGTGACGCTGACGGCGGAGGGCATTGAAAAGGGCGAGACGTATGAGTCCGTCCTGGTGAAGGCCAGACAGGCGATAGGAGGCGCCTCGTCCCTCGGCATTCCCCCAATGCGCTGCCGCCACACAGTGACGGGAGCTCGTAAATTCGAGCTCCCTGGCACGCAAAGCGGAGCACTCGCGGACACGTTCGCTGCGAAGCTCCGCGAGGCGGTGGCAGGGACGGCAGTCGTGTCCCGCCCGGTGAGGCGCGCCACCCTGCTCATCACAGACCTTGACGACTCTGTCGTCAAGGAAGAAGTGATCAACAGGGTGGCGGAGGTTGGCGGCTGCGAGCCGTCGACCATTAAGTGTGGGGAGCTTCACCGGGGCCGGTGGGGAATGGGCCGAATCCGAGTCCACTGCCCCACCACCGCTGCCAAGGTGGTGTTGGCCGCCGGCCGACTTTTAGTCGGCTGGACATCGGCGGGGGTACGGGCTCTGGAAGACGAGCCCCTCCGGTGCTTCCGGTGCCTCGGCACCGGCCACACGCGGGCCCTCTGTCCCTCAATCGACCGCTCGGCGCTATGCGTCCGGTGCGGCAAGGAGGGACACGCTAGGGCGGACTGCCAAGAGAAAGTGCCTCACTGCGCCGTTTGTGCCGCAAGCGGCAGGCCAGCAGGGCACATAATGAGGGGGAAGAACTGTCGTCCTCCTCCTAAGACGGGCAGACCACCGCCGCCGCCTGCACGGCCAGCGACAGAGGCCAACACAGAGGCTCCCACGGAGCCTCCCGTGGTTGAGCATATGGAGGAGGGTGCGGAACCATAATGGACCTGGGACACCGCACCTTCCTCCAAACAAACCTCAACCACTGCCGCTCGGCCCAGGACCTGTTTTACCAGCGTCTGGCCGAGTGGCAGGTGGACACCGCTGTGGTCGCCGAGCCATACCGTATCCCGGACGGTTGGCTTGGTGACAGGGATGGCGTGGCCGCTATTTTTCAGCGGCCGTCATCCCCTTTTCCCCCGCTCTCCCTCGTTGAGAGGGGGTCGGGGTACGTCGTGGCCGGGGGGGAGAATATCGCCGTCGTTGCAGTATATTTCTCCCCTTCCCGGCCTCTCTTCGAGTTCGAGGGGTTCCTGGCGGCTCTGGGCGCGGTTTTGGGCCGTTTGGCACCGCGCCCTATTATAATCGCCGGGGACCTGAACGCCAAGTCGCCGGCCTGGGGGAATCCGGCCACTGACGCGCGTGGTCGTGCCCTGAGGGAGTGGGTGACAACGATCGGTCTCCACACGCTAAACCGGGGCACGACACACACGTGCGTGCGACACAATGGAGGGTCAGTGGTCGACGTAACGTTCGCCACCCCATCCATTGCGGCGCGCACGACGGTGTGGCAGGTGGATCCAGGGGAAACCCTTTCGGACCATAAACACATCAAGTTTGTGGTCCGAAACTCGTCGGCGTCCACCCAGGCGGCCAGGAGGTGGCCCTCTCCCTTCCCCAGGTGGGCTGTCACCAAGCTGGACAGAGAGAGGGCCAAAGAGGCCGCCTTCGTCCAGGACTGGTGTTACCCAGTCCTGGGCGAGGATGACGTGGACCTCTCTGCGTCCGCCCTCCGCACCAGTCTGACCGAGGTATGTAACGCGAGCATGCCTCGGTCTCGCCGCCCTGTTCCCCGCCGCGCTGTTTATTGGTGGTCGGCGGACCTAGAGGCCCTCAGGGCCGCATGTCGTGCGGCCCATAGGGCCTTCCAACGGGCGAGGAGGAGGCGCAGGCGGGACCCTGCCTTAGAGGACCGCCTCTACCTGGCATACCGCCAGGCGAGAGGGTCACTCAAATATGAGGTGGGCAGGGCCAAGGACGCGGCGAGAGACGAGATGCTGGAGAGTCTCGACCGTGACCCCTGGGGGAGGCCCTATAAGGCGGCGCGGAATAAACTGCGCCCCATAGGCCCCCCGGTCACGGAGACTCTCCAGCCTCAGCTCCTGGAGAGAGTGGTGCGGACGCTTTTTCCTGTCCGCACCAACTTCGTCCCTCCCAGGATGCGCCCGCCTGCGTGGGCGGTCCCCCCCGTGGACGTAGGGCCACTCCCAATCTCCACGGAGGAATTTGGCGCGGCAGAGTTGAAACTCCGCGCCAAGAGGACCGCCCCCGGCCCCGATGGCGTCCCGGCGAGAGTCATCGCCATCGCCATCGGGGAGATGGAGGGGAGATTCCGGGACCTCTTCGACCGCTGTATGGCGGTCGGGAGGTTCCCGAGAATCTGGAAGCAGGGCCAATTGGTCCTGCTTCAAAAGGCGGGTCGGCCGGCGGACTCTCCGTCGGCCTACAGACCGATCGTCCTGCTCGACGAGGTAGGGAAGCTGTTCGAGAAGATCATCGCTTCCCGCCTCGTCGAGCACATGGCGACTACTGGGCCCGATTTGTCCGGGGCCCAGTACGGATTTAGGTCGGGGCGGTCCACCGTCGACGCCCTGACCCGCCTGCGGGACGAGACCCGCCAGGCTGCTCGACGCAGCCAGGGTGTCGTAGCTGTCAGCTACGACATCCGAAATGCGTTCAATACGCTCCCCCACCCGGTCATACTGGAGGCACTCGAACATTTCCGAGTGCCCCAGTACCTCAAACTCCTCATCGAGAACTACCTCGAGGGGAGGGAGGTCATGTATGTGGACCGGGATGGGGAGATCCAGCGCCGCCCGGTCGAGCTAGGCGTTCCACAGGGGTCGGTCCTCGGACCACTCCTGTGGAATATCGGGTACGACTGGGTCCTCCGCGGTGTACTCCTCCCGGGAATGAGTGTCATCTGCTATGCAGATGACACCTTAGTCACTTCCCGGGGGTCAACGTACAGGGACGCTGCTCGCGTGGCGTCCCACGGCGGCGACCTAGTCGTATCCCGAATGCGCCTCCTTGGGCTCGAGGTGGCGCTGGAGAAAACCGAGGCCCTTTACTTTCCTAAAGGGCCTCGGGAACCGTTCCCCCACGGTGCGCTTATCACTGTGGGGGGACACCAGGTTGAGGTGAAGGCCGAGATGCGCTATCTCGGCCTCACCTTGGACTCGCGGTGGAAGTTTGGCCCGCATTTTCGCGGGCTACAACCGCGACTCCTAAAGGCAGCAGACACGCTGACGTGGATGCTGCCCAACCTGGGAGGCCCAGGCTCGAAGTGCCGGCGTCTTTACGCCGGCATCCTGCGTTCCATGGCGCTCTACGGAGCGCCAGTCTGGGCCGACTCCCTGGCAGGACGGGACAACACTCCCCTCCTGCGGGGGCCTCAGCGGGCGATGGCGCAGCGGGTCGCTCGAACCTACCGGACGGTAGGCTTTGACGCGGCCTGCTTGCTCGCTGGGACCCCTCCATGGGAGTTAGAAGCCGTGGTGCTGACCACCGTTTACAAGAAAATGGTGGTCAGTAGGGCAGAGGGGGAACGCCTCTGCCCCGTCGAGAGGGAAGCCGTACGGAGGAGGGCTCAGAAGAGCCTCCTGAGGCGGTGGTCCGAGCATCTCTCCACCGCTCCGTACGGCCGTAGGACCCTCGACGCGCTCGCCCCGGTCCTGGACCTGTGGCTTGAGCGTCACCACGGCAACGTCTCCTTCCGAATGGCGCAGGTAATGACCGGGCACGGTTGTTTCGGTCACTACCTGCACCTAATCAAACGGGAGGAGACGCCTTCCTGCCATGCGTGCGGCGCTGTCGAGGACACGGCACACCACACCCTGGCGGAGTGTGTGTCGTGGTCTCGGCAGCGCGATGCGCTGGTCGCGAAGGTCGGCCAGGACCTCTCACTCCCTAGCATAGTGAGAGCTATGCTAGTGAGCGAGGTGGCCTGGAACGCCTTCGCTGACTATTGCGAGCACGTAATGGCAGCGAAGGAGGCGGCGGAGCGCGAGCGCGAAGCAAATCCTCTCGCTCCCGCGCTCTGAAGGGCAAGGAGGGGTAGGAGACGCCGAACAGATGCGCGTCTCGCTCCTCTCCGCAGAGGGAACCCGCTGGCGCATGGTGGGGGGTCACCAGCGCCGGCATTGCACGGGCTCCCTCAGCAGCCCGGTAGGGACGGCTCAGTTTTCCCGGCCGTCCCTACCCCCTCTCCCGGCCAGCAAGCCGGGGGAGGAACCGCCTGGCCCGCCGTGTAGGCGGGCACCGCCCGGGGAGGGTCGTGGCGCCCGTATGGGTAATAGGTTCGTCCTACAGCCCACGACGCCTTCCCATTTAAGGGCGATGAGGGAAAACCGCTGGGGTTTAGTCGGTATGCCTCTGGCCGGCTTCTCGTTAGGAGAAGCCCCCGCCAGAGGAGAGCCCGACATAACCCTCCTGCTCCCCAGCAGGAGGGTATGCATAAGGCGCCGCCACTAGGCGGCGACGTCGGCCATTGCACTTCGGGCCGGCGGCATTCCCCAGCGAAAAGGAAAAAAAAAAAAAAAGGTCATGGTATCGATTCAGCCGAGCCAATCTATTCATGCCAAGGCATGAATCTTTCACATTTAAAAAGCGAAGTTCATTTTACCTTTCAAAAAGAAATACGGAACCTTAAAAAGCTAGAATCTCGTATGATACCATTTTTTTTGCCTCGCAACTACAAGAAAAAGGCGTGCGCCCGCGTGTATATGTTCGTACAAAGTATGAAACCTATGTTAGTCTGACTATATATATTCCACTTAAGTAAAACTGTATGTTTTAAGTGGAATAATTATAATTCGATATTCGACTCTATTAGAAATTGATTTTAATAGTCATTCGTTTTGCTTTTACATCACCATAAAATTGTTTTTTAAATATGAAATGGGTTTTATCTATTTCGATTTATTGTGTAATAGTTATGTCTCTATCTTTATAAAAAAAATGTATCTGTTGAACGTGACTTAGCTTTTGAAATAGCGATTACATTTAGATCAAATAGATCCAAATGTACTTTTAATTGGAGTGAAAGTCTAGATGCGTAAACTTTGTTTGTTCACAGTAAATGAAAAGGAATTAAAATTCTTTATTCAGTTTTGACCGTGGGAGCGGCACGCTTTGGCATGAATGGGCCGGATCTACTGCACCGATATACAATCAGCACCCAGAGAAGGAAAACTTCATTTATATCCAAGTTTTACCGAAGACAGCGCCCAATACTATTTGGTAATTTAATATAACATTCAATTTTTCAACAGAGACTTAGGCGCCGACTTCGGTAAAACGTTTTCTCGAGTGTACTGTTATAAAATGTTATTTGAAGTGTATAAAGTATTAAGTATATTATTTTACACACTTTAGTTCGTGGTGTTTGAAGGCGGTTTTTTATCGTAGAATTTTTTTATTCAAGCTTATTAGTGTCTCATTTTTTGGCTACTGATATCCTTACCATGGGACCATTCCTGGACTATCTACTTTCCAACTAAAAAATAATCATCTAATTCGGTTAATAAATGGCAAAGTAAACGGCAAAAAACATTAAGAAAATAAAAAAATTAATACTGGTCGAATGAGAACCTCCTCCTTTTCTTGAAGTCGTTTAAAAATACTTTAACTAGAGCATATTTTGTCTATGTTTACTTTTCTAAGATTAGATAGATAAACATCGGTTAAACCGAAACGTTTCAAAGATAATTACTACAGATTATAATATGAAGCTTATTATGAGTGAAGTTAATAACCCTGGCTCATCTCTGGCCTGGTGGTTGATCTGCCGTGCCGAGGGTCACAGGTTCAAGTCTGATGGACAGGTTGCTGGTTATTCAGTCTAACCTGCGACTAGGCTGGAATAGAGGCTAGATTTTATGTTACTAATTTTGTTTAAGGTGTGTTTATTTGTATTTTTTTGTGAGATTATAGTTATGTTTTTAATATTGGGATATACATGATATTTTAAATTTTATTTAATTAATTCTATTAAATAATGAAAATCAAATCAAACTGGATTGAATTTTATTGAATTATATTTATTAAATTTTCAGGGAAATGACGTTATGACGCAATTAAATGTCTTTATCTTTAAGATTTATAAATGGTCATTTTGAATTTAATAATTAAATCACAGATCATTATTGGTATATTGAATGGAATCCAAGGCATTTAGCTGGTTTTTACACATTATTTATGTACTTAATTAAATATTATCGGTATTTTCCATGATCCATATTTAAATAAAAATCGTTTAAATTCTTATAAGACAATAATTTGTATATCCCTCAATATAAAAGTGGTAAATGTTTGTGAAATAAAGTTTTAAACTAAGATAACAATATGAAACCTAAGTAAACGTTACCAAGCTCATGTGTGTCGCAGCGATACAAAATTTAATTCTATAGTGTATGATAGAATTTCACCTACCTAGTCTTGCTACTGTCTATCGTTATACGTAAAACCATGATATCCTTTATCTACCCCATAAGATCCCAACACAACCTGGCCATTCCATGCCAACATTAAGCCTGGACTGTAAATGTTGGCATGGAATGGCTAACATTAAGCCCCCATCCTTCTCAAAACTTACGATTTTTGTACTCAAAGCGTGACTTCAGTATTTGTTATATGTAAATTAGCGATTTGTCGACTGCCGAGCTTCTCAGGCTGGGTGATGTTCAGTTTTTTTTGTTTCAGTTGCTGGATCTTAAGGCCTATCTTTTGAAAGTAAGGTTCAAAATTAAACGTGAAAATTTTAGTCAGCTCGATGAGGGGGAAGTGTATAGAGCTCGTTTTTAGGTGTGATTGGAGTTTCAAGTGTCGTAGATAACAACCAATACCTTTCACACATTGGGCGCAGGGCGTCCTACAGGACATTTTTGTGATGGCCGCTTCACACTGGGACGTGTCGACTTTATCGCCCAATAATGATGAGCATTAACCAGCTTATTCTAAATCTGTAGGTAAAACCAGCTTTTTGTCTAATCGGACACTCGCAATATTTTGACACTGATTTGAATTTAATGTATGTACTTTGTTTATAACTATATATCATGTTTAACTGTCTCCATGTGACCAAGATGCCATGTATACTTAAACCTATTAAATACAACTAGGTAATTATTTGGATACTCTAGCGGCTATTATTCCGGCTTTTTTCCACTGCGTCTTTCCTCTGCATCAGAAGGTTATGGGCCCAGCACGCTTCCACTGCGTCCTTCCTCTACATCAGAAAAATCGCTATCTAAAGTTATTGCCGTATTAAAGTTCATGCCATACCGTTCCAACAAGCAATCTCACAAGGGGCTGGCACAAATATTGTTCATGGACTATTCTTAGTTCACGATTTGTAATAAGGGGTATAAGTCTAGATGTAAATGGTGTATAGGTAAATTTTACACACCCTTTTAATCGTCTTCTATCAAACAATCTACACCCACACACAATTACGAAGTTACGTCGACGTTGTATGAAATAATGTTTTTTTTTTAATTCAAATTTACAAAAGTCATAGTACAAAGGTGATACAGAATCCTTGGAAGACAACATGGTTAGAGGCATTTACATGTTTACTGATATGACACCCTGTTAAACCTACCCAACTCCACTATCGTGTGTTCTATCCAATTTCCACTCCCGAACTTGAGGTTCCTTGTTAGTTGTTAATCCTGAAAAGTCGAAATATCAGCTCTATAGATTTCCCCATAAGTTGTACAAATGCCACGCAAGAGGAGACAATACGCAGCGCCGGCGCAGGGAATGTGCACGGCTAATACTAAAAGGGCTACAGTAACTAAATTAAATTCCTAGAGGCGCCATCTAGTAAAGAAAACAAGAAGACAAAATTTAAGTTCCTCTTGTACACATTCACACACACACACACACAGTACAAACATTTGTGTGCATGAACATGTTTAGTTCGTATTGGTCTGGGGTGTTTTCTATGTATTATAAGTATGTATTTGCAAAAGAAAAGTATTATATGTATATATTTGTAATTCCGCTGTTGGTTCTGATATCCGTAACACCTACTTGAGCTATCTATTTCGGAGTCATTTCAATGTATGTGATGTTGTGAATATTTATATTTATTGATTTTTATACTTTTCTGCCTCCATCTCGATTTTTTTTGTAGCTACTATGTTCGTGTCTACTTATGGCGAAGAAATAATCAACTCTGCCAATATCGAATAACTAACCGTGTTGTAAGATTAATCTTTTAGGTTTCATTTCAGTTGAGTTTTCATACCATCTAAAACAAAACGTACATACAAACTCTTAGAAGAGATCCGCTTTCTTTAGTATAGCAGGGAGTACGGGTGAATTTGAATCCTGGTGCACTGTTACTGTCCATGTCATATCATGAACAACTTCAATCTCCTCCCTTCATAATTTTGGCAGATAAAAAAAAACAAAATACAGAAATTGAATTTCGAACGCCCAATTTGTATTCGTGCTCGGAAATAATTTTGTTTGTCCAAAAACGAGGAACCGAACGTACCCGTGGGGAAAGTTCCATTTTCAAATTTAAATATTTGACTGTTCGAAATATGAACGATTATCTCGTTTGCCGAATACGGAGCTACGCCTCCCTTGTAAGATTTTAAACTTTATTTCCATTGAAATAGCGTGTGGTTTTGGTTGGTTGGTCAGTTCCAGAAAACCTTGTTAGCGCTTTAGTAATTTGTTTAAGTTGAAATGGCGTCATTTTTTGAAGTCGTGAATAACTGTATCAACGGTTTGACGAGATTTTTGCTGATTGCTTAATTATTGTTTAAATGCGGCGTAATTTTGATGGTCTGACATTTTGGAGAATAAGTTGAGTACTTGTAAATCTACCTCGTGCTGTAGGTAAGTGCGTATTATATACGATTTGGTTGGTACTCACCAATTAGTTTGTTTTTCGCTGGAATCACCATTATTTGCAATGCATCTAAAATAAGCAGTTTTACGGAAAAAATTACTATAACATTTAAATTATGTCAGAAAATTTAACTTATTTAATAAATTAAACATTATGATCAAAGACGGAAATTTTGTGAAATGAACTCATACGAACACGATTAAAAATTTCAATAGCCAATCCAATTTACTGTTAGTATGTAAGTACAACCTGTGCGGATAAAGAATGGGATCAGAAATGGCGGCGAATCTTATACTATACTGGCGCGTCTATACTCGCACCCCACGAGTGCGAGTATAGACGCAAATAGTGTGCGAGCGAGAAGTGAATAGATTCGCCCCCATTTCTGATCCCATTCTTTAACCGCACAGGTTGTATGTATTTTTGTTTTTTTTTTTACTATTATGTCTTAGTATTTAAAGTTAGTATAATATTTATACTATATTTATACAATGTTATTTTTTCTTTTCTGACTTGCACTGTCTCACCATTTTTCAATTCGTTATACTTTTCCTCTATCATAATTGTATTGTCTGGAAGAGATATTAGCGATAAGATCGCATATATTGTACTTGTATAATACCATAGACTAGGATATGTAAATTTTGTGCAATAAAGTGTATCTATCTATGTAATATCAAACACAATGTCCTCCTAGAAATTAGTTAGATTCTATGTACCTATTATTGCTCATTGTAAAATACCAAAGAAGTGAATTCAACTGGAAGGAGGTGCTTTAGTTAGATAACAAACTTAAAAGTTCATATACTGTGAAATCTGGACAGCTACGTGGGAAACGAGGCCATGCCACCAGCGCCGGGTCCTGGCAGAAGGGGTGGACCTAAAAAGTGTGGTTTGACATCGTAAAATATGTTTTTTTTATAATATGGCTCTATCTATCGAAGATATCTTGCCGACGTCAAGTAAATTATTGAGAACTTCGACTGTTAACTACCCAAGTCAACAGTCGAAGTCAGTCAAAGTCACAGTCACTCAATAAAACGCCGGGGTTTTGCGTTTTATCGACTAACGGATTCTGCCGATACCGCTCTAAACACAATTAAGTTTTAACACTCTATTAGGTCCAAGCAAGTTGTCACGTGACAACTCACTCGACACACAATAGCAGTGTTAAAAACGATTCTTTTAACTTTCTAACGATTCTTATTATTAGGTTTACTTCGCTGCACTTTACTGAATAAATAAACACCTACCGCCAGAATATTACAAGATGACATGCATATTAATAAACCTGACATTGGCAACACCCGAGGTATCAATATGTGTTGCCGGCCCCTAAGGCGACGGGTAGCCCTCACTAGCCACACTAATCGATTTAAATTGTTATCTACTAAACTGGATCTATTTTAAACAATTTCGAAGCGGGAGTCTCTGAGCAAACATTTATACTATTTATTTAATAATTCTGCACTACTTTTTGCATTCGAAATTTGAAATAACGCTAAAAGTGGCCGTTTTAGGCGGTAATCCAAATTTCGAGCACAAAAACAGACCCAAAAGTTAAGTATAAGTATTAGATAAATAGTATAAGTGTTTTCCGTGAGGCTCCAGCTTCAAAATCGAAATTGTTAAAAGATATCCGGTTAAGTTGCTAACAATTGAAATTAATTGGCGTCGCTAGTGTGCTCTACCCGTCACCTTAAGGATGGAATAAGCCCTTTTCTTGAAGATCACCAGGTGCTGCAGATGACAGCTGGTTCTAAAGTTTTACTGTGCGCCTAGGAAATGACATTAATTTATGATGTTGAAAGAAAATCGCTTGAAATCTCACGACAAAAAGCCACATGACAACAAACCCAAGAAGTTTTACGTGACTGGCTTCTTCAGCATACAATTTATAAGATTAATGACTATTTATTTATTTAAAAAGGTACACCAACAACATATACATATATACAGCACTTGGAGCAAATATAATAAATAGAAGGTACAATTCTTATTAACTATTTAAACACTATTTGACTAATTATTATTATTATAATTTATCAATCAATTCTGTAGATTAAGCGATATTGTTATATCTGGAAAATAGTCTATATCTAGTCTATAATGTACACGAACTCAATTTATATTACATGAATAAAATATTTTAATACTTTTGATTAACAAAATTAAAGAAGCATATTTTCTCCTATAAATTAAAAATATAATTTACTTTGTATCGTGCTCATAATATATTTGCATGCGATATGAATTTGGAATATGGAATGAGAAGGCCGAATTGCATTAGGTATATAAATATTTTATTTCGCAAAAGAAAAAACCAAACTTTGCATCAGCGCAGCGAAGAGAACAAGTGAGCCTTGCTGGACATAAGAAAATCGGCGTCTCTTTCTACCTCTTTCACACTTTCAATATCACACACCTCAACATTCTCGCTCACTCTTACTTTTATCTTATTCATTCTATAACTTAATTTGTTCATTTTCAATTCGTTCTTAAACATTCGCTGCGTTCACTCAACAATTAATTAACAAATGTCCCTAGGCTGCATTCAGCAACATTTTTCTCCTACATACATACTCAATTAAACTCAACTCAAAAGTGTTTATTGCATTCATTAATATTACATACAGGTGGTATAAAAATATTCCAGTACATCATGTTACCCTTTTGGGCATAGCTAACACAAAAATATTACTTGGTAAGGTTGCAAAACATGTGATATATTTTTTAAAAACCAACAACTGTATACATATTTTATGCAAATAAAGATATTGTATTGTTTTAAGATAAGTCAATCTTTTAGAAGAATTAACAGTTTATAGACTTGTAAATTTTCACACATACATCTAAATAGAGCCATAGCTCATAGGCTAGGTTTACACGATAATTGCGATGGCCGCTTTGGCTCCAGCAGAATTTAAGGCTGCGTACATACTTGGACATTGTTTTGGGCGGGGCGAATTGTATAAATCTTCGTACCGTGGATAGTAAGCAATCTTGTCAGAGTTGCAAGGGCGTTTCTTAACAAACTGGACAAGTTTAGACAGTCTCCTGGACAAATGACAAATTGTTTACAACGATTGCAAAATAAAAAAATCGTAAAAGACTTTAGGCTTCTAGACACAAATGAATACAGGTACGAACAGCGACACAAATGTGTCAATTTTTTTCAATCAGTTCTCATCTAAATGACATAGACGTTTGGTTCAATGTCAGATGAAAAACAACGGATTGCAGTAGCGTGATGCGTGCCTGTCTGTATATTAATAGCCTAATAAAGCTGTATACTAATTGTATGCCACTTATTAAATGTAAGGTAAAATTAACAAAGTGGCTGGTTGATGGTTGTATTAATGACCTGAAAGAATACTTCGATAGCAACTACAGATGACTTTTTCATTTCATACCACAGACAAAAATTGCAATGCTGTTATTTATTATTTATATTTTTCATTTTATTATTAATTTTTATAATGACATCTCAACAAATTTTAATATTCTGACTTAATTAATTCGTTGACATTTCTCTCTTGACATTAAATAGTAATTTTAAACATACCTACATTAATTAATTATATAGTATTGAAATGCATGTCAAACAATATTTAACTAAAATCAAATTATTTACTAAATTAGACTATTGTAGACCTAAACAGGTCATTCAAAAGTCAAAAAGTCAAAAGTCAAATAATTCTTTATTCGCATAGGCTTGTACACAGCACTTACAAATCGTCATACATTTGAATGACTTAAAACTATTTATAAGTACTTATGTATAATTTACATGTTAATACGTAAATATGTTGATACATAAAATATACTAAAGAAATAAATAAACATAATGCGATTCTACCACCGGCTCGGAAAGTTGTTTCTGGTCGAGAAGATCCGGCAAGAAACTCGCCAGTTACTCTTTTTAATCGCCAAACTTTCATACAATGTTGTGTCATCATCATACCAAGCCATACAGTTCAATTGTTACACAAAATAAAATAAAGGAAATATTAATAAAATAAATATTATGAGGTAAACCGAAGCAGACCAGTCCCCAAAGGTGGCACCTGTTCACAAGTATGACGTATGTGTCAGCCATCATTTCACTCAACCATATTAGAGGGAATGTAATGACCCGCCACATAGCGCCACCACCTCAGAGACATTTGAGTGAGCATGACTACTTAGGTTCCCCTCATAGGTCACAAAGAGTAGTAGTTACTTAATACAACACTAACAAACTGCAGGACGAGGTGTACAATAGTAGTAGGTGGTTAGCATCTTGTCAATTATTGAATAATCAATATAAATCAATTTTTATACAGTAATAAATGCTGCTAAGCCTAATTTATTAAAAATGAGTAATTATATAATATTAATAATTTCCGTAAATATATATGAAAATGCTACAAGTGTGCAGGCATGGAGGTCATTATGTCCATGAATCCTTATCATTTAGGTAGTCTACAATCTTATAGTATCCTTTACTCATTAAACAGGCTTTCACGTGAGATTTAAATTTATGCGTTGGTAACTCAATAACATTTTGTGGCAACTTATTGTACATTTTAATACTTAGACCAACAAATGAATTATTAATTTTTTGAAGTTTCAGATTTGGAATCGCGAGCTTGTGTTTATTTCTAGTGTTAAAACCATGACAATCAGATTTTTTCGAAAAAATATCTATGTTCTTTCGCACGTACAAAATACAGTCTAAAATATATTGAGAAGCTACGGTTAAGATGTTAATGCTCTTAAATAATTCTTTTAGCGAATCGCGAGGTCTAAGGTTGTATATGGAGCGGATGGCCCTCTTCTGCAATACAAATATAGTCTGTATATCAGCAGCAGACCCCCACAACAAGAGACCATAAGACATTACACTATGAAAATAACTAAAATAAACCAATCTCGCGGTTTCAATATCGGTCAGATATCTAATCTTCTTAACCGCATACGCGGCGGAACTAAGTCTTCCCGCCAAGGCTGCGACGTGAAGACCCCATTGCAATTTAGCATCCATGGTAATGCCAAGGAAAACTGTTGAATCAATGACCTTAATACGTTCATTATTCATAGTGATGTTAGTATTGACCTGTCTTACATTGGGCATTGTGAATTTTACACATTTAGTTTTCTTAGCATTAAGAAGTAAGTTGTTAGTGGTAAACCAATGGAGAACTTGTGACAGAGTGTCATTTACATCGTCAAACGTATTTTTTCGTCGGTCAACATTAAACATCAACGAAGTGTCATCAGCAAATAGCACTACCTCACAAAGATCTTGTGTAAAGTAGGGAAGGTCATTTATATATATCAGGAAAAGCAGAGGCCCCAATATCGATCCTTGAGGCACTCCCATCAATAGAGGAGTGCCTGAAGAATATGTCCCATTAATGTTTACTTTCTGAATTCTATCAGACAAGTAAGAATTTATCAAACTTAGTGAAATCTTGGATACACCATAATGAGCTAATTTTAACAACAATGTTTGGTGCGTAACGCAATCAAATGCTTTCGATAGGTCACAAAATACACCAACAGCATCCTGCTTGTTTTCCCATGCATCAAAAATATGCTTGATAAGTGCAACTCCTGCATCAGTTGTTGACTTACCTTTAGTGAACCCAAATTGTTTATTATGAAGCATTGTGAGAACTATTATATAATTTTGTAAACCAACAATTTCTACTATAAATATTTATATTTATTTATTTATAATATCTATAAAGTGTCCTAAGTATGCAAAACATTTGTATTTTAATGGCAAACAAGGGACTGATATTCACAAAACGCATTCCGGGGAAAGTTGGTTAAAGGTTGTGCGCACTTGTGACTCCACTGGTGTCGCGGGTGTCTATAAGCGGCGACAATCACTTATCATCAGGTGACCCGTCTGCTCGTCTGCCACCTATCATATAAAAAAATCTATATCTACGTTAGTGATTGTCATTCCATCCTTATCATCTCAATGGATGGCGATCTAAAACTGTCCGGTTTTAAGTAAATAATGCACTTAAAAAAATTTCGACAGTCTTCGGGTGGGACTGGAATCCACGATCTTTTGCTAAGATCTATTGCTTAACCGACTAAGCTACCGGAGACCTTTGTATGTCGACGAATTTCATAAGTGCTTTTTGCTTCGCCGTGGGTTCGAGTCCCACCCGATGACTACGTACCTCAGTTCTGTGACACGGTATGGCTGCAGGAGCATTTCCGGACGGATAGGACTTGGGAACCTTCAAAAGAAGAACCCTTTTTTTAAAACGGCCAGCACAACATTAGCAATCTCTCTGATTTCACGGATTTTCATAGGCGGCGTTTATTACTTTCCCTCTGGTGACGCGCTGGCTCGTTTGTCGCCTCTAGCATAAAAAAAATTAGCTAGAGTATGAACCAAGCTTTACCCATGCACCCCGCCTAATGGCAGGCCACGCATTGTGTGGACGTCGGGCGCGTGTGAAATATTCTGTAACCCGACCTCACGTAACAGGCGATAGGTTCGCTATACCTCGCTAGATTAATTAATATGTAGGTTTATTACCCCCGGTTATATAAGGATTGTCGTTTGTTACGGGTGTCATAGTAGTACCTACGTGATGTTAGGGAAGTGTCGCGAAGGAATTAGCGTCTGGATGTTAGTGTCACCTTTCACCTTTTGTGAGTTATTTTTATTGGGCCTCGGAGCGGGAGGTCTGCGTTTGAGGATATTGAAATAACCTATGACTTGTTTGTTTATGGATCATTTGCTTTTCAATTATGCTTGGTCATATAGTGCTGTGATTTCCTTGAAGGAAAAAATATTGTGACACTCTGAGGAAAATACCGCTCACAGACACCCGTAACACCAGAAAGGGTGTTGATGCGGTGTCGGCCTTTTGGGAAGGAGTATGCTTATTTTTTGAAAATTTCAATGTGATACCGGTTCGAAATGACCGTGGGAGAGTCACACTTTATCATAAATGGGCTGGCTCAACCAAAGTGATAACACGATCTCACAAAAAACCGGCGCGAAGCAGCACTGTGCTGTGTTTCGCTGCGTGAGTGAGGGTACTAGATATAGTCCCAAATCGAAGACTTCATAAAATTGGAAATTCATTTGTAGGATTGAGCATTAGAATGTTTAATAAGCTACCTCAAAATATTATTGATTTACCATACATATGTTTGATTTACATGTAAAAAACTGCCTAATGCAGAAAGGCTACTATAAAGTAGATAATTATTTGAATGATAAGGATTCTTGGACATGTTGATCTCTTCGCCTGTCCTATAACCTAAACGATATTGATTATAAGCATTGTATATAACCACTGTAATCATAATTGGTATAAGAATTAAAAAATGTAATAACCGTATTATTTGAAAAGAGTAACTACTGCGTTTCTTGCTGATTCTGCTTGGTAGAAATTGATATTCCGAATCAGCGGTAGATTACATAATATTTGACATTCATAATGTTCTATATGGACTTAAATTGAATAAAGACATTTTTGATTTTGATTTTGATTAAGATAGAATCGCTTACCAGGTGATTCCGTCTGCTCAGCTGCCACCTATCACATAAAAAAATTCGTCATCATCATCATCAGCAACCCACACTTGTCCACTGCTGGACATAGGTCTCCCCTAATGCACGCCACTGCTCCCGATTTACGGCCACTCTCATCCAGCCCACACCAGCCCGCCTTCGAATGTCATCATCCCATCTTATCGCACGGCGTCCTACACTACGCTTACCGAGTCGCGGTCGAGTAAAAAATGCGTGCGTGGCAGAAAATTTCGACTCGTTGAGCGTAGTGTTGGACGCCCTGCGACAAGATGGGATGATGACATTCGAAGGCTGGCTGGTGTGGGCTGGATGAGGGTGGCTGAAAATTGGGAGCAGCGGGGTGCATTAGGGGAGACCTATGTCCAGGAGTGGACGAGTGTGGGTTGCTGAAGATGATTATGATTAACTCAAACCACACGGAACACTCACTATAGTAGGTATCACAGTACAGACGCTACTTCGCACTGGCTTTCTGAGAGACCGTGCTATCACTCCGAACGAGCCGGCTCATTCATGCGTATGGCTCTTCCACAGTCGAAATGTTGATTTTATCATGATGATGATGACGAAGTACCACAATTCCTATTCTACAAACCCATTTCTCTTCTCCAATTCATAACTTTGCTTTAGGAAGTCAGTGAGTCACCCATTCGCGATGACGAAGCAGCGTGAGCGCTCGACGGATGCACGCGTGGGCGTGTGACCGGCGCTCGCGCAGGTAAGGCGCGCGATGTCTTATCTAGTTCACGGTTATGCCTATAAATCTGGGCGCTATGTAAACTGACGAGTTTTGATCCATTTATTGGGTCTTAAATTTTAATAATGATCGTGAATGAATCCAACTAGGTGATTTTAAAAAAGCTAGAATACCTTCCTGTCTTTAGATCTTATATCTGGGCGCTATGAAGACTGATGAGTTTTTGATCCATTCATTGGGTCAAAAGTTTTAATGATGATCGTGAATGGGTTCGACCTGGTGATCTTAAAAAAAGCTAGAATACCTTCCTGTCTTTAGATCTGGCAACATGTTTCTTTATGTGATATGTGGCAGACGAGCAGACGGATCACCAGATCGTATTGCCGCCATGTTGTGGAGTCACAAGTGCGCTGTCAACCTTTAAACCCCAATTTCCCCGGATTGGGCCTCGGGTACCAGCACAGTGCTGTTTCACGCCGGTTTTCTGTGAGGCCGTGGTATCACTCCGTATGTTTATGTATTATTAATGTCAAATAAAGTCCATCTTTAGCATTTGCATCAAAGCTTTGCGTTGGTCTCTTGCAAGGACCATGATCTAGGATATGGGAGGGAAGTCTCAGGTAATTATAAGGAAGGTACTGATGTCTGACCTACACAAACCTTAGGAGAATTAGACTAACTGGGTCGTAATTCTCGTCCAAAAGAATGTCAACAATCGAGTAACTATCTGAAAGAGCCAGGCTGCCTCACGATAGTGGACCTCGATTTACATTCAAAATAATGAATCTATCCAAAACGTGCAGGATTCCTCACGATCTTTTTCCTCATCGCTAAGGTAGAAATAGGCACATAAAAATGAAAAGGAGAATGAAAAGGACCTTTTTTTTTTGTTTTCCCGGGAGAAATGCATTACGCAGACCCGTGGGACTCGCCCTCCGGGCCGCTTCTTCTAACAAGAAGCAACCTGAGGGCATACCCACTAAAACTCCCGGGGCTCAACCACCCGTGGGTATAGAATGGGGTCACAGGAACTGCACGAGGCTATTCCCCGCAACCCCATTCCCCCACAGGCCCCTACACGGGGTGTAGGGGCCTGTGGGGGAGTGGGACTCCTCAGGCTAGGAGGAGGGGGGTTGGGGACAGCCGGATGAGCTGAGCCGTCCCCAACGAGCGGTGGAGGTGCCAATGGCAGTGCCTGCACCAGGCCCTCTCCCTACCCAGCATAGCTACAACTATGCTGGACTTGAGAGGTCATGTCCGACCTGAATGAAAAGGACCTTCATCAAGTACCTTTACCCAAAGGTTGCCTGGAAGAGATCGCTCTAGTGATAAGGCCGCCTTTGTTGCACACATCCTGTAATACCTAGTTTTTAAGTTTTCATACTTTATTTTGAGTGCAATAACATAATATTCATTCATTCATTCATGCCCAAATTCGATCCTAGAACATCCGACACGCGCGCGTTATTAGCTACCATCACCGTACCTACTTCCTGATCCTGATTATCTCGACAAAATCAACAGTTCCAACTGTTTTCAACCGTTAAACCGCACCTATCCCGTTCGCTGACATAACCGCCATCAAATCACAGCGTTTGTTTGATTACTAGCTTCTAAACTTGGATTGTAACGAGATCGTGATCACAGTTTATGAGGTATCCGCGATGGTGCGGGTGACATTTGCAGCTCGCTGTGGGATTGGGATGCTGTGATGTCATGGGCTGAGGCGATGGCATGGCATTGGATTGCAAAAATGCAATGCATTTTCTGAAACAGACAAAAAGAGACTGAATAAATATCCCGCTATTGATTCTGATATCTGTGCTTGAGATAACTATCTCAGAGTCAGATCAATGTATGTAATGTTGCGAAATGTTTATTTATTATTTAATATTCCTTGAAATGCAGCTGGAAAAATGAGAGTTGTAATCGATAAAACGTATTAATCATTACATCCCCAACTAATTATTACCATTGCAAAACTAACCCTAAATATGCTAAACCGTTACTTACTTATACGTTTTTCTTTCCTCTACCCAAAGGTTGTCTGGAAGAAATCGCTAGAAGCGATAAGACCGCCTTATTGTACTGTCTGTTGTTGTTGTATCATACTTGTATTTTGTTTTTGTGCGATAAAGAATATCTATCTATCTATCTAACCGTCTCCTTACAGTTCAAAGCAATCACAACGGACGCTATTGCATTGCAAACCTTCACGGAATGGGCTTATTCCATTTTTAAAGGCCGGTGGCACACTTGGGACTCCTTAGGAGTAGCAAGTGTCCATGGGCGGAGGTAGCCACTTACTATAAGGTGAACCGTCTGCAGATCTGCCTCCTAGAAAATGTAGCACATGTTTTTACTGGTCATACTGGCGTGTGAGATTCTCCTTCAGGCATTATTTGGATTTGGAGTCGCAAACGCGTAAGTAAAATAGAAGTCTAAGGTAAAGCTGCTGGCATGATCATCAGCACCCAGAGAAGAAAAACTCTTCATTTATATCAAAACCCTCGCCAACCTGTCTGCCAAGCGTGGTGAGTATGGCAATTATCCCTCATGTGATTGAAGGAGGCCCGTACCCCAGCAGTGGGGACTTAAATGGGCTGACAATGACGATGACGATGAAACGTGTATGATGCTTAGGTGAAATATTGGACATAGGCTTCTTAACTGTTGCAATAGACTATTTATGATATGTTAACATGGAGGAAACGCAAGCCCGCAACGAGTTGCTTTATCATCATCATTTCAGCCAATAAACGTCCACTGCTCGACATAGGCCTCCCCCAATGATCTCCACACAGATCGGTCCTGTGTTGCCCACATCCAAGAGATTCCCGTGACCTTCACGAGATCGTCGGTCCACCTTGTGGGGGCCTGCCACGGCTTCGACCTCCTATACGCGTCCTCCATTCGAGGACTTTTCTTCCCCATCGGCCGTCTGCTCGCCTTGCAATGTCCAATCGCATTGCATCGCATGTAGCTTTATGGTCCATCAGAAATAGACTACCAACATTTTTAGTTCGCGATGGCAAATTTTTCATGATATTTTATGTTGACTCAATCGACCAGAATTTGTAGTTGAGAACGAGAAGAGAACACGTCGGAATAACTAACAGCTGTTTCTAAAATACCATCAATACCGATCATAATATCAATCTCTTTATTTAAATAATTCCCTTTGCCCTGCCCATTTGTTTTAATAACAATTTAAAACTTTCGTGCACGGAACCATAAAACAGAACGAGTTCACACAACAGACGCCATAACTCAAAAACCATTAAACTTTATCACTTATCAAATCATTTTAATAGCAAGCTATTTGAAACTTTACTTTCGACTATCAAAAACACACCAACTTTCCAACATAACTTGAACTTTCTTCGTTCCAAAAATATTCTAAATGATAGATCTTGCTAAAATGGGCGTGTATGATATCTCTGATTTAGAAAAATAGGCCTTAAGTGGAGAAAAATAGATATGTCAATGCTCAGAGAGATAGTCATAAAACAATCTTTTGTTTCGTATTTGTATTAATGTTCTCGTTATTTGATTATTATATGGGAAAGCTGGACTTCTTTTTGTGTTCGGTATAGTTTATATTAAAATAATACCTCAGTAAACAGATGCTGAGTGGAGATAAAAACTTCTATTAATAAATATCCTATACCAACATTCGACTCCGAGCGTGGTGATTAAACGTAATCCCATCATAGTAGCGATAACTTGATTTCTATGATGACCCTTGCCCTGCAGTGGGGCAGTTCATATGCTGATACTTACTTGTTGATCCCATAATAAGGCTTGTGTTATGGGTAAAGATAGAATAGGTAATTTACTACACGAAATACAGTTGTTGACACATTCGAAGTTAAATGATAATTTTGTAACGCAATTTGGATAAACATAACCTAGTCATTTATGTGCCTTTGAATTTCATTAAACCATTGGCTTTCAGTGTTTCATACAATGAAGAGGTCAATACCAAATAAGGTATCACAAACGAATTCAAAACATTCAAAAACAATGGGATGAATTAGACCAAGGGCACGCCCACATTTTGAACAGACAACACATCGTTTAGCAATAAGATCGGGCTTTTGTATCCCATTGGAAAGTAATTATGACGCTTGGACTAGTGAATAGATGAGTTGGAAGATCTTAAACCTGATTCATTATTTCTTTTTTCCTGACTGGCTGTGTAGCACATTTGATAGTGACCCTGTCTCATACGCCAAAGGTAGTGGGTTCGATGCCACAAACATTCCTGTGATGAACAGTAGTGTTAGTTAAGTCCATCGTCAGCCCATTTGAGTCCCCACTGCTGGGGCACGGGCCTCCCTCAATCACATGAGGGGTAATTGCCATACTCACCACGTTTGGCAGACGGGTTGGCGAGGGTTTTGATATAAATGCAGAGTTTTCCTTCTCTGGGTGCTGATGATCATGCCAGCAGCTTTACCTTAGTCGCCTTTTACGACACCTCGGTAAGAGTGAGGGTGGCCTATTCTACTCTGCCGGGCACCACACGGCCGGTGTTAGTTAAGTGTCTGGGTGTAATATACGTATTTCAGTTTTTTTTTATAGTGACTCAGTATATTGGCTCTCCTCAGCCTAATGGTAAGCAAGAAAAAAGCCGAAGTTACAATTACATCAGAAGCGATGTCAAGGCATCACCTCTGTCCGTTTTAGTCTGTGATGGAATGTTTTCCACGGTGAAGCGGTGACATCGTACTCCAGCGCGTGTAGTTCTGTGGCGGAAAAGGGTAGGTGGGATGAGGGAGAAATACTCTTTGTAGCATTCACCGTGATATAGACGGTAAAAGACGCTAAGCGAAGTTGAAGAAGTTTAAAAGCATTTGTAGTTCCTCTGTTTTTTGATATCCGTAACACACTTGCTTAAGCTACTCGGTACGGAATTGGGTTAATATATAAGACGTTGTACGAAGTTGAAAAAAAACCTGTTGCATTTGATCACATCAAAAAAAAAATTATATAACAATGATTTTGATTTGATCGCATGACATATGTTGATCTACCTTCTTATTTAAGCATAATTCCGCTAATGTCAAGTAAAATATTTGAACAAAAGGGTAGTCAAGTGTCAATGTCAGTCTTCATAACAGTTTCTAGTACACTAAGGTATGGAATCAGAAATTTTACGACTCTATCAGGTCGAAGTGACTGTGATTATGTTGAAGATGTCTCAACAGAATCCACAGATCGATAAAACGCAAAATACTGGTGTTTTACTGAGTGACGGTGACTCTTATTGACTAGGGTAATTAATAACTCACTTTTCCAGTAATTATTCGGCATTGGCAAACTATCCTCACGCCAGAGGAGTATACTCAATCATAGAGAAAAAAAACAATTGAATAAAATTGGAGTTAGTTCTCATCACTAGTTCGATCGCACACCTGATGGGCTTAACACCCACGAATAAGTCAAAACTTAAGTGTGAAAGATGTTGAGTGCTATTTATAAAATTTGGGTCTAGCCGGTTCGGCTCCGGGACCAACAATGTCGATTAATTACTTTTTCATTTCGATAAGCTTAAAAATAATTAAGTCAATTCAATTAAGTTCATTTTTTTATTGCGTCGATATTGATTGGGAACTTTCAGGATTGGTCAATCAGTAACTTTATTTGGTAAATAATGGTGAAAAATTAAAAAGAAAAGCCACGCTTCTACATGAATGGGCCGGCTTTACCGAAGTGATGGTAGTATTACTTCAGTCAAGCCGGCCCAAACCAACTCAATGATGTAGGCCGTAGGGCCTTACAGAAAACCAGCATGATGCAGCGCCTGTAGGTACTCTATTTGGCCGAATGAGTGAGGGTACCAAAGGTTCATTCAGGGAAAACGGAAAAAGTTGAAAGCTCTCTTGTGGCTCCACTGGTGTTTGGTGTCCGTCCATGGGTAACATTGCCGCCATCAACGGTTACCCCACACCGTTAAACATCAGGTGATCCCTCTGCTCGTCTGCCTTCTCTCACATAATCCATGTTATGGTGGCCAATCTCAACAATCAGTGAAGAACATAATTATATACCAAGACATATTATAATGCACAAGTGTTTGCGCATTCACAAACAGATGCACTCTTATTACGAATGGACTCTAGTATAACAATGGCGGAGAGAAACCCGGAGTACTTTCTGAATCAAAGGAGATCGAACCCCGGATGTCACTTGTAGACATATTGCTTTAAAATTGGACCTACTTATACACTGCGCCACCAAAGCTGAGTATTATAACGGGACCAAATACATATTAATGTTTCCCTTAACTTGATTCGAATCTCTATAGATTATGTAATAAGTTTCTGTAAGCTTAAGGATAAAAAAACATATACATGTCGAATTGAGAACCTCCTCCTTTTTTTGAAGTCGGTTAAAAATCTGTAATTCATTTCCTAGTACGGACGCCTGTCTCTCACAATAAATAAATAAATTTAAAGAAACTATTGTCTAATAAAAAAATAAAAATAAACATAATTTTTTGTACAGTGATTAGCAGCAAATCGGTTTATCACAAACTATTTAGTTGCCTGTGCTTTTGAGCTTTATGCCTCAGTAATATGGTTGGAGTTCTTTTGAAACGTTGAATAGATTTAGCTATCTTATAGTGTTGTACTTACAATAGAAATAATTAATTCGAAGTTAAATTAACCGAAGGTCGTTATTTTGTAATGGTTTAATCGTTACGTTTGAATTAGACTCGATAAACGTGTGGGTGGGTATTGTGATTATTTAATTTGATTCGGGCCTACGTGCTTGAGTCATCTTTTTATAAATTGAAAAGCTATAAACACCTACGTCAGTTGTCACGCACCCTGAATGAAATGACGTCATTTTATTTTTATAGTTAGTTTTAATTCCGATCACATTTATTTGGCTCGTGGCAATAGACGAAACTAACGCTATTTTTACCCGACTACGGCAAAGCAAAAGGAGGGTTATGATTTTGACAGGCTATGTATGTATGTATGTATGTATGTATGTATGTTCATCTGTTTCCACGTAACTTCTTAACTACTTATCAGAATTCGACAAATGACATATCATTATAAGCGTCTTGATCGTCCGCTGGTTATAGGCTATATGAAGTTTCACAAAATCTAATGTGGCGCCCTCTAGCGGACAAAACATACAGAGTAAAAAAATAAAGTTATGATAAATATGCCGTGTTTGGTATCATTTGAAAGCGCTTGACTTGTACATTTTGAATATATATATATATTACTAGCACTTGGACACCAAAATAGTACAAATAAAATAAAAGTAAAAAAACTAAAACCCAACTACGACAAAAAACGTCGCTGAAAAAGTATAAAACAATCCTTCGTTGTCAATTTATGCAATATTCACTATGTAGAGATAAAATTTCATGTTTGGAAAGGCGTAGTCACACGTTAAATATACTACCCTTTGACAACGTGTGACTGCGGATTTCCAAATAAGTGTCAGTACTTCTGACATTTTCCCATAGAAAAAATATTGTACAGCGCCCCCATGTCAAAGTCACTGAAATGCCTTCTGAATTTTTTTATGTGGTAGACGAGCAGACGGATCACCTGATTGGTAAGCGATTGCCGCCGCCCATTGACTCCCGCGACACCAATGGAGTCACAAGTGCACTGCCGACCTTTAAGCCGCCCTTTCCTCCGTATTGGCCCTCCGGTACCCTCACTCACGCAGCGAAACAGAGCACTGTGCCACTTCACGTCAGTTTTCTGTGAGACCGTAGTATCACTCCGGTCGAGCCGACCCATTTATACCGAAGCGTGGCTCTCCTACGGTCGAAACTAAAAGCTAAAATAAAAGTAACTGATTTACTTAGTTATAATTATGAATATTTTACTTTAACTACAACATAATCCTATGATTCGTTAAGTAAATATTTTTCTTTTTCTTCTATTCCGTAGTCCTAACCCAATATTTTTTATGACTGTACAGATACAAACTACAGACGATCTCCTGCCGAGCGACGATATAATGTTTTACGACCACCAATTAAATCATAATTATTCAATTAAAACTAATCTTCCCGTTAAGACATAACCCCCAGATCTCTATCTCAAGTCAATAAATACACTGCCGTTTGTTTGGACTTCTAGCGCCTCTAATTGCTTTTTATTGAAGTTCAAATCAAAGTACACACGTCACGTTGAGTTTCCATTGTAGGACTTTTCACCGGTTTTATGTCTGCGACACAAGTGCTATTTTTACACTGCGGGAGGTGTTCTCGATCTGACGTCGTCCGTACATCTCTTAAAGTAAATCTGTTTAATGTCCAAGACCAAGAGTGACAAAATGTGACAATTCAAGACCAATATCGAAACCAAGAATTTGAGAAATAATAATGAATGAATGGATGAATGAATTTATTTCTCAAAAATAGTAACAATATGTATACCATAATATCTAAAGTAAATATTATACGCTACCACTACTTAAAATTATTCACTTTACATATTAATTACATCACTAGACATGTATTTTAGTAGGAATTGTACAATAATATTATTATACAACATTATAATAGAAGTATGATTTAAATACTATGCCAACCCAGTAATATAATTCTAACAGAAGCATCAAAGAAAGAAAAAAATAGTTTAAGTTGGCGATATACAAGTAACGCTAAATCTTTACCTACCATGCTAGTCGAGACTGAGTGATAATAGGTGAACAGAGGTGAGAATAATTAATAAGTTAACAGAAGTGACATTTCAAGATCAAGTGTGTAAGGGGACACCCCTTACACACTTGATCTCACATCACTTGACTGGAGTTTAGTATGACTTTATTTTAAGACCAAATGTGACCAGGTACGATATATCAAGACCAATATCAATGTTTAGTGTGAACACGAGGGATGCGCCTCACAATTGATAGGACACTAATGGTAGCGCTAGGAAACCAAACACTGGCCTTAAAACGTAACTCCCAAATTCCTACCTCGCAGTAAACAAATACACTTAAATACGTTTATTACTAAACAAATCTGAAGGTCAAATAAATCAATTTATATACATTTGGATTGTTATCTACAATCATAAAAACACGGTATGTTCAAGCAAGTGTGAACGATTTGTGAGTATCGATAAGATGTTTCAATATAATTCGTAAATAATTAATCGATAGGTGCATTGTCGACAGTGAAAATATTTATCGACCTAAGGGCCAATTCAATTAACCTTATTACGATACTAATTGTATAGTATAACCCTGTCATTTAATGCAAATCTGACGTAATACCATATTCTACGCCGGCAGTGACTGCTGCTCTCGGAACTGGGGAGAAGAGAAGAGTAGGACAGCCGAAAAAGTCAAGCCGCAGGACTTTTTCGGCGGTCCACTCTTCTCTTCTCCCCAGTTCCGACCAATATCAAGACCGAATGTGATATTTCAAGACCAAGGGTGACCAAGAGAGATAATTCAAGACCAAGTTTGATAAAAGGTTTAATGTGATTTATTTAAAGGCCAATCTCAGACCAATTATGACCTAGGGTGTTGACTAAAGATCAAAACACATAATATAGCCTTGTCCCGATATTTAGCTCATCTATCTCATCTGCGCCCGTCGTTAGTGAGCATTAACACTGGCATTGTCTGATGAAGTGCAAAATACCAGCTCGACGAAACAATTAACTCGTGATCGCGGAGTGGGTGAGTCGGCGACTTCAACGAAGGGTTGTCGCTGGTTAACTCTTGTATCCAAAAATGAATGAAATGAGTATGAATAAAATGAAAATGAATGAAATGAAAATAAATAAAATAAAAATGAATAAAATGAAAATGAATGAAATGAAAATGAAAGAAATGAAAATGAATGAAATGAAAATTAATTAAATGAAAATGAATGAAATGAAAATGAATGAAATGAAAATAAATGACATGAAAATGAATGAAACGAAAACGAATGAAATGGAAGTGAATGAAATGAAAAAGCTTGAATATTTGGTCGCTAGCTTTAGGTAACTACCCGTACCGATATATTGGGACTGAAAAACCTGTTTCATTTTGTTGGCACCGTTCATTTTTTCTATAATCTAGGGTTCCATCCAAACTGGACGAGTGGCGGTCTACCGACGTATTCTATAGCGTCATTGTGGAATTAACCTTACTCCGTAGAATTTTCTGAACAGGGACAGTAATTATTTGGGGTGATCTGGCTGCTCGTCTGCCCCTAATCACAAAAAAAAAATGGTTAAGAAACAACCCCTAATATTCACAAAACGCTGCTATTTAATGGCATTAGTGCACACGACCGATAATCGGTGACCGATTTTTTCTAGTATAACAATAAGTCGTTCAGAAATAGTATGAAAAATTGGCTAACTGCTTGTAGGGACGGCCGGTAATCGGTCCGATAAAATATCGGTCGTGTGCACCCTTCGTTTTTTTTTATGTGATAGGTGGCAAACGAGCAGACGGATCGCCTGATGGTAAGCGAATTCTGCCGCCCATAGACACTCACGACACCAGTGGACTCACAATTGCGCTGCCAACCTTAAAACCCCTTTCCCTCGGATTTAGCTTCCGGTACCCTCACTCACGCTGCGAAACACAGCACAGTGCTGCTTCACGCCGGTGTTCTGTGAGGCCGTGGTATCATTCCGGTCGAGCCGGCCAGTCATGCCGCAGCGTGGCTCTCCACGGTCAAAGTAGTTTTAGTGTAACAGATGTCAATGGTTAGGCAGCCCGCTTCCTATTCCCATAACAACAATGTCTTTACTATATAGTAGACTAGCTTTTGCCCGCAGCTTCGCTCGCGTTAGAAAGAGACAAAAGTAGCTTATATTACTGTACATCCCTTTTACTATCTCCACTAAAAAAATACGTCAATCCGTCTCTCCGTTTTGCCGTGAAAGACGGACAAACAGACAGACACACACTTTCGCATTTATTATATTACTATAGATTTAATTCTTGCTAGTGTTTTGCCAACCCTGGTCATAGTGCATGCGCGCGCGCACCTCTCACGATATCACGATTTCTCACACGGTCATGTTCATGTCATAATAATAGTACACATTTAGGTGCCTATTTGTTTCAAATATCATGTTCGCTTCAATAGATTAACTGAATTATATATTAATTGTTTTAATAATTGTGGTGGTTTAATTTTTAATATTATGAGATAGCTTGATTAATCGATCTGTTGATTGATCGATTAATCAAGCAGTCTTTTCCTGAGCATGCACTTCTGGATTCTTCAAATCGATGTGCCTATTTCTACCATTAGCTCTACGGTGAGGGCAAACATCATGAGGACATCTGCACGTTTCTGAAACGTGTAACCATGATTCAGTTGGTCTGGTTCCCCTAATAAAGGGTTGCGAAAGTCAGACGGCAGTCTCTTCATTGTAATTACCAGAATGTTCAAATTAAGAATCATGGTCCAAGCGTACTCCGGGCTTCAGAGCGGCAGCTTTGGACGTAACTGAGTATAGTACACGCTAAAATGATGGTGACATTTGTCGGAGTAGAAACCACGGCACATCTAGTTGGAAGACTTTTGCAACACGCGGTGCATCTTTTTTAAGGAAAAATACTCTTTTTTTCCTAAATTGATTGATTGAGGGCACATCCTTTCGAAAACACCACTCCATGGTAGCAGCCTAGCAGCATCACAGTTTTACTGTACGCGGTATAAAGTGTCGCGACAAACACACAGTGGTAGATCAAAATCTAAAATGACAGTGCATTTTTTTTTGTAGGTCGGTCCGTTCTGTGGATGTTTTTTACAGATACAGAGTCACTGGATTTGTGGATAGCCAAAGCTCGCACTCAGTCACTTTTAAGTAACAGCCCGAGAGCCACCCTAGATATGACCTTGGCTAAGGGCGTTGCGAATTAGCAAACTAGCAAACCGAACCGAATTAGCAAACAGAAGCTAGACAGCCGTTAGAGCCGTAAAGTCCTTGAGTGGAGACCGCGACTCGGTAAGCGTAAGTGTAGGATACCCTGCGACAAGATGGGATGATGACATTCGAAGGCTGGCTGGTCTGGGCTGGATGAGAGTGACCGAAAATCGGGAGCAGTGGCGTGCATTAGGGGAGACCTATGTCCAGCAGTGGACGAGTGTGGGTTGCTGATGATGAAGGGCGTTCCTAGGAGAGGACAATCTAACATAAGTTTCGGGGTGAATTGGCCCAACACACTGGGGACTAAATCAGTCCGATATGTAGCCTTTACGCAAAAGGGGACTCTACCTACCAACCTACCTTCAACAAGTGAGTTTGACTGAACAAAAACAGACTCAAATAACGGATGGATAAAAACGCGAACACCAAACGAGATAATCACCTCGGGTCATCTCCAGAGATGACATTGCGACGAAATATAGTCCCGCGAGGTCATTACACCACACCAATACACGTACCAATTACCAAGATATCTTCATTCCCACCAATCGCGATATCTAACCGTAACGGTTTTCATTCGATAATGTGCGGTAATGACAGCGATCGCCGAATCAAAGGGGACATTAAAAAGTCATCACCGGGCTAGTTGTGAGAGTCCGGAAAGAGGTCAGCGGTCAATTGAGTTTCCTGCACCTGTCATTGCCGGATGTGTTACACGAGTAAGTGATCTTTTTTGAGTTAGGTGAAATAATCTATTCTTGGATCACTTAACGGGAAATCATCAAATTTCGAGCTTATACCTCGGTATTTCTCCAATCTAATTATTATGTATACTTTCTGCCGTGAAAACGTAGTGTGAGTGTGGAAACTTACACGTTTCGGATAGTTTTTGAAACGTGCAGCCGGATCAGTCGGTTTATTTCCTTTGTCTAAGGATTGCTAAGGTCAAACGTATCAAACCAGTCCCCTCAGGGTTGCAAAGGTAAGACGGCTATATGCCCTTGATTCCTCAAACTTGGAAGCCCGGGTCCGAATTTTACCTCACCTGATGGTTAGCGATTGCCCCAGATGTTTTGTAGGTATATGTATATTATATGTACATAATAGCTTGTAAAGATCATATCAACCGTAGGAGAGCCATGCTTCGGCATGAATGGGCCGGCTTGACCGAAGTGATACCACGACTTCACAGAAAACCGGCATGAAGCTGCACTGTGCATGTTTCGCTGCGTGAGTGAGGGTACCGGAGGCTGAATCCGATGAAAAGGAGGCTTAAAGGTTGGAAGCGCACTTGTGACTCCTCTGGTATCGCAGGTATCTATGGGCTGCGGCAATTGCGTACCATTAGGCGATCTGTCTGCTGGTCTGCCACTTATCAATAAAAAACCTATATGGCTTAGGTGGCAGACGCAGTCAAAAGGATGGCGCAACTCAAATGGCAATAAGCGGGACATATAGCCTAAAAGACTGACTCGTGGTGTAGGGACATGCTGCAGTGGAGGCCATGGGATCAGAAACGACCTATCGCATGGCCACGAATAAGGTGGAGAGACGACAGACCAAAGATTGGCGGGCACAACTGGACTTCCACTGCCCAAAAAAGAATAGAATGGAGAAGATTTAAGACGACCCGTTTGGAACAGTGGTAGTGAACGCTGGCTCTGGTGCAAGGGTTGCGGGTTCGATGCCCGCACAGTACAAACATTTGTGTGCATGAACATATCTGTTTGTATTGGTCTGGGCGTTATCTATATATTATAAGTATGTATTTACAAAAGAAAAGTATTATATGTATATATTTGTAATCCCACTTTTGATTCTGATATCCGTAGCACAGGTGCTTGAGCTACCTATCTTGGTGTCAGATCAATGTATGTGATGTTGTGAAATATTTATAGATTGAAGGAGGCCAACACCAAATTGTTTGAAAACGGCATAACATGATGATGATGACTTAATACTTATAATATAGGTCTGCATCCTAAACTGTTTGCAAGTTTTCGCATCTCAATCCCATCTCAAGATTTTACTAAGCTTTGAGCTCCCGCATGTATTGAAATCCGTTTACGAGAGACGTTAATAATACTTAGGTAATGTGGTTGGTAATAAAATGTTCGAGACTGGCATGAGCATTGAGCATACGGCTCAGATAGATCTCTATCCCCGTTCACGGTGTATGAGCTTGGAAAGAATAGAGTGGATATGCCAACTAATAATTCATGAACGTTCAATAAAACTTTGCTAGCTAAAGAGGTCTTAAAGAGCAGTTTTGACATCTGAAACAAAAAAAAATCGTACAACTTTTTTGAAAAAATAATATAAGCTTCTTTATATACGAGTATAGATATATAGTACAGGAAGTCGTAGCCGTGGCAGGCCCCTCACAAGGTGGACCGGCGATCTGGTGAAGGTTGTGGGAATCCATTAGATGCGGGTGGCACAGGACCGATCTGTGTTGAGAAAATTGGGGAGGGCCTATGTCTAGCAGTGGACGTCTATTGCCTGAAATGATGATGATGATGATAGACTCTAAGTAAAAACGTTTGTTAAACTTTTGGTACCTAAAATAGTATCATAAAGCCGATTTCGCTCTTTTTTGAAAAATTTTGTATGTACACACCTTAACTTTGTCTAGGAATATTGCAAGGAAGACCGTTTTGACATTCGGAGTATAAGTATTTATAACTTTAATTAATCAAGACGGGAATTAACACGATATTTTTTATGTGAAACAACATTGTGTGTGTGTTCGGCTGCGTTACCACGCAGTCCGCTCGTGACCACGGGCTGCTGTAACGTAGTCGAAACGTCGAGTAAAATATGTGAGTACACAATGTTGTATCACATAATAAATATCGTGTTAATTCCCGTCTTGATTAATTATAATTATAATACAACGCGAAAATCTAAAAACCTAAATATTTATAACTCAAAAACTACGTAACCGATTTCAATTTTTTTTACCATTACAATGATACGTTATCCTGTAATAATAAAAGGGTTTGTGTACTCCAAAGATGACTCGATTTTGGAATTGAACGTGTTTTGAGTGCCGGTTGAGTCATAAAGAGGTAGGATTTCCGCACCAACACAAATGGTTGTTGATGAAACATTACATTTTTGTAGGATCTTTAAATCAATAAATAAATCTTTACTGTAGAAATTGTGGTTTACAAAATATGCAGGTGTCAAAATATGCAATACCTGTTTAGGCATACTATTTTATGCCTAAACAGGTATTGTGAGAACTATTATATAATTTAATACCTGCATATTTTGTAAACCAATTTGATTCTAATTAAATATTGTTTGACATCCATATCAATACTTTATAATTAATTAATGTAGGTATATCTTTTTTTTACATTATAGCGGACAAACGAGCAGACGGTACATCTGATGGAAGGTGACCTGATGTAGGTATATCTAAAATTACTATAAAATGTCAACGAAATAATTAAGTCAGATTAACGAAATAAAAACTGACTAAATTGTTCACTGAACATTCTGTATGTTTAGCTTTAATTTTTTTTTTTACAAAAAAGAGTATCAATCTAACTATTTATTTGGCTGTTTGTGGTACCTTCGATGTAGACAGGTCCATATTTTGCCACCGCGGGTAGCTGCGTGGGCGTCGATACGCGAGCGCGTCCGCACGACTCGTGGCTGCCATTGGCTGATAGTATTGTCATGGGAACCTGTGCATCCGCTCAGAGAACCCTCAGCTGGAGATAGATCTGTAACTGCCTGCGAATGCGAATCTTTGTTCACTGTTCCATGGGAGTAAAAATGGTTTTGAAACCCATTTACTAACAATTTCTAAGCATTGACCGACGGCTGCTCAGTAGATAAAGTCGCTTTTTATACGAGGTGTCCTTGTTTATATCCGGGTATGTTACTATAGATTTATCAAATGTATAGTGTGCTATGTACTTTTTTTATGTGATTGGTGGGGTGACCTATGTGGGTGTGGGTGTCCATGGGCCCTAGTAGTGCTAAAGTGGTCTTGTTTTTCCGGACTTAGACTCTTTTTCGTTCCATCGTGATAGATCAGATGACTATAAAAGTCAGCCCAAATCCGTCCAGAAGCACAAAAGTTTCTAAAAAACCTCATCGTTACGAGGATTGGTTTTTTTATGTTATAGGCGGCAGACGAGCAGTTGGATCACCTGATGGTAAGCGATTGCCGCCACCCATGGACATCCGCGACACCAGTAGAGTCACAAGTGCGCTACCAACCTTTAAAAACTAATTAAAACTAAAAGCGTGCCCTGGATTTCAAAGTGACAGCTTTGAACGCAACTGGGAAGTATACGCAAAGATGTAGAGGAATGTAAAAGAATAATAAATATTTTCTCATTAGCTTAACACTAGAGAATGACAACTATATACTAACAAGATAAAATACTCAACTAACAAAACCTGCTTCCCATAATCTATTTTGAATTCTGATCGCTTGAGAAGGCGTCATTTCTAGCTCACAACAAATGCCTATTCGATCTTATCTAGAAGTGAGACAAAAAGTGAAATCAAAACGTTTAAACGAGGCACAAGGCGTAACGGCGTCGAATGCCTTACCTTTTTGCAGTGGCCCTCCCGGGAATAATGTGTGATATCCTTTGAAGGTACATTTACACGATGACAGGTTACCACGTAACCCATACCCATATATATCATCGTCAGCCCATTTAAGTCCCCACTGCTGGGGCACGGGCCTCCCTCAATCACATGAGGGTTAATTGCCATACTCACCACGCTTGGCAGACGGGTTGGCGAGGGTTTTGATATAAATGCAGAATTTTCCTTCTCTGGGTGCTGATGATCATGCCAGCAGCTTTACCTTAGTCGCCTTTTACGACACCTCGGTAAGAGTCAGGGTGGCCTATTCTACTCTGCCGGGGACCACACGGCACATGAACATGATTATACATAATTATCTAATTCTTGTTGACATTCGGGAGTCCGGTAGTTTACAGTCTTGCATCTCCATTTTTCAGAGTAACGAAAAGTATATTACGTTGGTAATTTGTTTGATCCCTTCCTAGTTGAGTCACGCTCTTATCTCATTGGAATATAAGAGGGAATAGCGCGACTGCGCGACGTGTGGCTGCCATAATAGCCAGCGGTGACGGCGGCCGCAACCCTGTCCATCAACAGCCACGAGCACTCTGCCAAGAATACCTGACTCAGAAGAAGACTCTTAAAGTCGTTGAAATTAGCCGCTGTGGACGAAAATCATTGAGAAGATCAATAAGAAGACGAATAACAACGACGGCTGCCAAAATAGATCATCTATTGGTCGCAGTGGCTATGAGACGCAAGGCTCACCCCATTTCTATCAAATAATAAATAAAAGTCTTCTCGTCACTCATCCCTCAAAGTCTTAAGTCGAAAGTCTTCGACCAGTGCGTCCTTCCGGTCATGACTTACGGTGCCGAGACGTGGACACTCACGGCTGGACTAGTCCACCGGTTCAAAGTCGCTCAAAGAGCTATAGAAAGGGCTATGCTCGGAGTATCTCTGAAGGACCGCATCAGAAATGATGTAATCCGACAGAGATACAGAGTCACCGACATAGCCCACCGAATTAGCAAACTGAAGTGGCAGTGGGCTGGTCATATTAGCCGCAAAACTGACAGCCGTTGGAGCCGTAAAGTCCTTGAGTGGAGACCGCGACTCGGTAAGCGTAGTGTAGGACGCCCTGCGACCAGATGGGATGATGACATTCGAAGGCTGGCTGGTGTGGGCTGGATGAGAGTGACCGAAAATCGGGAGCAGTGGCGTGCATTAGGGGAGACCTATGTCCAGCAGTGGACGAGTGTGGGTTGCTGATGATGATGATGAATAAATAAAAAAGAAGACGAAACAATGTGTTTCTAATGTCGAACAGTGTAAATCGCCCCCTGCGCGATTACCCGCTGTGATAATAGATCATTTATGCTAGTTTGGAGCTGATTTCCTGTTCTTTCACACTTTTAGTATCGTGCTCTTGCGTTTTTGCTATTGAATTCTAAAGCTGGATTCTGTAGATCTGCTAATTATATTTTTTTTTACGAAGGACATTTTATCTAAAATCTATATTATTATGAGAAACTTAAAAGCTTCGATAGCTACGGTAAGTAAGTAAGTAATTGTTTATTTGCCAGAATATGGTTACAAATGATCTTAAATAAATAAACTCCAACATATTATATCGAAGAGTCGATGTGCAAAGGTCATTGAATAATAATTATTTTGATTAGTTTTATTTTTACATCATTATTCAGCAAGACGTATCATTACATTTTCTTTTTTATTAAATTGTCAAATACATATAATTCATTCACCATGTGAAAATATATGTAAGTATGAAATTATGGTCAATGTCATAATTAAATTAAATGTCAAAAAATTTCAAATCTTATCACCCAGAAGTTCATTAATTGTATAATACATTTTGGAAATTAGAAAATTATGTAATGTCTTTTTCAATTTATGGTCTGGTAACAATTTGAATAGGTCAAGTATTTTATTATATATTTTTACCGCCATTATTATTTATTATTTGTTAGAAATGGGGTGAGCCCTGCGTCTCATAGCCACTGCGACCAGTAGATGATCTATTGTGGCAGCCCCGTAACCTATTACAGCACCTCATGTAGCTCCAGTTCCAGGATAAACCCGAGAATGGAGCTGATGGGGGAGCTTTTGATCTCGTCTGCTGAGATCATGTGTGCTCCCAGGTGCCGGCTTCTGCACCGGTGCAGCGCTATGCACTCGCCGAGGACGTGGATAATCGTTTCCTCGTCCTCGCGACAGAACCTGCAGATTTTGGTATCTGAAAGGCCCATGTTGTGCAGGTGCTTATTTAAATTTGCAGTGCCCTGTGAGGGTCCGAGTGAGTGCCCTAACATGTCCTCTGCTCAGTTTTATTATTTCTACAGCTCGTCTCTGATCGAACGCCTGTATCAACGCCTTAGACTGTTCTAGTCGAGGTAGTCTTTTCCAATATTCAGTGCTTTGCTTATGCTCCCACTCTTTTAACTCGAACCTGACCATGCAGGCTGGAACGCCACTTATTGGTTCCGGTCCGAGTAGTGGGCTCTCTGCCCCGGCCTTTGCTAGCACGTCAGCGACTTCGTTGCCTCTGATATTGCAGTGTCCCGGCACCCAAATTAGATTTACGATGTTGGCATTGCCAAGCTGGTTTAGGAGCAGGACACACTCGCTAGTGAGTTTGGAGTCAAGTTCACAGGATGTTAACGCCTTGAGGGCAGCTTGACTATCTGAGAAGATGAATATCTTCTTATTCTGGAGATTCATTTGCAGACTCTCTTGGACACAGCCAATTATTGCGAAGACTTCTGCTTGGTACACTGTGGTATATCGACCCAGGTTGGCGAATTTGCGTATTCTGAAGCGATCATTACAAAATCCCGCCCCGGATACGCCTTGCCTCCTGGAACCATCCGTATACCAAACGATGTCATTCTGCTTAACATTTCCGGGAGTTCCAGCCTCCCAGTCTTGTCTACTAGGTAACAAGACTGTAAACCGCTTATCGAAGCGGTATTCACGGATCATGGAGTCAGAGGGCATATCCATGACCGGAATTTTCATTAGTTCATTGTAGAGGTTACCTATGACCCTAGATTGCCATCTCGTCCTTCCTCTGATTTTTGCTCTCGTAATGGCCATCCTCGCTTCCATCTGCACGTGAATGTGCAGAGGTGGAATGTTCAGGAGGGCATCCAGTGCTGCAGAGGGAGAGGACGAAAGAGCGCCAGTGGCTATAAGGCAGGCTGTTCTTTGAACTTTGCTGAGGTTCTCCACGCAGTTGAGTTGGTGCGTCTTCTTATACCACACACAGCAGCCATAAGTGACGATCGGCCTCACTATGGTTTTATAAATCCAGAGTGCGGCCTTGGGCCGTAGCCCCCATTTTAGCCCCACCAACCTACTGCTTGCCCCCATCGCTATTTTTGCCTTTCTAGTAATGTAGTCGAGATGCTTGTTCCATGTTAGTTTTTGGTCTAGAAAGACTCCGAGATATTTGACCTCGTTGGACAAGCATAGCTTCGTACCAAGAAGTGTTGGGGCGTGAAGCGCCTCTAGTTTCCTTCTTTTGGTAAACGGGATTAAGACCGTCTTCCGTGCGTTGACTGTTAGCACGTGTCTTGTGCACCAGTTTTCAACTATTCGTAGGGCCCTTTGCATAAGACTGGAAATGGTGCTAGGACATTTTCCTATGACCATTATTACTATGTCATCTGCGTAACCCTGAGTCAGGAATCTGGCTTCATTGAGCTCACAGATGAGACTGTCAACAACCAATGACCATTGAAGGGGTGATAGGACTCCGCCCTGTGGACACCCTCTGGTCACTCTATAATGAAGAGTTTTATTCATCAACGTTGTTGTTGCAGTTCGATTTTGTAGCATGGATCCCATCCATCTGGTGGTGGTATCGTCGATTCCACGATTCACCATGCTACGTGTTATAACATCGAAGTTGGTGTTGTCAAAAGCCCCTTCGATGTCGAGAAAGGCACAGAGTGCAATTTCTTTGTCTTCTATGGCTTTTTCAATTCTGTCCACCAGATCAATAAGTGCCGTTTCCGTGGACTTGCCTGTTTGGTAGGCATGTTGTCTTGCACTCAGGGGTTTTTCAACGAGGTATGTTGCCCTGATGTGACTGTTTAACACCTTTTCCATCGTTTTTAGTAGGAATGAGGTGAGACTTATCGGTCTGTAGGACTTGGGCTGTGATTTGTCTTTGTCCCCTCCCTTGGGGATGTAAGTGACCCTCGCCCGAGTCCACGCTGATGGCAGATAACTCCAAGCAAAGCTTGCACGGTAAAGTTTTATCAGCGTTGAGATGATGATATCTTCGCCCCGTTGCAATAAAGCCGGGAAAATACCATCGACCCCACCAGATTTATAAGGCTTGAAGCTCCTAATGGCCCAACTTATCTGTTGGGGACGAAAAATAACGGAAGCTCTCCTCCAGTCTTCATTCCGCGGTCTCCTGTCCGGAGACTTACTGTCCTGGAGTTCTCTTTCGTTATTAATGTACACGGATTCCGGAAAATGCGTTTGAGCAAGCAGTCTCAGTGTTTCCTCCGGGGATTCCGTGAAAGATCCGTCCGCTTTCCTTAGCAGGCCTAGATGGGATTCAGGTGTCTTGGCTAATATTTTGTGGATCCTGGCAGCTTGGGCAGTGTCTTTGATGGACCCGCAAAATTTTTGCCAGGATCTCCTTTTTGCTTTCCTGAGCTCTCTATTGAAGCGTGTTAGCGCCTTCCTGTAAGCATCCCAGTTCTTGTCTTTTTTTGCCTGATTAAATAAGGCACGGGCCTTTTGCCTCAGATGCTCCAGGTTTTTGTTCCACCAAGGCGCGTTCCTATTGCTCTTAGTGGTCTTAAGAGGACAATTTTCTAGATACGCTTTCATTAGGCTTCTGCCTAAGTCCTCTGCTGCGGCTTCCACTTGGTCCACAGTTTTAATGTATTTAAAATCTTCAAGGTATAACCTAAGGGAGTTCCTAAAGCCCTCCCAGTCTGTTCCCTTGGGGTCTCGGTACGTGTTCGGTTCCATTGTTCCCGAGCATATTATGTCGCACCTAATATGGGTGTGGTCGGACAAGGACGGCTCATCTGAGACGTGCCAATTGGTTACTCGGTGTGCGAGATTACCTGAACACCATGTTATATCTAGTACTTCCTGCCTAGAACGTGTGGTAAAGGTTGGTTTGCTACCCACGTTAAGAACAAATTGATTGTTGGTGAGCAAGTAGTCAAACAAGGACTCACCTCTTGCGTTCGTGTCGGAGCTGCCCCATGATGTGTGATGGGAGTTGCAGTCGGTACCCACCAGCAGCTGGGTTTCTCTCTCCAGACAATATTCCACTACCGGTGTCACCTTGTTCACCGGATCCTGGTCCTCTCCGGGTAGGTACATGGAGCTGACTATGAGTGTCTCTGCACCTTTCCCCCCGGGGAGGTCTATATACGCTGCAACAGCATCGTCTGTACACAGCGAAGGGATCGGGAGGTAATTTATATCTCTTTTGAAGAGCATGCATGCTCTTGGCCTCACTCCGCAGGAGTTACTTAATATCTTACCTGCCGAGTTTAGCCCCATTACCGTGGTTTTGTTCACCCACGGTTCTTGGATCAAGGCGATGTCCAGGTCCTCAGAGAGGAATCTTTGGCAAAGGGCAGCTGTGGCTGCCTTTGAGTGCTGGAGGTTTACTTGTATCGCCTTAATCATTGTGTTGTTTTGGGGGACTGGGAGGGGAAGGGTTAGGGAATTTAGCTAAGACGGAGGGATGGGATAGGATTATATATAGATGCCTAGGTTGTGTCTGTTTCTTTACGAAGGGGGGGGTTATGTGTTTTGTTAAGGATGCCACCCGAGCGCGGTTTGCATTCAATAAAGCTGGGGCCGTCACCATCGTCTGAGGTGTCAATACACTCCAAGATAGCACCTTGGAGCATTTCGACCCTCCCCTGGTCAATTTTACCCAGGGCGTCTATGATGCCGCACGTGACGGACCCAGCAACCTCCTTAAAGGTAGGCTTCGAGGTGGAAGGCTCGCCAAGTGTCGGTGCCTTGGTGGGATTACCTTGATTCGAGGTAGACGAGGTATTGAGAGGGCGCTTTGACGCCCGCTCCCTCGTTTCCCCCTCCTCTCGGGTCCTCTGCTTGGCCTTTTCACTCATGCGCAGTTCTAGCGCCTGCTCGAAGGTCATACCCTTCGCTACAAGCCGATATATTAGTTTTCTATCAGCTCCAGAGAGCTTAACCCTGGGTTTACTCTCTGGCCCCTTGATCGACGTGTCCCTTTGGTGCTTTGCGCCCAAAGGGGTCGACTCTGCATTGGAAGTACCTGGTCCCTCAGTCCCAGGTGCTCCGGCAGTGTTCGTATGCTCCTCAGTATCGCTGCCAAGGAGCATAGCCTCGGAGGTACCTAGTACCTCTTCGGTAGAATTTAAATGGTCGTCTATTATGTCTACAATATCCATATAGTTCCCACAAGAAGCTAGGGAAGTAAAGGTCCACCCCTGCAGAGCCCCGCTTGCAGGGGTAAGGCTAAATAGACCTCGATTTCGCCTGGTTTCGAGGCCCCTCCGTTCGCGACCGAGCATCCCCTCGGCCATGCATCCATCGGCACGGGTCGGATGACACCTTGGATTGGGGTTTTTGAGGAGACGAGGTTTCCTCCTCCAGGAAAAGAGGGGAGGGATGCGGTGATTAGGGTGGGGATGATTGGGAGGGATGGGGAGGGGAGCATGGGATTGAGGTTAACAGGAATGCTCCTAGCCTGGGATTGGGTTTTGGAGCAGCCATCTATTGTCCGGGGTCAACGTGACACCCTCTCCCGTCCTCATGAAAAGAGGTGGGAGTGGGGGAGGGCGAGCTATCCGCAACCTGCTCACCCGCTCGGTCGCATCAGATGACAACTGCGCAGGTCGCATACACTATCAATGGTCACTGGTCCCATAAACAGTGCATGCACCAACCGAGTTTTTACCGCCATACAATGAATGTTCCTGGAATACAATACCAATCTTTTGAATCTTTTGAATGTGAATATGAATAAGCTAAAATAAATGTTTGTTGTTGCCTGTGCCATATTGAAGCCACTTAAATTGGAATTTTTATTTCTTTTTATTTCTTTCTTTTTTTTTGTTAACTTTTTACTTCATCGTTAGGATACTTGACAGATGCATTCCTTAACACTATTGTATGCTACTAATTGAGTTGCGGGTCTGCTTACTTTTGATATTGTCAGTTTGGAGCTGGAACGCGGCTCCTAAAGTGGGTCCCGCTGAAAATCAGCGCCCTGGCTGGCCAGACCAGGGTAATATGCTGATCGGGCGCCTATTTGGAAGTAATGACTTATAAGTTTCATATCTTGTACTGTATTATATTTATCCGATCCTTTTATTTTGCATGTTAAGCTTGTATCTTTATTTTGCAAAATAAATTATTACTTTACTTTTACTTTACTTTACTTTGATTTGGTATACATAATTTGTTTTCTTTTCTGCCTTTATAATGGCTCACGGGCTCCTTGTGAACAGGAAGACGAACGCACGTGTCTGACAGTTTCCCAAAGTGTGGTTCATTAGCCTGGATGTCTATGTTCGGTGTATTGTAAGTATGTATTTACAAAAGAAAAAAAATAAATGTATCCGTAATATATCTGTAATTTAGCCTGTTGCTTCTGATATCCGTAACACAGGTATTTGTATCTCGGAGTCAGCTCAATGTATGTGATGTTGTGAAATATTTATATTTATTTATTTTTGACCATGATACAGCTTTTGGTTTATCGTATTATACGTACATTATAGGAGGCTCAAAGTCACCCAGAGAGCAATGGAGAGGGCTATGCTCGGGGTCTCCCTGCGTGATCGTATCAGAAATGATGAGATCCGCAGGAGAACTAAGGTCACAGATGTAGCCCAAAGGATTGCATGCCTCAAGTGGCAATGGGCAGGGCACATAGCGAGGAGAACAGACGGCCGTTGGGGCGGAAAGGTCCTCGAGTGGAGGCCACATACAGGAACTCGCAGCGGTGGCAGGCCTCCTACAAGGTGGACCGACGATCTGGTGAAGATCGCGGGAATCCATTGAATGCGGGAGGCACAGGACCGATCTGTGTGGAGAACATTGGGGGAGGCCTATGTCCAGCAGTGGACGTCCATTGGCTGAAATGATGATGATGATGATGATGATGATGATGACGTACATATTTTCTTACCTTATCTGGAAGGGGCCATATCATGCAGCATGTCGACCCTTTGGGATCTTTTGTGCCTCCTCTATCCTTTGCAATCCTACTCACGAAAAATATTTTTCTTCAGCGTCACCATGTCTCTCGGATTGAACTGCCTGATAGTTAGGTTAGGTTTCTGATAACATAAGTACTGTCGATCTGCGGCCCGTTTTTTTATGAGATAAGTGGCAGACAATTGCATGCCAAAGGATTGCATGCCTCTAGTGGCAATGGTCAGGGCACATAGCGAGGAGAACAGACGGCTGGTGTGGCGGAAAGGTCCTTGAATGGAGGCCACGTACAGGAAGTCGCAGCCGTGGCAGGCCCCTACAAGATGGACCGACGATCTGGTGAAGATTGCGGGAATCCATTGAATGTGGGCGGCACAGGAATTATCTGTGTGGAGAAAATTTGGGGAGGCCTATGTCCAGAAGTGGACGACACTTCGTAAGCGATTACCGCCGCCGCACCCATTTGATGGTATATGGTAACCGCCACTCATATGCATTAGATTAGACACCAAACATTTATTTAACTACCAAGAATTGCATTTCAACATTCCATTGACATTTTGCAACAAAATACTAAAATATTTTCAATATTATGCTACATAATAATATTTCAAGCGGAATGACTCTCACGTTCTTACGATGTCTGGCGTGCCGCGGTCCCAATTACGTCGGAGTGTCAATCCGAGGCGTATTATGCAATTTTTCAATCCAACAATAACTATATTCGATTTAATAAGACGTCGTGGACTTGCTGAGCTATCGAGATGCAGTTAGGGTTGGTCTATAAGAGGTGACTGCCTCGTTGGCGCAGTGGGTAGCACTTTGTACTTTAAAGCGACGGCTGCGCTTTTGGTCAGCCATCTTCACCGACGCATAGCTTTTTTTATGTCATAGGTGGCAGACAAGCAGACGGATCGTCTGATGTTAAGCGATTGCCGCCGCCCATAGACACCCGCGACATCAATGGAGTCATAAGTGCGCTGCCAACCTTTAAGCCCCCCTTCTCTTAGGATTGAGCCTCCAGTACCCGCACTCACGCAGCGAAACACAGCACAGTGCTGCTGCTTCACACTGGTTTTCTGTGAGGCCGTGGTATCACTCCACGAGTTCACTCTACGCTTTGGCAAGAATGGGTCGTGCCGGCCCATTCTTGCCGAAGCGTGGCTGCCCACGGTCAAAAATTGATTGGCCGCCTTAGCCGAAATCGGTTGGAGGATATTATCATTATTATAAGGGGTAGTCCTCATCTTCTTATGTGATCGGTGGCGAGAAGACGAGTCACCTGATGGTAAGTGATTGTCACCACCTATGAACACCAGCAACAACAGGGCACAAGGGCGCTTTTTAATATTCTTTTTTGTTTATTGCATAGCTTTTACGTAGGAGAGCCACGTTTTGGTATGAATGGCCGGGCTCGACCGGAGTGATACCACGGCCTTACAGAAAACCGGCGTGAAGCAGCACTGTGCTGTATTTTGCTGCGTGAGTGAGGGTATCGGAAGCCCAATCCGGTTAAAAGAGGGGTTTCAAGGTTGGCAGATCACTTGTGAATCCACTGGTGTCGCGGGTGTCCATGGGCGGCGGCAATGGTTTACCATCAGGTGATCCGTCTGCTCTTCCGCCACTATATCACATAAAAAAACGCCATGCGTCGAAAATTTACCAATGCGTCCAAAGCTGTCGCTTTTGACGCATTGCCGAAACATGGAGATTTCCTCACGTTTTTTCCCTCATTGCCGAGTTAATGGTAGAAATCTGTGTGAGTATGAGTACAGATTTGAAAAATACAGAGGAGAATTCTCACATTCGAACCACGATCCATCGTATGGAAGCTGAGCTGATCCACTGAGCTATCATCGCTCTGAAACTAGTTTCTTAAAAAAAGAAAAATATTCACTTATCTAACGGACGGAAATGTTTTTCTTGATTTTGCACCAACAAAATAAATTGCCAAGATCTGCCTTAGGGTGGCTTCTATCTTGCATTCCACGCTATTCATCAGACATGCACTCATGTGCACTCACCTTAACCTTAACCGTTTCAGAATAACCCTTCGTGTCCTAATCCTATTTTCAATTCAATAATCGAACTATGCAACCTTAACACTTGGCTTAAAGCCGGACACACACGACGCGAAAAACTATTTACAATTGTCTTAGTAAAAATATTTTTTTCTGTGTTATATTAGTAAAAGTCTTAGAGACTCGGTGTAGTTACTCCGGAACCTGGGATCATTTCTTTTCTTTATTTTTCTTTTATTTGATAGGTGGCAGACGAGCCGACGGATCACCTGATGGTAAGCGGTTGCCACCGCCCATAGAGCTGCAACACCAGTGGAGTTACAAGTGCGCTGCCAACCTTTAAACCCCTCTACCGTCCGCTAACTAAAAGGTCGGTAAGCCATAGGGAGTCGCTGTGGCTTAGCGAACGGTAGCCCTCTTTCTCGGGATTAGGCCTCCTTGGGTACGCTTAGACCATGATCAAGGATTTGGGAAGTGTGTAGTGACAAAGAAGCGACTGCTATCTGACCTTTAAATAGGGAACTAGTGAATCATGGTTACAGGTTTCAGAAACTATTCGAAATGTACAGGTTTCCATCACCGCCGAGTCAATAGTAGAAATACGCTCGAATTTACACCAACGACCTTCCGCATGAAAGGCGAGTTCTTACCACTGGGCTGCCATGTTAAACGTATGTTGTGTTTAATGTTTAATGTTAAACGTAGCTTCGTGAGGTATCTAACTAGCAGTTGCTATCGTATTATGAGTTGTTCTGTATCCTGTCATGTGGAATTCTGTTCGTTTTTATAAAATAATAATAATATTAATTCTCACAATATCCCATACGTTAACCTGATTCCGTACTAAGTAGCTTAAGCACTTGTGTTACAGATATCAGACAACAGAGAAACACAAGTATATACTTAAATACATATTAATATATGTAATCACCCAGACACTGAACAAACACAAGTGTTCATCGCACGAATGTTTGTCCAGGGTGGGGTTCGAACCCACGACCTTTGGCGTAAGAGGCAGGGCCACTACCAATAAAAGGGCTGGTTGTTAGAGTTTAAAAGATCTATGACGTGGCTAGAAAACGATTATTGATAGGACCGCCTTCCGATGCACGAATCTTCATTGCTAAGCTAAGGAGTAGAATTCCTTGCCAAGGTCTGTCTTCCCTGATCATTACAATCTGGATGTTTTAAGGCATGAACGGGCATATTCCAGGCAAAAACGTAACTGAGGCCGCATCGTTACTAAACTTTCCAAAAGGTGCGATTATAGTCAAGCGATTAAGGTATTAAAGAAAACTTTAAAAAAAGATCAGTGAAATAAGAGTGTATCATCCACCTTTAGGGTCGTGTCGCCGAAGTGTTATAACTCACGAGTGTACCAATACGGGGACACTTCACGCTTCCGATAATTTATGCGGAGCTCGCCGGTGGGAACCCGCCTTTATTTGCAAGTCAGCTCGCTGGGCGCTGATGTGTTCGTATATTGTTGTCTATTTTGGCGATGGTAGCTTTGTGGATATGAACGCGCCTTCGTGATCGTGATTCAAACTTTTCAACCACCCTTTCCAACGGATTGGGCCTCCAGTACTCTCACTCACGCAGCGAAACACAGCACAGTCCTGCTTTACGCTGGTTGTATGTGAGGCCGTGGTATCACTCTGGTCGAGCCAGCCCATTCAAGCCAAAGCGCGGCTCTCCCACGGTCAGATTTCTGTTTCTGGATTTTTTAAATCCATGTGCGTATTTCTACCATTAACTCGGCGATGAGGGAAAATATTGTAAACGTACAAACGTCGCCGAACGTTAGTTCGGTGACAGGGGACCATGTTAAAGAATTGCCGAGGTAAGACATTAGCTGTTTCATTGTGATTACCGGCGTGAAGCAACACTGTGTCTTTCGTTGGGTGAGTGAGGGTACCGGAAAGGGGGTTTAAAGGTTGGCAGTGCACTAGTCTGTCATGCTGGAGATATCGGCAGTAAGTATGCTGAACATACTTACGGGTGTCTATGGGCAGTGGCATTCGCTAACAATCAGGTGATCCGCCTGCTTCGTCTGCCACCTATCATATTAAAAAAATACCGGACTCTCCAAATCTTAAATTATGATCTAAAACTGGGCTCCAAAGCAACAACTTTGGCCGCATCCGGGAATTGCACGCTAAGATTAAAAGAATATTTGTATCTCTTTTGATTGGAAGTCTTGATACAAAGATATCGAGTAAGTATTCATGTGATAGGGGGCCGACGAGCTAGCAGATCACCTGATGGTAAGCGATTGCCACCGCTAGTGCCACCGCTAAAGCCAGGAACAATGACGGCACCACAAACACCCAGGCCCAACACAAATATCTTTCAACAACAAACATTTGTCCCTCTGGTGTGGCTGATGTCCAGGGGCGGCAGTGATCACTTACCACGTTTGCCTCCCTTTCTCAAAAAAAAAAAGTGTTGGTACGAGAATAGAATCCGCGGCCCTTGCGTCTTAAATTACATTTACTCTCGTAGATAAGACCTCCTGCTGCATGGTCCTAATAGTAGTGCGTTAAATTAACTTCACCAGACTAAAGTGAATTGGTTCCCACAGTTAGAGGTTCATTAAAGAAAACTGACTATTTATATTTATTTAGCAATCTAAACTATTCATATATAAAATATCCAAGATCTCATTTACAATCTGATGACTCGATTTAGGAGCTCATTTTAATGTATAAAAACCGGCCAAGTGCGAGTCGGTCTCGTTCACCAGAGTTCCGAATGTATAGTACGTTAAGGTGAAGGGACGATAATTTATTTTAAGAGTTAGCTACTAAACCAGATCTATTTTAAACAACATCGGGGCTTCAGTCCCTCGGCAAACAATAAACAGTATTATTTATTTAATAGTTATAGTTCGCAATTTGATCTGGTTTTGCACTCGAATTTTGAAATATCGCCAAAAGCGGCCACTTTTGGCGTGAATCATTTTTTAAATACAAAAATAGACCAAACATTTGCGCATGGTTATTAAATAAATAGTATAAGTGTTTGCCGAGAGACTGAAGCCTCGTAATTATTGAAAATATATTTGTTTTGGAAGCTAACAATTACAATCGATTGGCGTCGCTAGTGTGCCCTACCCGTCGCATTAATAAAAAGTTCATGACTTGCGCAGTTTTTCTAAAATTTTAAGTGTTTTTATACGTATAAGATTAGCCTTAGCCTTATAAGGCTGAGCTAAGCTAAGCTAAGCCTTAGCCTTATAAGGCTGAGCTAAGCTAAGCTAAGCCTTAGCCTTATAAGGCTGAGCTAAGCTAAGCTAAGCCTTAGCCTTATAAGGCTGCGCTAAGCTAAGTTTAGCCTTAGCTTTATAAGGCTGCGCTAAGCTAAGCTTAGCCTTAGCCTTATAAGGCTGAGCTAAGCTAAGCTAAGCCTTAGCCTTATAAGGGCTGCAGCCCTGGCTATTGGAATATCTGGCTATCAATAGTAGCTGACGCAAGGGAGAAACTAGACGCATTTTCCATTTTTTTTATGTCATAGGTGGCAGACGAGCAGACGGATCACTTGATGGTAAGCAATTGGCGCCGCCCATAAACACCCGCGACACCAGTGGAGTCACAAGTGCGCTGCCAACCATTAAATTATGGTTATCAAAACCCTCCTTCCCCCGAATTGGGTCTCCAGTTACTCACTTACGCAGCGAAACACAGCACCGTGCTGCTTCATGCCGGTTTTCTGTGAGAAGTCTGGGGTACGATATGGATTTGAGAAGTCTTGTAATTACAATGAAGCGACTGCCGTCTGAACCTTAGACACGTAACCATTCCAACTGCATACTATATGCATATTTCATCATTCGCTCGGCAATAAGAGGAAACTTTCTCGAATCTTGAATCATCACCCAGGCGTACCCTGGGGTCCAGAGCGGCGGATTTGAATGCAACCCGGAATAATAAGCTGAGATGAAGATAATAATGATAAAGCTTTCAAACATTTTATAAGAGGGGTAAAAACACACTATGCTTCTAGGATTACGAGTAATTCAAACGGCGGGGCTAGACGCAATGTTCTTATTAAACATATTAAAAGATACTGGGTGTTAATAAAAACCACTTTATGTCCGTTTAGATACACAAATCCAGAAGATAGCGTATCGGCCAAACCATTTCTGGACGCATTACTATTACTTCACAGATATAATTTTCACCATTTATATCTTGAGACACACGGTCATATAAATTAGACAACCACAGAATTTTCATCGTTTGACCTTACAATGATAAACTGAAAGCAAATAAGTGTTTGTTTGTTTTTTGGCTTTGTTTTACTCCTTATGGAGCCTTTTTATTTTTATTTATTTGAAGGATACTGTTAATTTTCAAGAAAACCACCTCTCATAAATACTTTGAAGGAAATTGCTGATCCAGCAACTGATGATCTTTTTTTTAATTTTCAAGGTAAACATAATATTTATATTTCCCCATATTTCCCCATATAATCGGGAAAAGGCGAGGAATGAGAGGAAAGTATTCAGCATCAACAAAGATTTCACTAATTACTGAATCGATATAATAACACCCAGAAACTAAATACACACAAGTGTTTATAATTGACATACCATGAGGTACGTACACCAACCCGAAGAGACAGTTTTGGGCGCAACTGAGATTGACACGTTGAGATGAGTCAGAGTGTTCATCACACAAATGTTTTGTGTGCCCAGAAATTATATAAATAAGACCACATATATTGTATCTCTGTATAACTAGCCTTTAAGTTTTGTATGTCAAAGCATATCTATCTATATCGAACCCTCGGAGCGCCATCCGAGGATAAAAAAGTTCAATGAACTCCAAATCCGTGTGTAGCCTAAAGGTGCTTGATTATCAGACGAGTTAGCACAAGAAACTGTATTGATAAGAACATTCATGTTATTTCTACAGCATTTACTGCTGCCATCCTTTACCCTTATCTTTAGCACCCCAAGGTTCAATTCTGCACCTAACTTCATTTCTCAAACGATATTTTTACATGGTTTAGCATCAAGAAGTAGGTATCTTTATATATTTCGAAGGCATTTTTTATCTTTAGTGCCCTTTAAACAGGCTCATTATAGGTCAATTAGTGAGACAATTTTTGCACTTTATCCCATTTATTTAGCACTTATTTAGGGTTTTACGCACTTGTGAGATATGAAAGTGTTAGTGCTGCTGTTTATAATTTCCTGTCGTTTACTTAATGTTTGAAGTTAGTGTTGATGGGTATGGATACCTAATGAGGGGTGATATGTGGTTATGTCGCATTTGGCTGATGGAGTTTGACTATCAAGAAAAACTGCTAGTATTCATATAATTTTTATAATTTACCGAACTTAAAATAGACGTTCCAACATAATTAGCACTTTTCTGCCTGTAATTGTATATAGTTGTGGGATGGGGTTCCAAATAAATTAAAGGATTCAAATAAGTAATTCTATATTTACAATCGTCTTAAAGCGTCGTCTTCCACGTCTTTTCATCGTCGTCCATTCATCTTCTATCTCACTCTCGCACGTCATTTTAATTTAAACATCGATCTCTTACACGTTCCTTGCCATGCATCTACCAATCATCAATCCTACATATTTGTACCTAATATTAAAACATATACTGTTTTTTTTTATTGTGACACAGTACATCGGCTCCCCTCAGCCTGATTCAATTCAATTCAATTCAATTTCAATTTATTTTTCCAAAAACATGATGTTACATTAAATCAGATTGTGATTGGAGCCTCCTTTTAAGCATAATAATGCCTGTGCCAGAAGACTCCGCTCTTCCATATCGTTCACACATTTGATATGATTAAAGAATACAGATTTTAAACAATTATATTCCCAATGTGTGAGATTGTGACTACTTATATCATGTTTGTATGAAAATGTGAGACGTGTGAATGAAAGTGTGTGATGTCTGAATGAAAGTGTGAGATGAGTGATTGAAAGTGTGGATATGTTAGTAGGTATAGTGATATCGAGGTAGTAGGTATGTAGATATAGGATGGTGAACAAGAGAAGAGCCCGCGTTGCAAATACAACGTTCGCGATGTCAAAGACATCACCTCCATTGGCACTGTCATATTGGCCCGCGAGATCTCCACACTAACTCGTGTCCACACAAAGTTTGTCACACTGGTGTGACTACCAGTAATTTCTATTACTCGTCGTCACACCGTTTCACACTTTGCCGAAATGCATTTAGTGTCGAGAAGTACTTATCACTTACATTTTTATCATCATCATCATCATTTCAGCCAATAAACGTCCACTGCTGGAAATAGGCCTCCCCATTATTCTCCACAAAGATCGGTCCTGTGCAACCCGCATCCAATGGATATCCGCGACCTTCACCGTTCGTTGGTCCGCCTTCTGGGGGGTTAGGTTTAAAGACATTTATTACTTACAGTTCACTTAAAATGAGATATAAGGGGTTGATTACATTTTACTTATTAGTTAAATCCTGTTGGTATTCCTTTCTGATTGTGCTTAAGGTAAAAATATTCTTTATTTAGAATCCCTAGATCAAGAAAACATTAAGGTACATATAGTTTGAATAAATAATATATTTAGGCAAATTTTTAAAGAAATTTTGCAACCAAAATTGTCATTACTTTTTTTACTAAAGCCATAGGTTATAACATATCGTACGTTAAAATTTAAGATGATTAATAATAAAATAACATATATAAAAGCAATATTGAATGTAGTCGAGCGTAAAGCCGCAGCCACACTAATCGCACAGATAACGCCACGCTATCTGTGTTGCAGCTTATCTGCTATTAGCGCTCCGTGCACACTGCTTATTTGTAGCTTATTAAAATTCTATTAAAACCTGGTTAATTACACGTTTAAAATCCTTTCATTGAAAACATATTGATAAAAATATTGCAGAATCATAAAATTTGACTAACTGGATGGCGTAATTGGTAGTGACCCTGCCTCTTACGCCAAAAGTCGTGGGTTCGATCCCCACCCTGGACAAACATTCGTGCGATGAACACTTGTGTTTGTTCGGTGTCTGGGTGTAATATATGTATTTAAGTACATATTTGTGTTCCTCTGTTGTCTGATATCTGTAACACAAGTGCTTAAGCTACTTAGTACGGAGTCAGGTCAACGTATGAGGTGTTGTTTGAATTATTATTATTATTATTATAAAATCACATAAAAGAACCACTCTGAATTTGCTGTGTGAATACAATTAAACGATTTGTTATAATTTGAATGAGTTATTCAATTCAATTCAAACAATTTATTTCAGATATTACATCCATATTATGTTAGTATCACAATAACTAATGGAACAAATGTTATTTGATATAGGCACATAATTTAAAAAATAAATAAATTAGAAGATAATAAATTAGAAGAAGATAATTAGTAATAAAATAAATTAGTAGGTATAAATCAGTTAGATGTGATTATTACAATTAGAATCATAAATGTGAAAAAAATATTTTGACATCCGCGAAATACCAGTGGCTTAGCCATAGCGTAAGATAATAATTGAGGACCCATTTAGGACAGCGGTCCAAGGGTTGCGGGTTCGATCTCCGTACAGTACAAACATTTGTGTGCATTAACATATCTGTTTGTATTGGTCTATGTATTCTAAGTATGTATTTACCATAGAAAACTGTTATATGTATATAATTGTAATCTCAATGTTGATTCTTATTTTTGTAACACAGGTGCTTGAGCTAACTATCTCGGAATCAAATCAATGTATGTGATTTTGTAAAATATTTAAAAAATATAGTAGGCTTGACTTTACATTTTTCATAGCGTGTTACTAGTATAAAATATTGAACAATTTATTTATATCGTTAGAGGGGCAAAGTAAATTGGCATATTTTTATTTGCATACGATATATTTTGGTAAGCAGACAAATGAATAACAAAATAGATTGTCATACAGGATGTCTTCTTAAATCGAGTGTAGACTTTGTCTATGTAAACCAAGAAGGTTTAACACCCCCCCGCAAAGTCAACACCCTGTATAAAAAAAAATTGGACAAAAAATATACAGCAAGTACAAAAAACACAACATACCCTGTATACACTACACACACACCCTATATATAAACGCACACAAAAAAAACCTATATAAAGACACCTGAACCTACTTTACACACCTATCTATTATCTACACAAAAACATGATTAGAAAAAATAACACGCGACTTAACCTAAACCTAACCCTACTGTACACTTGTTGTGCTTCAGCTTCGGCAAAGGTTTGGTGAGGATGTCGGCGATCATGTCATGTGTGGATATGTACATGAGATTGATGTTGTGGTGTGAAAGTGATTCGCGAATAAAATGGTGCCTAATGTCGATGTGTTTGGTGCGTGAGTGGAATGTGTGGTTGTGAGCGAGTTTTAATGCACTTTGATTATCAGTGTGGATGACGATGGGTTGTGCGATAGTGAAAATTTCGCTGATGAGTGACTGGAGGTATATAGCCTCCTTGCAAGCCTCAGCTAGAGCCATGTACTCGGCTTCCGTGGTGGAAAGCGCAACAGTACGCTGCTTGCGTGCTTCCCAAGAGATAGGAGAGCCACTCACCAGGAAAACGAACCCTGTGAATGATCTACGGTCCACAAGATTGTTTCCATAGTCCGCATCGACGTACCCCACTGCACGGAACTGGGCTGTCTGATGGTAATGCAGCCGAAGTTCTTTGGTGCCTTTCAAATAACGAAGAACTCGCTTAGCGGCCCTAAAGTGTACCCCCCCGTAATGTGCATTGAACTGAGAGAGGTATGAGACCGCATGGGCAATGTCGGGTCTGGTACAAATGGCAATGTACATTAGTGAGCCGATAAGCTCCTGGTACGGTAATGCTGCATTGTCCTCTTCCTTATCAGGAATAGTCAATTTTAGACCGGGTTCAAGAGGGGTGGTGACAGATAGTGCATCTGTCATGCCAAATTTTTTCAAAAGATTTTCTATGTATTTTGTTTGGTCCAGGTAAATGTTCCCAGGACTCTGATTTACTCTCATGCCAAGACAGTCCTTGCATTCTCCAAGGTCTTTGACAGTGAAAGTATTTTTCAGATCATTTTTGAATTGCTTCTTCATTCTGTCATTAGTTGACACGATGAAGAAGTCATCTACAAACACAGCAACAAGGAGAAGGTCGTTACCTTCTAGTCTATAATATAGACAATGTTCCTTTGCCGATTGGTTCAGCAGGAGTTTGCGCATAGCGTCGCAAACCTTAGCGTTCCATTGACGCGGCGCTTGCTTGAGACCATACAGTGCTTTTTTAAGTAAGCACACTTTGTCCTTTGGATTAGTGGAGAAACCTTCGGGTTGCTCCATATAAATTTCCTCTTCTAAATCGCCATTAAGGAAGGCAGTTTCTACGTCGAGGTGGTCAACCGTCAAACCATTGTGAGCAGCGAAAGCAAATAACAATCGAACTGAGGACAGTCTAGCGACTGGTGAAAAAGTTTCACCATAGTCGACTCCCGCTACTTGAGTGAAGCCTTTGGCTACTAGTCTGGCCTTGTACTTCGTGACATTGCCACTAGTGTCCTTTTTTATTTTGTACACCCATTTACATTTGGTAGTTTTTCTACCTGCGGGTCTGTCGACAAGAATCCAAGTTTCATGTTTATTGAGAGAGTCAAATTCAGCCTTCATGGCATCCAACCATTTCTCTTTCTCCGGGTGATCGAGGACTTGCCTGAAGGTCTCTGGTTCCCATTCTGAGGTCAAGTGGAGCTGCTCCTCGTACCGTTGAGGAGGGCGCCTATCCCTGGTTGGGTACCTTCTCAGAGCTTCAGGTGCTGGCTCTTCAGGAGGGTCAGGATCAGTCGAACTCGAAACTTCGGGGATCGCAGGTGCATCTGAGTCTGTTAGGTGATCTAAAGTTGACGGGTCAGCCGTCACAGACGTACCTGGTTGTGGTTGATGTTCAGGCTGTGGAACTGGTTCATTGTCCGTGGGTACAAAAACTTGTTGAGGCTGTGGTGGCGATGGCAATTCACTGTCATTGGGTTGCAGGTTAGGCTGGTGCAGCCTTTTGTCTTCCAAGAAGACAACATCTCTCGATATAATTATATTCCTTGGCGATTGGGGGTCTACAAGACGATAACCTTTGCTTTCAGTGGAATAGCCTACGAATATACAAGCTTGCGTCTTGGATTCCAGTTTAGTACGTTTCTCCTTGGGTACTAAAGCGTGGGCTTCGCAACCAAATACCCTCAAATGAGAGAGGTTTACTTTTCTTCCAGTCCACACTTCTTCTGGAATTTTGTTCTTCAAGGCTTGTGTAGGCAAACGGTTCTTCAGGTAAATCGCAGTATTGACTGCTTCGCCCCAATAAGCTAGAGGTAGGTTAGAATCTCTAAGCATGGATCTGGCTTTTTCGATTATTGTTCTGTTGGCGCGTTCGGAGACGCCGTTCTGTTGTGGGTTGTACGGGACCGTGGTCTGGTGTATGATACCATTCTCTTTCAAAAAGTTAGACAGGTCCTTGTTGACATACTCACGCCCGTTATCAGAACGCAGAACTTTGATTCTTTCGCCAGTCTGATTCTCCACTAAATATTTAAATTCTACAAATTTCGAAAAAACCTCTGATTTTGATTTTAAAAGATATCCAAAAGTTTTGCGACTAAAGTCGTCTGTAAATGTTAGCAAATATAGAGCACCGCCCCACGAGTGCGTACTCATAGGTCCGCAAAGATCCGAATGAATTAATTCGAGAACCTTACTCGATTTGCTTGTTGAACTTTTGAAAGGTTTTTTAGAAAGTTTTCCTTGTAGGCACGGAATACATTTTTCCGTAAATTTCCCGCTAAAATCTATGCCTTTACATTTACTTTTTAAAAGTTGCATAGTATTTCCGTTTAGATGGCCTAGGCGTCTATGCCACAATAAAGGGAACTCTTTGGTAGGTGTGTACAAAGCATTAGATTTGTCCACATCTAGTTTGTACATGCCCTTACAATTTGAGGCTGTCGCTATGACTTCACCTGTCAGTTGACATCCACCCGCCAAAGTTACAGTCGCGCCTTTCGTTGTAAACAAAACATCGTAGCCTTTTTTGGTCAAATTACTTACCGATAAAAGATTAGTTGCTAAACCAGGAACATAAAGGACGTCACTAATTTTATGTACATTGTCGGAAATATTTATATTAACAGTACCTTTGCCCTCACTTAGAATCTGGTTCTTGTTGGCGCAAGTAACAGTTGTGATTTGGGGGGACATGGCCTCATACCAGTCTCTCCTATTGCTCATATGTGAGCTAGCACCAGAATCTATGAACCAATCCTGCGAACCTGTGGATGAAGGATGAATTAAACAAGATGAAAGTGTAAATTCCGATGTATTGTTTGAATAAACCTTAGCCGAAGCTTTCTTGTTTTTATTCCTACAGTTTGACACTAAATGACCTAACTTTTTACAATATGTACAAAACTGTTTTTTCTTCTGTTTGGCCATCAGCACCGTAGGATCCTCAGGTTTGGTACTGGTAGTGCGACATGGTCGAGAGTCTTCTTTAAGAAGAGCTGCCACTACGTTTTCCGACGTAATTTTGGCATTGGAGTGTTCAAGAGCCATGACGAGAGGCTTGTACTCATCTGGGAGTCCAGCTAGTATGATAATGGCTAGGAACTCATCATCAACTCCTGCTCCTATTCCTTGTAATTCTTGCTGAATGCCAAGTGAGGTATGTACATAGTTTTGCAAGTTTCCTTTATATTGATTGGAGAGCAACTTCTTCATTAGTTGCAGTCTTCTTGTTAGACCACTGTCAGCGTATGCCTTCTGGAGGCTTTTAAAAGTATCATATGCCGTCTTTGCTCCTCGAATCACTGGGTAAATCGATTCTTCACACGTCAAGCAGATTTTGGCTCGCGCTTTAGCGTCCTTACGCTTGGCGTCGGGGTCCGTGGGGTCAATGGGTGAAGTAACCACGTCCCATAGCTCCAAATCCGTTAACAGGCATTCGATGGCAAATGCCCATGTGTTGAAATTAGATCCATTTAATTTATTTATGGAAATACCTGATGTACCAGCAGTTCCGTGCCGCGTGCCGTAAGGCACCGATGGATTATCCATAGCACTTTTTTGGTAACTATACGATTATATAGCGCTCTTCAACGCGCGATGCCCATAACCATTTATTTATATCGTTAGAGGGGCAAAGTAAATTGGCATATTTTTATTTGCATACGATATATTTTGGTAAGCAGACAAATGAATAACAAAATAGATTGTCATACAGGATGTCTTCTTAAATCGAGTGTAGACTTTGTCTATGTAAACCAAGAAGGTTTAACAGAACAGATACTTTTCATGTTCCAGTTTTTATTGTTTTTAATTTATTTTTTAAGTTCATCTTGTTTTTTATTCGACCTGTTGTGAAAATAGATGGATTTCGACTTTCGTCGTTCGAATATTTTTTTCCGCAGGTATAAGTACACCAATCTTTTTTACTACAACAACTCTCCAAAATAAATAAATAAAAGACCATCCAATCAAAACACGCCCTTTCTCTCAGAGTTCCCAAGACGGCGACATGTCCGGGGGCCTGGGATCATTAATTTAGTGCCCAGCTAAGTCCAGTACCGTGTATAGTGTGTTATATTATTTGTCTTCACTCACCGGAGATTAGTCGTGTCAAATGTGAACAGCCTCGCCCACTTGTGGACTGAGTTCTGGTACGATAAACTAAAGATAAAGGCAAGTACAATATTTTTTACTCTTTCGGTCTAGGTGGTCAGCTGGAGCGATAAATAAAATAAGTCCTCTGTAATTTCTGGCGTCCTGTAAGGCTGATTGGCTGCGGTAGTCGCTTATCATCAGGTGACCTACCATCTAACCACCTACTATTGTACACCTCATCCTGCAGTTTATTAGTATTGGATTAAGAAACTACTACTCTGTGACCTATGCGGGGAATCTAAATTGTCATGCTCACTCAAATGTCTCTGAGGTGATGGCGTTTTGTGGCGGGTCATTACCTTCCCTCTAATATCGTTGAGTGAAATGATGGCTGACACATACGTCATACTTGTGAACAGGTGCCACCTTTGGGGACTGGTTCGCTTCGGTTTATCTCATATTTAGCTTTTAATTTGCTTCATTCTATTTTGTGTTGCATCAGACTGTATGACTTGGTATGAGGATAATAAACCATTGTATAAAAAGTTGGTGATTAAAAAGAGTACCTAACGAGTTTCTTGTCAGATCTTCTCGACCAGAAACAACTTTCCGAGCCGGTGGTAGAATCGCATTATGTTTATTCACTTTTTAGTATATTTTATGTATCAACATATATATGTATTAACATGTAAATTATTACATAAGTACTTATAAATAGTCTTAAATCATTCAAATGTATGACGATTTGTAAGTGCTGTGTACAAGCCTATGCAAATAAATAATTATTTGATTGATTGATTGATTGATAATTATCGTCTTTTAGCATTTTTCCCGGTTGAGTCTCAAACTGTCGCTTCGGAGCCCGGGGACCGCCAACGCTTGTTCACCATCAATGTGGCATAAAAATTATGCGTCTCTTTTAATAGAGAGCAATCACCTAGTCTTAGACTAGCTAATCCTTTATATAATTATACAGCAGATTCAAAGCACACCTAGTTTTGTATTTCATGCAATAAAGCATATCTATCTATCTATTTACACATAAGTTTAAGTTGCATGTAAAAAAACTGCCTAATGCGGAAAGGCTACTATAAAGTAGATGATTATTTGAATGATAAGGATTCCTGGACATGTTGATCTCTTCGCCTGTTCTTTAATGTATAATTTATGTCATTATTTTTCTTTGGCGATTTATCTAAACAATATTGATTATAAGCATTGAATATCATACTGTCACTGTAATCATGATTTGTATAATAATGAATATTGTAATTACCATATTATTTGAAAAGAGTGACTATTGAGTTTCTTGCTGATTATTCTTGGTAAAAATTGACATTCTGAATCAGGGGTAGATTACATAATATTTGACATTCATAAATGTTCTGTATGGTCTTAAATTGAATAAAGACATTTTTGACTTTGATTTGATTTGATTTATATATAATTATATAGCAGATTCAAAGCACACCTAGTTGGGTATTTTGTGCAATAAATCATATCTATCTATCTAATTAGCTGTGGCAAGCCCCTTATAAGGTGGACCAACGGTTTGGTGGAGGTCGCGGGAATCCATTGGATGCGGGCGCCACAGGACCGATCTCTGTGGAGATCATTGGGGGGGCCTATCTATGCCGATGATGATCTATCTATCTAGACAGCTATGAAAGCCCTGCGGATGAGAACGTGCACTTCTAAATGGAAGATCGTAGGTTCGAATCTGGGTAACGACCTATAGATTTTAAATCTGTGTATTATATGTACAAAACACATAAGGAAACCTGTACGTTTTGAATATTTAATCAAAAAGTGATTACCTGTGATTGTTGAGATAATTGCTTTTTTATTTTAGAATAGACATTTGGCTACAATCTCACCTGATGGTAAGTGATGATGTGGCCGAGGATGGATCATGTCTGTCTATTAACAGCATACTATCCAGCTGGTCTGGCACAAGAATCCATTTTTAAAAATGATTTATCATTCGATCGACCGTGGGAGGGCCACGGTTTGGCATGAATGGGCCGGCTCAACCGGAACGATACCACGACCTTACAGAAAATCGGCGTGTAGCAGCATTGTACTGTGTTTCGCTGCGTGAGTGAGGGTACCGGAGCCCCAATCCGGGGGATAGAGGTTAAAGGTTGGCAGCGCACTTGTGACTCCACTGGTGTTGCGGTTGTACATGGGCGGTGGCAATCGCTTATCATCAGGTGATCTGTCTGCTCGTCTGCCACCTCTGATCGAAAAAAACGATCTGTAACGATCGCCTTTTAATCTCGTCCTACGAGTGATTCCATGAGATACAAAGCTCCTAATCAGGAACAACAGAATGAGCTTAGTACAGAGTTGTGCAAAATATAAATCCTTTGTTTGATAAATTATTTATATTCACAAATTACTACACAGTTAGATGTAAACTGACTTTCCAAATATAATCTTTTTGCAGAAAGCTTTATCCTCTGAGAGACATTGCTGAGAATAGCCTCAAATAAAATATTTCCGCTCGTGCATTACTGCGCGTGTAAGCTCCCGGTATGGATGGTATCGGGGTTCGATTCCCGGTGAATGGGTGATGTTCCATTCATCGCGCGCTCGGTACATGCGCGCTCGTTTTGTTTGTCTGTTTGTTTGTGTGGTGGTGCAAGGGTTAAGAGAAAGAGGAGGTTTTTATTGGTACATATTTCAATTTATTTTAATGGTACATACTATTTCAAATTCTTGAAGAATGAATTTGTAGATTGGATTATTTGAGCACGTCATCCCTATGGAGAGAGCCATAGAGTAACTTTTACCGCCTTTACTATGGCGAGTGTTTCGAGGAATTGTTTGAGTTAATACCCGCTGCTGAATTTCACTAACTAAACTATCCGTACCATCTGGATGGCTGGAGGTCCACCACCTTGCGCATTACACGTCATTTTTGCCACACACTTCCTCATTGAGGAATCAACTTCCCGCAGCGGTATTTCCGAACCTGTACGACATTGAGATCTACAAGAAACGAGCCTATAGCCGGCTATGCATCTCGACTCCATTTGGTGTGGCTGATGTGATGGGCGGCGGTGATCACATACCACCAGGTGACTCGCTTGCTCGTTGGCCTCCCTTTCTCATAAAAAAAAGTATAGGTATACTGGGGGGAGAGCTATGCTCGAAAACTCCTTGCATGACCGTTTGAGGAATGATGAGATCCGCAGGAAAACTAAAGTCACAAACTTCACTTGGTCAACGGATTGCAACCCTCAATAGGACAAGGCACATTGCGAGGACACAGACGAAAAGTTTCTCCAGTAGATAACGCGTACAAAGTTGCATTTTTTTGTTGCATGTGGCACAGGACCGACTTGTGTGGAGAATTTAAGAGGAGGCACATGTCCAGTTGAGACAGTTGAGGTGAGAGTGCGTCTATTGTTTGAATTGACGGCGGAAGGATCATCTGATGGTAACCGATTGCCGCCGCTCATGGGCGAGAAGCAGTGAAGTTACAAGTGCGCTGCCAATCTTCGAACTCTCCCTAGCCCTAGTCTTGGGGGTACCCATGACTAGGCATCTGTTATTTTTATTTGGCATCCGGCAAATTTATGAAAAAGCTTGGTTCTCCCATGGTCAAAACGGTTTTGACCGTGGAAGAGAGAGAAACGTGTTACTACGCCCTCACAGAAAACCGCCGTGAAGCAGCACTGTCCTTTGTTTCGCTGCATGAGTGAGGGTACAGGAGGCCCAGTCCGGGGAAAGCGGGGTTTAAAGGTTGGCAGTGCACTTGTGACCCCACTGGTGTCGCGGGTGTCTATGGGCAGCGCAATAGTTGTAATCGCTTACCATCAGGTAATCCATCCACTCGTCTGCAACCTATGACATAAACAAAATAGAAAATGCGTCTAGTTTCTCCCTTGCGTCAGACACTATTGATAGCCAGATATTCTCTCCCATCTAGTTAAGCTACAGTGGGCAAAGCTTACCATGAATGAGTTGGTCGTGACGCACCCGATACAATCGTGGTTTATTTCACCGCTTGCTTGTTGGTTATTAATAGATCTAACAATATCAATGACTATGCTATTCGATAAGTATTTAAGTATGTATCATATTTGTTGTTCCTTTAAAAGAGACTACCACGAGGACGCTGTGGGAAGGGAGTCGCACTTAAAAGCGATGGCTGCGCTTGGGGTTCGATCCCCGGGTCAATTCAACACGGCTAGCCATAATGTGATTAAGCACCAGATTAAATTAAATTAAATTGAATATTCTTTTTTTCACACTAGTGTCCATAAATATTAGTAACAAATGACTTAGTGACTCCGGCTTAGTATTCATAAACAATTCTTAAAAAGTAATTAATAAATATTCGCTAATTAACTGTTATACGTTCAGGGATCACTCTTTGCCGCCATTTTGGATGTTTTTAGTTCCGATTCTTAACACTCGTGGCGTTGCTGTACAAAAATAAAAATGGCGTTGATCACAGAAAAATTTGCGAAGTTATGAGTCAAATAAACAAAGAAAACCTTAATAAATACATATATGTCGATGTTTATGAACAATCTTCAGGTGGAATGAAATAATTTATATTATTTTCTATGTGGAATAGTAAAATACCTATCGAAAAAAGACCGAGTATCAGATCTAGTTAGTAGTACAATGGGGCTAAACGTGGGCGCTTTATTGAAGAATAACAATTATACCACTTATTGTTGAAGCGCCGCATTTCAAAACAGCCCAGTTTTTGATAACAGCTAGCCGTAATGTAATACGGCGGATTATACACGACACATGGACACGTACATTATATCTACCACTCGGTCATCGATACGATCGATAGAATTAGCCTTATCAATAGCATTGATGTAATTTTACTATCGATACTATTGAAAACTGCAATTCATTCATTCCGCCATTCATTCATTTCATTTACTATCAATATCTATTGAATTTACTTTAACTGTGTATTGTTAGTGGACTATCGACAAGCAACACTAATGTTAAGTTACTAGCAATGTTCATACTACTATCAATACTATTGAATTTACTTTTACTGTCTATCGATAGTGGACTATCGAGAAGCAACACTAAGTTTAGTTACTAGCAATGTTAATACTACTATCAATACTATTGAATTTATTTTTAGTGTCTATCGACAGTGAACTATCGACAAGCAACACTAATGTTTAGTTACTAGTAATGTTAATACTACTATCAATACTATTGAATTTACTTTTACTGTCTATCGATAGTAGACTATCGACAAGTAACACTAATGTTTAGTTACTAGCAATGTTTATACTACTATCAATACTATTGAATTTACTTTTACTGTCTATCGATAGTGGACTATCGAGAAGCAACACTAATGTTTAGTTACTAGCAATGTTCATACTACTATCAATACTATTGAATTTACTTTTACTGTCTATCGATAGTGGACTATCGAGAAGCAACACTAATGTTTAGTTACTAGTAATGTTAATACTACTATCAATACTATTGAATTTACTTTTACTGTCTATCGATAGTGGACTATCGACAAGCAACACTAATGTTAAGTTACTAGCAATGTTAATACTACTATCAATATTATTGAATTTATTTTTAGTGTCTATCGACAGTGAACTATCGACAAGCAACACTAATGTTTAGTTACTAGCAATGTTAATACTACTATCAATACTATTGAATTTACTTTTATCGTCTATCGATAGTGGACTATCGACAAGCAACACTAATGTTTAGTTACTAGCAATGTTAATACTACTATTAATACTATTGAATTTACTTTTACTGTCTATCGATAGTGGACTATCGACAAGCAACACTAATGTTAAGTTACTAGCAATGTTAATACTACTATCAATACTATTGAATTTATTTTTAGTGTCTATCGACAGTGAACTATCGACAAGCAACACTAATGTTTAGTTACTAGTAATGTTAATACTACTATCAATACTATTGAATTTACTTTTACTGTCTATCGATAGTGGACTATCGACAAGCAACACTAATGTTTAGTTACTAGCAATGTTTATACTACTATCAATACTATTGAATTTACTTTTACTGTCTATCGATAGTGGACTATCGACAAGCAACACTAAGTTTAGTTACTAGCAATGTTAATACTGTGCTAAGAGGTTATCAGAAATGGCAAAAAAATTCTATCCCAAGTGCTGTGGCGATCACCCGTCTTGCCCTGCGAATAAATTACAAATAATTACTTCTCCAATAATGAACTTCTACACAATGTATAGTCGGTCTTTCAATATAGTTTAGAGCAAATTCCCCTAGTAGGTACGCCGTAAATTTAAATTTTACTATCTTCTAGGCTAAACACCATACTTATGCGTTGTAAAAGCTGCCTTGTGGCTATTTTATGTTTGAAACACATCTTGGGATGGGTTTGCACAAAGTTTTATGCGTTTTAGCTACGTTATAGGTTCAGAGGGTAATTTTGAATTTATGCGAGTAACATTCCTGTTATGATGTAAATGAAGCAAGGGAGAAACAATTATTTCATTATCTTACCTTATCAAAGTTTTTTTTATGTGATAGATGGCAGACGAGCAGACGGATCACCTGATGGTAAGCGATTGCCACCGCACATGGACACCCGCGACACCACTGGAGTTACATGTGCGCTTCCAACCTTTAAACCGGATTGGCGCTCCGATACCCTAACTCAATCAGTGAAATACAGTATCAGTGCGGAGGTTCAGAGGAGTTTCGGAGCCTGAAGTCTGTTTTTATATCATGTGATAGGTGGATGATGGACCCCCTGATGATAAGCGATCGCCACCTATGGAAACCCGCTAGTGGAGTTACAAATGTATCTATATAGTGCTCTCACTCACTCGGCGAAACACAGTCAAGCCGCTGCTTCACGTTGGTTTTGTCGGAGGCCGTCAACGCTCCTATGAGCATCCTTGTTTGTTGTCAACTGCCTCCAGAAAGATGTTTTCACTGAGTCTTGCTTCTTCTCCGATGATGTAAGTATCAGCCTATACTGTCCACTGCGGCACAAAGGCCTTCATCTTAGAAATCAAGTTATCGCTACTATAATGGGATCAGGCTTAATCACCGCGCTTGCCTAATGCGGATCAGTAATCACAATCCCGAGCAATTTTTAATTCGAAAAATACTTTTTGTTTGACCCAGGAATCGAACTCAAGACCCCGAGATCATGGCCCGGTACTTAAACCAGTAGATCAACAGAACGTTCTCTCGGATGAGGATCTTGGAATAATTCATTCCTAGTTTTTTCCTACATCATCATCATCATCATCAGCCCATTTAACTCCCCACTGCTGGGGCACGGGCCTCCCTCAATCACATGAGGGGTAATTGCCATACTCACCACGCTTGGCAGACGGGTTGGCGAGGGTTTTGATATAAATGCAGAGTTTTCCTTCTCTGGGTGCTGATGATCATGCCAGCAGCTTTACCTTAGTCGCCTTTTACGACACCTCGGTAAGAGTGAGGGTGGCCTATTCTACTCTGCCGGGACCACACGGCAACCGGCAGGGCTACGGGTCGTCAAAATTTCTATTTATTTATTTTCGGAAGGTCATATTGATTTTTTTGTTTTTGAATACTTTTATGATATCTAGATCTGTTATTTTCAATGTATCTTTTACTTTTTTATTTTATTAATAAATCCAACAGCATTAGGGAGTTCCCACACTGGCGGATTACGAGCACTTTCCAGTCGGAGCGACGGCGCAGCGAATACGTCTCGGCTGCGCAGCGTTCTCGCCGCGGATGCGCAACGAATTCGCTGGCGTTTTCCTGCGTGGCCGCCACAAAGAAACAATGGTGTTTAGACTTATCTCCGCGACGAATCCGTCGCGGATCTGTTGCGCATCCGCGGCGTGAACGCCGCCCAGCCGCGACGTGTTCTTTGCGTTGCTCGCAATCCGCCAGTGTGGTCTCCCTTACAGGTTGCATAAGCAATGTTTTCTAGTGATATCTTTTAACTGCTTCCTTACTTAGCTTTAAAATCTGTTTTATCTGGTTATAAAAAAGTAACACAACAGAAAATTCTGCTTAAATAATAGCATGACCTAATCTAAATTTACTTCACCAGCACAATAGTTTATATCGTAAGGCACTCTACTTGGACGCAAAGAAAATACTCGTAAATAATCTCTAACGCCCTATATCGAGGCAAATTGAGTAGAGTACCTTATCACTTCCCATATGACCTCTTATCCACTAAGACTGTACATATTTACAGCTACAGGAATAAGGTTCACAATCGAATGGCGTTGTTTGTAACAAAGTATTTTCATGGTCGGTTAGGATTAAATATGTTTCGTTGCTTGTCAGGAGAGCATCGTGTATAATAATAAATTTTGTTCAAGTTAGTGCTTGAATTTATGCATGGCTGTGGAAGTATAATATAAAATTCTTAATAAAGGATGTGGTAGTGATCTTGAGAGGTATTATATAACGTGGGAGCTTCTGTTCTACCTTGGTGGTAACTTTATTAGGTATCAAATATCGTTTCATATACAGTGCAGAACCGACAACCGATGGGCAAACGAGTTCTGGAGTGGAGACCGCGTCTTGGCAAACGTAATGTAGGGCGCCCTCTGGCTAGGTGGGGGGACGATCTGCGCGGGATGTATGGCAAGAGCTGGATGCGAGAAGCCATGGATAGATCACAGTGGCGAACAATTGGAGAGGCCTACGTCCAGCAGTGGACTGCGATAGGCTGATTATGATGATGATGATGATACAGTGTTACCACCGAGATTTGCAGAACAGTGTCGTTGCGCCAACATAGTAAGTGACGAGTAGGTGGATTACCCATAGGACGTCGCTCCGTTTTGGCTGCAATTGTGGCAGTGCCTCCTTCGACTCCTCCACTTTTCGCGCGGTGTTGTGCATCCGTAGTGGTCAGTTTATTAGCACGCATGTCATCCCTTACGATGTCAAGCCACACCTTTTTAGGTCTACCCCTTCTGCCGGGACCCGGCGGTGGTGCCATCGCTCGACATTTGCTTCCCACGTAGCTATCCGGACATGACCGTACCAACGTAAGCAACTCTCCAGCAGTTTGTCTGCTATGTTACGGATATAAAGGCTCCCACGTATGTGTGAGTTTCTCACGCGGTCTCCGCGTAACGCCACACATCCATCGTAGCATGTTCATCTCCGTGACATGCAACTCCTGCTTTTATAATATAGCTACAATTTGCTAAAATGTATTATATATATGTTTGAGAGCAAATAAACCAATTTTTACATAAGTCTAGTATTAGGTCTTTAAGAGTCCAATATGCCGTTATTCTCTGCATATCTCAAAACTGTATAACTTTATCTCACGCTGATTAACAACACACATCTCGAATAACTCATAATCTCATCGATACGGGGTGTTTAGACCTTGCATCGCAGGCGGGAAGGTTATCGGACGATTTTGTCGGTATAAACCACGCTATCTCAACCCTTTGGATGTATTTCAAGTGCACATTTATGGACTTGGAGCTGGGAATAGTATGGAGTAAGAAGTTTTAAGAAATAAGAAATTGTATTTGTTTCATACAACGTAAATTTCCGGACCCACTCGACCTGCAAACCTTCAAGAAAAGAGCATCTTTCTTTCTTGAAAAGTCGGCAGCGCACTTATGACTCGTTTGGTGTTGCAGGTGTCCATGGTCGGCGGTAATCGCTTACCATCAGGTGATCCGTCTGCTCGTCTGCCCCCTATCTCATAAAAATAACGGAAACATGAATACATTTTTCAGAAAAAACCGAAACATGCGGGTTTTCTCACGAAGATGTATTCCCTATGTTAATAATTCAATACCAATTCTTCACAGCATCACATACATTGATTTGACTCCGATATGGGTAGGTAGCTCAAGCACCTGTGTTACAGATATCACAACCAACAGCAGAATTACAAATATATGTATATACTACTTTTCTTTTGTAAGTACATATTTATAATACCTAGAAAACACCCAGACCAATACAAGCAGACATGTTCATGCACACAAATGTTTGTACTGTGCGGGGGTCGAAGCCACAACGCTTGCACAGAGGCAGCGTTCACTACCACTGATCCAAACTGGTCGTCCCGTCGTGAATGGTAGATTTATGTGCATAGATTTGAAAAATTAAAAGGTTCATGTTTGATTTATTCTACAAACATATCCTAGTGGATACTACCAACGCTCTAAAAATGAATGCTTACTCTAAACAACGCCTTACCACTCCTGCGCATGTGTTCTAGCTGGTCCGGCCCACGCGTTGGGAAAGGGCAAAGATGAGCACCGTGCCCTACACACATCCAGACTAACTTATTACGTACCGACACCTACCTAGATTAGCTAGTATAGGCTAAATGAATGTGGGATCGCTTTATAGTGGAGGCTAGGAATGTTATGATTTGAAAGGTTTGAATAATTTCAAGCGTAGATATACTTTATTGCACAAATTACACATTTAAGTACTAGGCATTACAGAAATTTTGTGTACAATTTCGGCAGTCTTCTACCAGAAAACTTTCGGTTAAAGGACCTGCCTCTTACGCCAAAGGTTCAGGGTTCGATCCCCACCCAGGATAAACATTCGTGCGATGAGCACTTGTGTTTGTTCAGTGTCTGGGTGTAATACATGTATTTAAGTATATATTTGTGTTCCTCTGTTGTCTGATATCTCTAACACAAGTGCTTACGCTACTTAGTACGGAATCAATCAATGTATGAGATGTTGTGATAATTATTATTATTATTTTTGTTGAGAATTTTTCTTTCTCGAAACATTGTTTAAAATATTTCGGTATTTTGACTGGGCTCACGGGCCTAGACCAAGTCAGTCCCAGTTTACACTGTATTATTATTATTTAATATTGGAGGGGTAGGTGGTGCAATACTGAATAAGGGAAAAAAATTGAAAAGCAAGAAACTGTTAATATGTTAAAATGCATGACACTTACTGCCGCACTCAGAGACGTCAATTACGCTAAATGTTCACTTACTTAATTATGGAGAGCCTTTATGCGTATAGAAATAAGTGTCAATATTTTTTCTTAAGTACTAATTAAAGTTAATTTGACGTCTCTGAGTGTGACCGTAATACATTAAATAAAACAAAATATTATTATAAACTATATGGATTTTTTAAGACTGTGAGAGAATCATGCTTTAGCATGTATGGCCTCATTAAAAAGTGGCGTGAGGCTGCACATGAGCTGTTTCGCTGAGTGAGTGAGAGTATCGGAGGATTCGGGGGAATCTGAAAAGGATGGAAACGCACTTGATACTAAACTGATAGGTGGCGGGAAAATGGCTTGACCATCAGGTAATCCGTCTCGCTGATGTATTGCCAGCCTTATCTAGAAAAAGTACGCTTGTTTCTTGAATCCATACTGTACTAATAATAGGTCTTTACCAATGAAATTGCCGTTCTTAAACCTATATTTTAAATACAACTTGCTTGGGCCTAATAGAGTCTTAAAACCTGCCATTGCTTTTAGAGTGATATCCGTAGGTCGATAAAACGTAAAACACCGGCGTTTTATTTTTATTTATTGTTATGGCTCTACTCGAAGATAATTCGCCAATGTCAAGTAACTTATTGAGAATAAGTAGGCAGTCAACAGTCGAAGTCAGTCAAAGTCACGGTCACTCAATAAAATGCCGGTGTTTTACGTTTTATCGACCTACGGATTCAGCGGATATCACTCTAAAAGCAATCGCGGGTTTTAAGGCTCTATTAGGTCCAAGCAAGTTGTCACGTGACAGCGCACTCGACACACTATAGCAGTGTTAAAAATGATACAATCCAACGATTCTTATTTTTAGGATCACTTCGGCACTTCACTCCACAAATGAACACCAAATTTGTACATTAAAAACCACTAGATACTAATTTCAAACCTTTGGATTGCATCAGCCCATGCGGCTTGTTTTAACCCTACCCGCCGAATCCCAGCGTTTTATTGAGTGACTGTGACTTTAACTGATATCGACTGTTGACTACCTACTTATTCTCAATAAGTTACTTGACATTGGCAAATTCTCTTCGAGTAGAGCCATATTAAAAAAAAAGAAAATCCTAAAATTATAAATGTGAATGTTTGTCCGTCTTTCACGGCAAAACGTAGCGATGGATTGACTTGATTTTAAAGGGATTGAGAGTGACAGGCTAATTTGTGGAAAACCAAATTCCACGCGAGCGAAGCCGCGGGCGACCGCTAGTGTAATACTACTATTGCAGCCAAACTGTCTCACAAAACTGAGGTACGTATCTACCTACAGTGTAAATTTACATCTGCTACACGACTGGGTAATAATAAAAACTCACATGTGCTCAAAAACTCACTTATTTTCCGCTCATCACTCACGCGTCATCGGCTCAGAAAACGATCTATTGTACTTGACCAGCCATGGTTGACCTCAACTGTTACCATTTGTTCACTTTTAACGTAATGCCCATAGATTATATGAAGTTGCTTTTAGTTTTTGGTTTATGCCTAATTGGAGGATGCTTTTGAGTAATATAAGCGAAGGTTCGTACTAAGAAGAACTTGCGCCTTCTGAAGGGGAGGTCAATGACAGTAATCTCGTATCTCGTATAAAAATATTTTTCAAATACGTGTGTTTGTATTTTTAGCACTAGATCGGTGACGAGGGAAAACCCGCAGGTTTTGGGTCAGTACTCAAAACCATTCATCACCATTTGATTGAATAAGAATAAGAAATCATTTATTGACCACAACATATGAATACATACAAATCTAAATAAGGACCAAACATTATAAAGTTGCGGCCAACAAGGTTCAGCCTCAGCATGTGCTACAACAACCGCTAAGCAGCCGCTGCAGCGCTGATTTTCAGGCTGTACCTTCGAGCGACGACTCATAATAAAACATGCAAACATAAAAAAAAAAACTGACAATTAATATTAATAGAAAACGGAACGATACAAAGTAAATCTATAACGTGAGCATGAATAATAAAACGCATACATACAGAACCAATAAAAAAATGCAAAATTAATTTAAATACATTAATATGAACCGGTATTAGGTACATAAATAAAAAATAAACAAACAAAAACAATGCTCCCAGAAATAAAATAAATAGAAAAACGACAGTGGCGCCATCACTCACTTTCCCTGTTCACGTTTTTATTCATACACCCTCCAGGGACGGTGATTGATGTAACTTATTTGTTGTTATACCTGATGGAAATATCTGATCATGACCTTTTGTCTAAGTGTTGCGAAGGTCAAACAGCAGTCGCTTCATTTACCAGCCCTCCCGAATCATGATGATCTAAGCGTATAGTCAATGATCCAAGCGTACCCCAGGATTCGAAGCGGCAGCTTTGATCGCAACAAGGTATTGCTCGCAGAGATTAAGATAAGGTAACTCATTGACAATTAATAACTCACTCAAGGATTGCTTATTTTGTCGCCTCTAGCATATAAAAACTGTACCTACTTAATGTTTTTTTTTAAACGTGTACTGGTAAATGCCACTTTATCTAGTCCCGCTTTTGCGAGCTGGACTTCGAATTGAATTCGAATCAACACCAAAATAACATTATTCAATCCATCTAATCTATGTCGATAATTTGTCAATCACTAGGTGCGAGGGGTCAGCCTACGCTGGGCGGGTCTCGAAGGCCGAACATACGCAGTACAGCGCCGGTTGCCTCCCACGGTCCCTCGACCTCCGGGTCTACAGTTCATGTGGGCAAATGAAATCAGATGTATCAATCATGCAACAATCACAATCGTATGTGCTAGTGAGGGGATGGGATGCGTTTTGTCGATAAATCTGAATTTTGCTATACGAGTACCTAGCTCATTTTATTTTGTTTTCATATTACGTTAAATGATATTTATAAAAAATAAATAAAGAAATGTCTCGGAAATTCCCACTGATCAGTAGTCTCAACTCAAACTAGGGTATTCCCATACTACCTATAAGGACAAGCAGACGATAGCCCGGCACATTAAGTTTTAAATTAATTGAGAAAAGTTCATTGTTAATATTGAACCGACTAGCATTATACGTTCAATTCATATTTTAATTCAACGAGTTTCGTTCGAGAAAGTAAGTAGTGCTTACACGTTTTCATTTTTGATAGCTACAAAAATATTTAATTGTTGATGATCTTAAGTTCCAATTTTTGTTTTATAGTGATTCATTTAAAAGGTTTCAGTTACTTTATTTGTCACACCAGATCGAGTAATAATATTTTTTAATGTGATAGGTTGCAGACGAGCAGACGGATCACCTGATAAGAGATTGCCGCCACCCGCGACATCAGTGGAGTCACAAGTGCGCTGCCAACCTTTAAACCCCCCTCCGGTACCCTCGCCCACGCAGCGAAACAGAGCACACAGCTGTGTGTTTCCAGTGAGGCCATGGTATCATTCCGGTCGAGCCGGCCCATTCATGCCGAAGCGTGTCTCTCCCACGGTCGATACAATCAAATACCTAACTAAAAGTACTGCTTTATACATAAGTTCCAAAGCAATTTGTTCCTCAATGGATAGAGAATCTGTACCTTTGAACTTTAACTCAACAATGTTTTCCAATGTTATATGTTGCCGGCGATATATTTTTGTTAGTTTATAAGACATTTGAACGATAAATAAATAAATAATAGAAAGCTAGAGAGAAACTTATGTGAAGTTTATAATGTAAAAAAATCCACAGTATTTTAAACTATCGATATCTTTACGCGACGGACATCACTACTCACTATAATATCAGGTGTACTCTTGAGATATAGGTCGTCGTGTCTGAAAGAATAGTAGAGAAATCATGTTCTGTTGGCCGGCAAATTGCAGTGCCAATCTCTCGAGGAAACAAAAATGCTAATTGGTTACCCACGAGCATCAAATGTATGAATAACTTAATTTCGTGATATGATACAATGTGTGTTAATGAAATAAATGTTGGAGTCACGATTACCTGAGATTTATATGTTATTGACAAAGTGACATGGCTGTTTTCTCTTGTTTATTTACATTTGGTGAAATGGAGTTTTGGTATTTTTAGTAGAGAAGTGACAATGTGATTATTGACGTGATTTTGTAGTCTTAAACATTTTATCGATATAAAAAAGTTAATTTAAATTGTCACTTAACATTAAAATGTACCTAAATAATTATTATGAACTTGTAACCGTGCTTCAGTTGATCTGGTTCCCCTGTCTACCAGTTGCAGAGATCAGAAAGCCGGCTTGTGATACCACGGCCTCACAGAAAACTCATGACATGTCGTCCTTAACAATGTATCTTCACCCGAACTTGTCTTTGCGTATACCTAATTCCCAATTGCATCCAAAGCTGTCGCTCTGGAGTCCAGGGTGCGCTTCGACTATGTGTCAGGAATTGGGTAATTACAATGACGCGACTGGCGTCTGACCTTTGCAACCCTTTACACTGTTCAACAATCTATTTTTACACGTTCCTATCTATATTTCCTCAGAGCAGTCGTAACTAGGATAATACAAAACTGCTAATGATACAAAAGTGTTAAAAATAAGCCAGCCATACTCATAAACGCGATGACAGCCGAATCATTAAGTCTAAGGACGCACGCGCATAGCTTTACCGGCGATCGTGGTTTTTTACGCCACTATTATGATTTCAATGGTTTGTGTTGATGTGCAAAAAAGTTTTCAAAGTTTGATGGAGGCGGCATTTTCTTACCATAAAAAAAATCAAAAACTGAAGGCTATGTCCACTTTAAAAGTGAAGTTGATGTCTTCAAAACCCTTTGGCAGGAAAAGCAGATTAATGGTTTTATTGATTTTGAGTTTATTTATATGTGATAAGCAGACGGATCGGGTAACAAACCGCCACTTGAAACACCAATGACACATACGTCATACTTGTGAACAGGTGCCACCTTTGGGGACTGGTCCGCTTCGGTTTACCTCATATTTAGCTTTTAATTTGCTTCATTCTATTTTGTGTTGCATTAGACTGTATGACTTGGTATGAGGATAATAAACCATTGTAAAAAAGTTGGCGATTAAAAAGAGTAACTGGCGAGTTTCTTGCCGGATCTTCTCCACCAGAAACAACTTTCCGAGCCGGTGGTAGAATCGCATTATGTTTATTTACTTTTTTTAGTATATTTTATGTATCAACATATATATGTATTAACATGTAAATTATTACATAAGTACTTATAAATAGTTTTAAATCATTCAAATGTATGACGATTTGTAAGTGCTGTGTACAAGCCTATGCAAATAAAGAATTATTTGATTTTGATTTTGAATGAAATTATAAATAAATAAAATAAAATTCTTTTACTTCAGACACAGCTCTATATCGTATTAGTAACAATTTACTATAAGTACTAAGTATTATAAGAACGCGTATATTCTACCCTTTCCCTTGTATTGGGATACCCGGTACGTAACGCCTGTTCCGTGAGGTTGAGGTCAAGTCGAGGACTCAGGTACATCTACCGACGAGTGGCCCTGCTGGTAATCAGTTCCGTCCTGATTCCAACTTCGGTTGGTACTAGGCAGAAACGGTTTTTCCTGGGCAATGGCGGGTAGCAATTCATTTGTAGATTGCTACCTGACAGCCGAAGAATGCACACCCGGCGGACCGGCCCTGGCGTGCGACCGCACCGAAGCGCACTTCGCTACAGGGCCTACATTGTCACGCCTAGGGTCTGAGGTTCCTTGACGGCGCACTAGGGCCCGTGAAAGTCAGCCTGCACTGTAACCAGCAGTTTATGTGCGGGGAGGGGTACCCGCAGTCCTCCTCTCGGTGGTGCTTGCACTGCAATCAGCAGTGCGGGTGCTACTCGGGAGGTTGAGCAGAAGAGCCTCTTCGCCCTGACTTAGTGACGGATAAGGCTTCCGTGGCAGTCCTCATCCCGGTCTGAGCTTTTCCCTTGAGGATGACTATGGAAATGCTCCAGTATTTATATTGGGTATGCCTCCGAACGGTCTCTGATCAGCAAAGACCCAACCCGGAGGAGAGCCCCTCTCGGCGTGCATAAGGTGCATTTTCACTGGGAAAACAAAAAATAAGGTCGTAGTCAAGGCAGCCCATTCATGCCGAAGCGTTGCTCTTAGATCAAGCTCAAGAATTAATGAATAAATAATAACATTATTTGGCACAATTCAAAACAAGGAAACTTAATTAGAAACAACCTGGACATAAATCATAAACGAAAATAGGACAACATTATCCCTGTATGCGCGAATCAGGCGGCCGCTCAGCAATAGTCCAAGCTCAGCTCAGCAATAGTACAGATCCAAGAGACCAACCCCGAAGCTGGTTTTCAGCGACTACCATAATATTATTGTGCATCTGTTCCATATCTATGCAACAGTCGCATGTATAAAATTGAGATTGAGACGGCAAAAACTATTAAAACAGTTGCACAGATGTCCAAAATGGGTGCAGAATGGGTGTACCAATTTAAATTTTTTGCAATTTTTTTAAAAAATAAGTCAGGCCGAACGAAATTTGCTGTGAGCCACTGCATGAAATAGATGCCACATCAACCGCTTCATCTATCCTAGATCGCAGAATCATTACTCGTCCACAATCGGTCACCTTGACTTTTCCCGATCGGTGTGAAATAATTTGACATAATACATGCCTGTCATTACCGCTCGTCATTACTCGAGCAATACTCGTCTTGGCTTAATTTAGTTTTTTGGCGTGACTCGCGTTTTAGACTTGTTTAGCTAAACGAGCTATTTTTAGTTGGTCTACAGATTCAGTTGGTGCAAAAACGTGTTGCTAGATGAGGTAGATAAATAGAGTGCCTTTTATGAGATAAGGGGTAGATGATGGTATCAGCTGATGGTAAGTGATTCCGCCGCCCATGGACACCCGCAACACCAGTGGAGTCACAAGTGCGCTGGCAACCTTTTCCCCTTCCCCCCTCGCCTCCGGTAACCTCACTCACACGGCGAAACACAGCGCAGGCGCTGCTTCACGCCGATCTTCTGTGAGGCAGTGGTATCACTCCGGTCAAGCCGGCCCATTCATACCTAAGCGTGGCTCTCCCACATTTAAATTTGACAAATGAACGACAATATTTTGACATTTTCCCTTAGAAATAATGTTGCGAAAGGCCCCCCTCTCAATGCCGCTGAAGTACCTCCTGATCATACCCCAACGATTAGTAAACCGAAAAGGCAAAACACTCGCGCGATATTACACACACAGATCGGTCCTGTGCCGCCCGCATCCAATGGATTCCCGCGATCTTCACCAGATCGTCGGTCCACCTTGTGGGGGGCCTGCCACGGCTGCGACTTCCTGTGCGTGGCCTCCACTCCAGGACCTTTCTGCCCCAACGGCCGTCTGTTCTCCTCGCTATGTGCCCTGCCCATTGCCACTTGAGGCATGCAATCCTTTGGGCTATGTCTGTAACCTTAGTTCTCCTGCGGATCTCATCATTTCTGATACGATCACGCAGGGAGACTCCGAGCATAGCTCTCTCCATTGCTCTCTGGGTGACTTTGAGCCTCCTTAATCGGCACATTGTAAGCGGCCAAGTTTCGGTTCCGTATGTCATCACTGGCAACACACACGCATTGAAGACTTTTGTCTTAAGACACTGCGGTAGGTGGGCCGAAAATATGTTGCGTAGCTTCCCGAACGCTGCCCAGCCGAGTTGGATTCGTCGATCGACCTCTTTCTGGAAGTTGGACTTACCAAGCTGGACTTTTTGTCCGAGGTAGATGTACTCGTCTACAACTTCCAGTGCAGAGCTTCCAACCTTCACAAGAGTGGGTACGACATGGGAATTCGACATGATTTTCGTCTTGTCCATGTTCATTTTCAGACCCACTTGTTGGGAGACTCTACTGAGGTCGTCAAGCATTGTGCCTAGGTCTTCCAAGGTCTCAGCCATGACTACGATATCATCAGCGAATCGAAGGTGCGTCATGTACTCACCATTTATATTGATGCCAAGTCCATCCCAGTCCAGAAGTTTAAACACGTCCTCCAACAGAGTGGTGAACAGTTTCGGCGATATAACGTCACCCTGTCTCACACTTCGCTGGAGAGGAATGGGTTTTGTTTCCTGGTCCTGAAGACGGACTGACATTGTGGCGTTTCCGTACAATGACTGCAACACTTGTATGTATCGGTAGTCTATTCGGCACCTTTGGAGAGACTGTAGCACGGCCCAGGTCTCGACAGAGTCGAAGGCTTTCTCATAGTCCACAAACGCTAAGCATAATGGCAGGTTATACTCTTCGGTCTTCTGTATAACCTGCCGCAGCGTATGTATGTGGTCTATAGTGCTAAAGCCTTTTCGAAATCCGGCTTGTTCGGGAAGCTGGAAGTCGTCGAACCTGCGTGCGAGATGATTCGTCATAACTCTCGAAAACAGCTTATATATGTGGCTCAGCAGCGTGATAGGCCTGTAATTCTTCAATTGGGATTTGTCACCCTTTTTGAAGAAAAGCCTTACCACGCCAGAGTGCCACGCTTTGGGTGTCTTTCCCTCAATGATGATGGAGTTGAAAAGCCTCTGAAGGGCTTTCAGGACAGGTCGTCCACCTGCTTTCAGAAGCTCCGCTGTGACTCCATCATCACCCGGTGCCTTACCGTTTTTAAGCTGTTTGAGAGCTATGCTAATCTCGTATAGGCTGACGTCCGGGATATCTTCGGTGTAGTGCCGGGTTAATTTGGCTCTGCGCTCAACGGCCTGAATGACAGGTGTGCGTGATGTCGCGTAAAGCTGTCCATAAAAGTGTTCGATCTCGGCCAAAAGCTCTGGGCGTGACGTGACGATTCTGCCATCCTCTGTTTTCAGCTTGGTCAACAAGCTCTCTCCAATAGCCAGATCTCTAGCGAAGACTTTGGAGCCTTTGTTTCGCTCTATAGCCTCTTTAATACGTTCCGTATTAAATCGGCGTATGTCCCGGGTCAGGCACTTAGAGATGCGCTTGCTAAGCTGCCGTCGTTGACGCGCTTCATCAGAGGTTTGCAGAACCATTTTCCGCCTTTCCTCCATTAGCTTTAGAGTTGGCTCCTGAGATTTTACTGGCTTTTTTCGTACGGCTGGGTCTGAAGACCTTTGCACCCGCCGTAAGGACAGCTTCTACGAGCCTGTCATTATATTTGCCCACATCTGAGCAGCTCTCTAGGCAATCGAAGCGATTTTCCAGTTCAAGTTGAAAGCTTTCGGGGTTTTCAATTTGGATGGCTACTGGGCGGAGCGTAGATTTCATCAGTCGATACCTTTCGGATGCAACGTGTAGATTCAAAGTGCCTCTTACCATTCGGTGATCACTTCCAGTGTTCAACGAATTGATCACTGAGACATCATTGAATATCCGGGTCTTGGTAGACATGATGAAGTCAATCTCATTTTTTGTAACGCCATCCGGACTTTCCCAGGTCCACTTACGATGCAGCCGTTTTTTAAAGAAGGAGTTCATCATGTAGAGACCCTCCCTCTCCATATACTCGGCTAGCATTCGACCTCGGTGGTTCCGGATTCCTGATCCAAATTGCCCCACTTTCGACTCCTCATCGCCCTTTTTGCCTAGCCTTGCGTTGAAATCTCCCATGACAACAGTGTAGTGAGTATTGGAAGTATGTATTGCCCGAGAGATATCCTCATACATTCCTTCCACTTCCTCGTCGGGGTGTGTCGAGGTCGGGGCGTAAACCTGTATTACCTTTAACGAATACCGTTTGGTAATTCTGAGTGTAAGGTACGCCACCCTATTCGACACACTTCCGATTTGTACAATGTTGTTCACGAGGGACGTTCACGAGGGACGCGCAGCGCCATCTATTAATTCAGTATTTAACTAATACAGAAAAACATTAAAACACAGTGAGGAGTGAAAAAAAGAGAATAAATTAAGTATCAAATCCCATTTACTCTTTCTAAATTATGTTGTGTCCTAACAGGGTCCATAATGTGTTCTAATAAAATATATAAGTATCACCTTAATGTACTTTATGGAAATCAATACGAGTAATATCATTAAATAAATAAATAAAACTTTATTGCAAAATCATTAGAACAACATGATACTTATAATCTACTTATACAAGGGATCAATTTTAAGTTTACTGCCTGAACTAGGAAAATCCTGTATTGAGTACTTTTAAAACTGTTATTTGGCAAAAAAACAATAAAAGGTCAAAATATTGTGATTGAGACATTAAGACCTCTTTCATGGTCCGGAAAATAGCGACTTGATCTATTGTGCCTACGCCATTAAAGACCTTTAATGGGTCTCTTAACACTTCTCTAACAACCGTATTAATTGTTAAAAAACGGCCAAGAGTGAGAAAGTAAATGATTTTGGTTCCGTAGAACACGCTATTTTTTTATTTGATAGGTGGCAGACAAGCAGATGGATCACCTGATTGTAAGCGATTGCCGCCGCCCATGGACACCCGCGATACCAGTGGAGGCACAAGTGCGCTGCCAACGTTTATACTTCCCTTCCCCCTAATTGGGCCTCCGGTACCCTCATGCACGGTATTATATAAATGTTTAATGTAGGTACACGGGACCAAACGCGGTTTTTTTTTGTGAAGTACTCGTATATACTCGTAGTAGCATCTACTCACAGCTTGACATTTCAATTACTATTTGTATAGGTAATGCAACGGCAAAAGTTTAAAAACTTATATAACAAACTATTACTTCAAAATATGAGTGTTTTCGTTTAAAAAATATAATTTTAAACTTTTATTAAACTATTTATTTGAATTAACTTTAACCGATTATTATTAAAATAACTCCTAAACCTGTTATTTAAAATCTTCTTTATTTTATTTTTTGTTGTAAAATGGTACCCTGGCAAAAGAAATCGGCAATTCAGCTACAATAAAGTAAACAAAGTAATATTACAAACAAAAATGTCTCCCATTCTTCAAACAATTTCACGCAAATTATCAAGTGTCATTGTGAAATCGATTTGACATTTGATTTGACACCATATGTACACACTATAACTGCGATTTACACATTTGTTAGAAAATGTGTATAAAATAAAGCCAAGTATTTCGATATAAAAATTAATTTTAAAATTCGAAAGAACATCGATCCTATGATGCAAATATGTTGGAACAAGAATTACAAGACGACAACTAGTACAAGAGCAAGAGAGTAGTGTTGAGCAGGCAAAAGAGAAGGGAAATATATCCAGAGGAGAGAAGAACCGCCAGGGAGCATTTTTGCCCCATATTAAAGGCGTAACGGACAAAATTGGAACAGTACTCAAGAATTTCTCCATAAAGACTGTATATACTCCGTTATGTCGAATATCAAAACAACTGCGATCACCAAAAGATGTCATACCTTTTCAGACTCCAGGTGTTTACAAAATCGATTGTAGCTGCGGTAGTTCTTATATTGGACAAACGAAGCGGTCAATTGCAGAACGTGTCAAGGAACATATCGCAGCTGTTAAAAATCGACAAGCGAATAAATCGGCAATAGCAGAACATCTACTGGAAATGGGAGTTAATCATTGGATGGAACTACATGACCCGAAAATCCTCTCCACCGATCGTCATTATCATACCATAATAGTACGTGAAGCGATTGAGATCAAGAAGTATAAGACTTTCAATCGGGAGGATGGATTTAAAATATCATCGACATGGAATCCAGTAATTAACAAGTGCAAACCCCGTGCTAGGCCGTTACTAACGCAAACAAACACCGATACTGTTAGTGTAGTGTGTCGGAGTAGCTTCACTGACAATTCATCTAGTGGCGAATTAATATCAAAAAATGTGAGGGTGTCCGAAGATTCCCAGTCCGGCCCCAGCAGACGACGCCGTGCTCCGCCAGTCCGCTCGTGACCACGGCTGCTGTAACGTAGCCGAAACGTCGAGCCAAATATGTGAGTACACAATGGTGTTTCACATAATAAATATCGTGTTAATCCCCGGATTGATACATTATAACTAGTAAAAGAATTCGACAAAAAAAGAACACACCCCTTTTTCGAAGTCAGTAAAATATATAAAGTTAAATAAAAGAAAACCCTGTTTAGATATTAAGAAGCTTCATAAAAGATTCGCCGAATTCCTGAGAATGTCGACCATAAGTACGAGTAATATCAACCATTCGTGTAAAAATTCTTAGCGAAAGTACCTTTTGAGTAAAAAGTATTATTTTAAGAAACTTTGCTCAATACTCTACCGGGTGCCGACGCTTTGAAAATAATTGTGATAGCCTTTTGTATGCGTTAAATATAGGATAGCGGGTTAGTATTGTAAACACTTTGATTTCTAGCGACAATTAGTATGTAGAAGGTGTTATCAATGTTTGATTAGATACGTCTGTTTATTACTTACTCCACTGGCTCAGTGACCAGAAACGAGTCTTGGCCTCCGAAACAAGAGGACGCCACTTTGGTCGATTCTGCAGTACTTGTCGCCAGTCACCGGCCTGAAGTTCTCGCAGATCATTTTCGCCGACGTCTTTCCAGCGATATCTAGGCCGGTCTACTGGGCGTCGGCCCATCGGTCGGCTCTGGTATGCTTTCTTCACGAGACGATGCTCGTCCAGTCTCTCGAGGTGACCAAGCCAGCGAAGACGATGCGCCTTGATCTCGCCGATGATGTTAGGCGTGTCTACAATCTTTTCTATTTCGACATTTGTGCGTATCCTCCAGCCATCGTCTAGTAATTTTACTGGGCCCAGAATTTTGCCGAGTACCTTTCTTTCCGCGAGTAGTTTTTGCGCTTCTTTTACAGTTAGCGTCCAAGCCTCACAGCCGTACATCAGTATAGGTCGTATTACTGTCTTGTATATTCTCAATTTCGTACTTCTGCTGAGAAGCTTGGACGATAATACTTTATGTATACGTACTTCTTCAGCGACGTAGAGACATTGCCAGTCTGAGTGTTCTCTACCGCCTCTATAATTCCCCATTATAGAGGCGGTTCTGATGAGTTATTTCAACTTATCCCATCCTCCCTTTCCACTTCCGAACAACACGTGCTGGACATCCGCATACCATCCAGACAATGGCAAGAGGTTGGGCCCCTCGTTCCTGCCCCGAGCCATCAAGACATGGAATGCCCTCCCAGCTCATGTGTTTCCTCCTTCACACAATCCGGGGTCTTTTAGGCGGGGCGTGAAACGGCATCTCAGCAGGCCATTAGGGTGAGGATGGCAGACACAATGGGTACTTTGTTAGTTCTTTTGTGCCCGTCAGCCTCATATTTGGATTTCACGGCCGCTTACCATCAGGCGGAGTGAGGTCATCCTGATTGGGCTTTCTATAAAAAAAATACGTCTGTTTATTTACTATTTTTAAATTATGACATACGTCTAAGAGGTATATGTTAGGGAGGGTCGTGGATTCATAAACTGGTTCTTAATTAATGGTTTTTTTTTTTCGTCTACATTTATGAATAAACTAATACATACTGACTAGGACTATGTTATTTCACTAACCAATTTATCAGTCCGATATAATAATCTAATATGATAAAAACGGGGTCATAGTTCATGTTTTTAAATATTTATTCATTATATTATAGTTTGCTAAAATACTGGTTTATCTTGAATTATAATACAAATTGACCGGAAATGATACTGCTTTATATGCCACATAAAAAGCATTTAAAGCAAAGATAAAATGTTAGAATAGTTATTTACGAGATTTCTACCATGTACCTTATTTTTCAGTTTCCGATATTTCGGCACTGTTGCAAGCGCTATGGTCACGGAGTAACTGAAGTTTTTGTGGGTAAGTTGTTACTGGCAGACAAAACGATCTACCTTCGCAGTCTTTTACTAAGCGAACCTACGGTACCACTGTTCACTAACTCACTATTTTCTCGCACCTGTTCCTCGACATACAACACTCTAACTATTCTAATGTTAGCGACCATGAAAGTTGAAAACAATATGAAGATAAAATGATTTATTTTTAATAGAATTTCAATGAAGAGCTTGCAAACAAGTAGCATGCATGAATCGATTGGTCTAGTTCCTCCGGCAAAGGGTTACAATGGTCAGACGGCAGTCGCTTTACTGTACCAGACTCCCAAAATCATGGATCCTGGTCCAAACTTACCCCGGCCTCCGAAGCGACCAGTGTAAAAGGCTTGAAATTTGACTTTGAGATAAAACATAGAGCTTTTACCTATTTTAATATTACGTTTTGTAGTGATATTTTTGTATCTAACACTGAAATTACAATTTATAAAGAAAAAAGTAAAGTATCAGCCTATAAACTGTCCCACTGCAGGGCAAAAGCCTCTATCATAGAAATCAAGTCATCGCTACTATGATGGGATTAGGCTTAATCACCACGCTTGACAAATGCGGATTGGTGATCAGAAACCCGAGCTATATCCGAAAAATCAGAAACATAATTTTCGCTCGGAAACCCGGAAATCGAAACCCAGGAGCCTAAGATCACGGCGGTACTTAAACCACTAGACCAACAGGGCGTCTTCCTTTACAATTTATAAGTTTTGATACAAATAATAAAATTTCTTCATTCTCAAATTCTTTTAGACAAGTGTTAAACCCACAGGCCATCAGTATAATATGTAACAGTACAATAAAATTTGTAAATATGTTTCATAAAATGCACACTCAGTGTGGACTCGACCATAATTTTACACACTAAGTATGTATTTGCATCGAATCCCTATAAAGATCAGCTTGACGCCAATCAATTTTGTGATTAATATAGTACTTAGGGCATACCAATTATCTGTTCTTGGTTCTGTCTCGTTATGTTAATTATTTGTTTATGTGTGCGTAGGCAAGGGTTATTCTGTTCTGGATATAATGGGACTTCGCTATGTTTTGTCATTGACGTTATGTAGGTTTTTTTTTATATGAGAGGTGGCAGACGAGCAGACGGATCACCTGATGGTAAGCAATTCCGCCGCCCATGGACACCAGCAACACCAGTGGAGTCACAAGTGCGCTGCCAACCTTTTCCCCTTCCCCCCCATTGGGCCTCAACCTCAACCTCACTCACACGGCGAAACACAGCGTAGGCGCTGCTTCACGCCGGTATTCTGTGAGGCAGTGGTATCACTCCGGTCGAGCCGGCCCATTCATGCCTAAGCGTGGCTCTCCCACATTGAAAGAAATTGACGTTTTTATGAAAAGAGGTCTCACTTTGTACGCCAAATCTCGGTGAAATACTCAGGTTGCATTTGTTTATAAAACTTAGTACCCCGATGTTTTTGTGTAAAAACTCACGTTTTTTTTTATGAGGTGACAAACGAGCTAGCGAGTCACCTGATGGAAAGTAATTTTCGCCGCTAATGAACATCCGCGACATCAGAGAGATCGCTAATGTGTGTTGCTGGCCTTTTTAAAAAGGAGTATACTCTTCCCTTGAAGGTCCCCAAGTCGTAGGCGTGAGGAAACACTCCCGAAGGCAAACTGTTCCACAGAATGAGGTACGCGGTAGAAAGTTCCACGAAAAACGCACCTGACAAAATCATGAGGTTTTACCGTCTACCGGTTTTCCTGTCTCTTGACATTATCATAAAACGAATAACTTGTACAATCAAACATATTTTTTGCTGTCATCTATCTTTATACGTTTGTATAAGTTTCAAACAATTTCTGACATTAATCAGCAAATCATCGATATTATTTTCAACTAGCTGTGACCCGTGGTTTCATCCGGTTGGTGATAAAATTATCGTTATATTTTACAATATTATATTTTAATGAACTATATGTGTGGCCGTGTGGTCCCCGGCAGAGTAGAATAGGCCACCCTCACTCTTACCGAGGTGTCGTAAAAGGCGACTAAGGTAAAGCTGCTGGCATGATCATCAGCACCCAGAGAAGGAAAACTCTGAATTTATATCAAAACCCTCGCCAACCCGTCTGCCAAGCGTGGTGAGTATGGCAATTACCCCTCATGTGATTGAGGGAGGCCCGTGCCCCAGCAGTGGGGATTTAAATGGGCTGATGGTGATGATGGTGATGAACTATATGTTTTGTGTTCTGATATAATAAGCTATATTATTGTTAAGTTTGGATCGTGGGAGAGCCGCGCTTCAGCATGAATGGGCCGGCTCGACCGGATTGATATCGATATTTCACTGTGCTGTGTTTCGCTGCGTGAGTGAGGTTACCGGGAGGCCAAATCCAATATGAGGGTCAAAAGGTTGGCAGCGCACTATTATTATTATTTGAATGGAATGGGGTGAACATTGCATCTCATAGCCACTGCGACCATTAGAAGATCTATTGTGGCAGCTCCAAAACTTTTTACAGCACCTCATGTAGCTCCAGCTCCAGGACAAACCCGAGAATGGAGCTGATGGGGGAGCTTTTGTCTCTTCCGGCACCGGCCGCCGGCACCTGGGAGCACACATGATCTCGTCTGCCGAGATCATGTGTGCTCCCAGGTGCCGGCTTCTGCAGTGGTGCAGCGCTATGCACTCGCCGAGGACGAGGATAAGTGGCATAAATGGATATGTGGCAGCGCACTTGTAACTCCAATGGTGTCGCGGGTGTCCATTGCATGGCAATTGCGTACCTTCAGGTGATCCATCTGCTCATCTGCCACCTATCACATGAAAAAAGTTTAATCTAAATCCATTCAGTAAGGTTTCCGTGAAAGAGCGACAAACATACCTACATCCTCACAACCTATCGCGCTTATAATATTAGAAGACTAAAAATAAACAAAACGATGTTTTATTTCCAAAAACGTGTCGGACCGTGACACAGAGGTCACGGCTTCATATCCCGGGTCAGACCGAGTCACGGGTGACCTTTTTAACAAATCTATATCAGAATTCTAATGAATCGAATGAAATAATTAAATGGGCGGGGCGTAAGACCTGCTTATATTGTTTATTGGTTAATTAATGTCCAAGTGTTATGAGGGAGTGGTTGTTTGAATATAGTTCGTATGAAAAATTACGGAATGTTATTTATGAAGATTTTTAGGTTTATAGTGTGTATTTTGGGCCAGTATCAGTGGTCGTGATACATTTGGGTATGTTAAATAGTTTTAAGGTAACGGGTAGGACACACTAGCGACGCCAATCGATTTTAATTTTTAGCTACTAAACCGGAAGACACGCGAAAAATTGATTCACGCAAAAGCAGCTACTTTTTGCGTAAATAATTTTTTTGCGTAAAAAACGGACCCAAAATTTGTGCATGGTTATTTAATAAATAGTATAAGTGTTTGCCGAGAGGTTGTAACCCCGGAGTAGTTTAAAATAGATCCGGTTTAGTAGCTAAAAATTTAAAATCAATTGGCGTTGCTAGTGTGCTCTACCCGTCACCTTAAAGGACGAAGGAGCCAAAATAGTATTTTGTTTATATTTTTTTTTATTTATGATATAGGCGGACAAACGAACAAGCGAATCACCTGATGGAAATTAGTAATTAATTGTTCAATACGTCGATATTAAGGATAAGTGTTTTTAAATTATTGATAGTAACTATTGTTTTGTTTTCGCAGATTTCATGATACAAAACAAAATGTCTATCCAATAAAAATGTATAATTTGTAGAAAAACACTATTTAGTTACGAGTGTTAAATATTTTTCCATCATCATCATCATCAGCCTATCGCAGTCCACTGCTGGACGTAGGCCTCTCCAATTGTTCGCCACTGTGATCTATCCCAGGCTTCTCGCATCCAGCTCTTGCCAGCCATCCTGCGCAGATCGTCTCCCCACCTAGCCAGAGGGCGCCCTACATTACGTTTGCCAAGACGCGGTCTCCACTCCAGAACTCGTTTACCCCATCGGTTGTCGGTTCTGTGGCTAATATGGCCAGCCCACTGCCACTTAAGCTTGCTAATCCGGTGAGCAATGTCAATAACTTTGGTTCTCTGCCGGATCACCTCATTTTGGATTCGATCTCGGAGAGAGACGCCGAGCATTGCTCGTTCCATAGCCCGATGAGCGACCTTTAACTTGTGGACCAGCGGTACCGTAAGTGTCCACGTTTCGGCTCCGTATGTCATGACGGGTAGGACGCACTGATTGAAGACTTTCGTCTTAATATGGCTCTACCCGAAAGTAATTTGCCAATGCCAAGTATTTTATTGATAATGAGTAGGTAGTCAACAGTCAAAATCACAAAATGTGACCTATTTGAACTATATAAAGTGATAAAAATATTATTTTACACTTTTTAGTTCGTGGTTTTTGAAGGCGGTTTTTTTTCGCAGAAAATATTTTTAAAGGCGGTTTTTTTCACAGATTTTTTTTCATAAAAAACATTACAAAAAATACTTGTTGGTGATCGGCAACAGTTATAATAAATAGTATACATATTCGAACTCTTTTCTACTGCCTTTATATTCTGTACTTGTTCTTCTTTTTTACATGTCAATAAAAACAGTTGCTGTTAAAACGTGTTTCTTCTATATGGTGTCAGAAGTGGGATGTGGCGACAAAAGGGGGTGTCCTGCGCCGCCCGGTTAGAAAGCTGGCGTCGCTGATCACCTCCTAAGTCTACCTGGTGTTCACACCGTGGGGGCCATGTTGGTGATCGGCAACAGTTATAATAAATAGTATACATATTCGAACTCTTTTCTACTGCCTTTATATTTTGTACTCGTTTTTCTTTTTTACATGTCAATAAAAAACAGTTGCTGTTAAAACGTGTTTCTTCTTTAATACTATTACGTAGTTACACTACTTTTAAAAGAACAATCACCGTTTTATCCTTACGCAACAGTATGTAGCACTTGTGATCATGCTCATTAAATTATTTTCAAGCCATTATGTATTAACATTTGTTAAAGGTATAATTCACACATCCGAATCAATTTACACTATAAATACCTATGACCGCTGACATAAATTCAGGGAACCCGTAACAAAAGTCTTTCGTCACTCCCTAAACGTTAGAATTAGTGACATTCTGTCTGCGTGGGCGTTGAACCGGCGACCTGCAACATTATCTAAACTGGTCCATTGGTCGGTTTTATGTGAGCATTGGCCGACCTCACTATGTTTCTGTCAAATGTCAACTGTCAAAATATACAACGCTTATCAGCTATTACATTATGTCAAGTAGGGTTCAGTTGCGGAATTCGTTTGCCATGTATACACTTTATTCTATGATATTCGTTGTAATATAAGGTGTGCCTGTAATATTGTATGTGTTGACTGCTTCGGTGGTGCAGTGGGTAGTGGGTCGCACTTTGAAGCGACGGCTAAGCTCACCTAAGTAAGAGGTCCCGGGTCCGATTCCCGGGTCGGGTTAAAAATTGTACCTAAGTTTACGGTCAGAAATTCTTAGTGGCAGCCCGGAGTCTGGAAGTTGGCGGTCTTGTACCCCCACGCCTCGGAAAGCACGTTAAGCTGTTAGTCCTGCGCCCGATCCCATACATGTCACAGCAGTGTCCCAACGGAATATGAGGGTAAGGGAATTAGAGTGCACTTGTGTTTGCGCACACAATTGAGCTCTATAATATATCCTGCGTACGTGGCTGATCGTTGGGTTCGAGGATATCATTATTTTGACTGACCGGATGGTGCAATTGGTAGTAACCCTGCCTCCTACGCCAAAGGTCGTAGGTTCGATCCCCACCCTGGACAAACATTCGTGCGGTGAACACTTGTGTTTGTTCAGTGTCTGGGTGTAATATATGTATTTAAGTATATATTTGTGTTCCTCTGTTGTCTGATATCTGTAACACAAGTGCTTAAGGTACTTAGTACGGAATCAGGTCAATGAATGAGATGTTGTGAGATTTATAATTATATAACTATGTGTGCCTATCCAATGTATTCAAACAAGAAGTTATTTTTTTCCTTATAACCTATCCAATTTATTCAAACAAGAAGTTAATATTTTCCACGAAGTCGATAGCACTTAAACATTATTAAAAATTATGTATACAACCATAAGATATCCCCTTGGGTTGCAAATGTCCAAATATAAATGTGACGACGAGCGATGACAGACGAGCAGATGGATCGCCTGATGATAAGCAATGGACAACATTTCAAAATTGCTAAGCTCTGAAACAAAAAATACCAATTCTTTGTTTACTTTTCCGCTGCTCGAATATATATTTATTCATTTTTTATATTGCTTATTTACTGAGAAAAAAATTAAAAACTAAAAAACGTAAGATGACGTCATCGGACGGCAGAATGTAAAATATTTCTTTGCTTAGCACATTATAGTTTTAAATTTACGTAATGCCAAACTCATGACATGTAACTGTCAAAAAAAAAGACAACTTGTCAACGTTGAATGTATGAATGACGTTGACAATGTTGACACTAGTATTATTTACCTTTGACAGTAGTACCTTTTTTTATTAAAACAATGATAAGCAAAGGAATATCGCTGTATTCAGCCGTCCGATGACGTCATTTGGCGCTTACGTCTATTTAGAATAAAAAGAATTTCAATAATTATTTTATGCATGAAAATGGACAAATTTTGAAAAAAGAAAAAATATGGGTCTGTTCATTTTATGTCTACTTTCATATAAAAAAACAATATAGACTTGTTAAAAATTTGAAATGTTGTCCATTGCCGCCGCCCATAGACATCCGTGACTTGGTAAGCGTAGTGTAGGACGCCCTGCGACAAGATGGGATGATGACATTCGAAGGCTGGCTGGTGTGGGCTGGATGAGAGTGGCCGAAAATCGGGAGCAGTGGCGTGCATTAGGGGAGACCTGTGTCTAGCAGTGGACGAGTGTGGGTTGCTGATGATGATGATAGATATCCGTGACACCAGTAGAGTCACTAGTGCGTTGCCAACCTTTAAATCCTCCTTTTCCCCAAATTGGGCCTCCGGTACCCTTAGTCACGCAGCGTAAGACAGCACAGTGCTGCTTCACGACGACTTTGTGTGAGACCGTGGTATCACTACGGTCGAGCCGGCCGATTCACGCCGAAGCGTGGCTCTCCCACGGTTAAATGTAATAAAATCTGATAGTTGTTTTTGCTAGAGGCACCAAACGAGCAAGCGGGTCACCTGAATGTAAGAGGTCAATTATTACAACCAATAAATAGATCATGGTCAAACAAAATTACTCTGCGGAACCAAATAACCATCACTTGTTTAAACCTTTTTGTCAGTCGTGTGCCTTATTTAGCATATAAATTGTAATTTTGTATCAGAGACATACTGTCAATTAAGATAATATTTATTGCGGATGTTATTATTGTGTTTCGATAGTTTTATGACGGAATTTATTAAAATTGTCAATTCTACATTGACGGCTTGTCGGGAAATGTAATGGAGTGAAAAAGGTCGTGAGAAGGTTCAACATTATATTATTAGTTTCATAATGAAATTTGTATAAAACTGTATGTTTCCTTAAATAAAATAAATAAATATTAGAGACGCAAATTTTTAATCAGATGTGCGATGTATTTTTGAGTCTATTCCAAGGATCAACACTGCAATTTGAAGGTCATGAAATCCTACTTATAGAATAAACCTGAAAGTTTGTAAAAATGTATATAAAAGTAAAATGAATAAATAAAAATTCGTTTGTTTGCCAAAAGAAATGTAAATGTATTTATTTATTGCAAACTTTACAGCTATCTCTGGATTGACCAGGTCGAAAAAGATCTTGCGGACTCAGGTACATCTACGTCCTCGAGTGGCCCTGCTGGTAATCAGTTCTATCCTGATTCCAACTTCGGTTGGTATTAGACAGAAACGGTTACCGCGGGGCACGGTTTTTCCTAGGCAATGGCGGGTAGTAATTCATTCGTGGATTGCTACCTGTTAGGCGAAGGATGCACACCCGACGGACCGGCCTTGGCGTGCGTACTGAGGACCGGCGTCTTCGCGTTGTTTCCTGACGGTGCACTAGACTAACCCAACCATCGCACAGCGGAGTTGCAGGCGCTATTTTTGTCTTTGGACCTGGGGATGCTGTGTCCGGCTCAGCCCATGCGGGTTACGTGGCGGTTTTACGGCGGGTCGCTTTGACGTCGTCATCGTCAGCCCATTTAAGTCCCCACTGCTGGGGCACGGGCCTCCTTCAATCACATGAGGGGTAATTGCCATACTCACCACGCTTGGCAGACGGGTTGGCGAGGGTTTTGATATAAATGCAGAGTTTGCCTTCTCTGGGTGCTGATGATCATGCTAGCAGCTTTACCTTAGTCGCCTTTTACGACACCTCGGGAAGAGTGAGGGTGGCCTATTCTACTCTGCCGGGGACCACACGGCTAGGCTTGACGTCGTCAAGATTACAATAAATAAATAATAAATATCTAAAAGATAACGATATTTCTACGACCACGTGGGTAAAATCTGGACGGCGCAGCTAGTAAATAATAATATAATTGAAAATATAAAAACAACAAAAAATGGTGTTTATTTGGCAATCTACATTAACAATAAAAATCATTAAAACCACAACCGAAATCATCACACAAAGATTGATCCAAATCATCGAAACGCACAAAAACAACACTAATGGAGGTCACGTGGTTTTCCTCACTTTACTTTGTTATTGTATAGCGTCGTGCATTATTATGGAACAAATTATCAATTATATACTTGATTAGTTTTTCAAAGCAAAATTATAATTTAATTCGTCTGTTTTTTTTGTGGGCTGTTCTTTTTGCTCCATTATTGAGAGGTTTGTTAAATAATGAATGTTTTAGGAAGAGTTTTTGTGGAAAATTTGGGACTTGTCTTTAGTGATTTACGGAATATTGAGAATAACATTTATCACCCGGTAAAGTAGGTTTTAGGTATATATAATAGAGTGAAGAGATCAATAGAATTATTAAAACAATAGGTATAACTCTTATCAATGTAACAAAATCAATGTAACGAGAAAAGATTTTTACTGCATTTCTACAATGTATCTTATTTTTGAGCTTCCGATATTACGACGCTGTTGCCAACATGGCGTTGGCAACAGCGTCACATTGTAAATATAAATACATATATGAATATATTTGACAACATTACATACATTGATCTGACTTCGAGATAGGTAGCTCAAGCACCTGTGTTACGTATATCAGAATTAACAGCGGAATTACAAATATTTACAAATAATACTTTTCTTTCGTAAATACATACTTATATAATACATAGAAACACTCAGACTTGAAATAACCACCAGTACATAGTCATAATAGGACCAGTAAATGTATAATAAAATATATTTTTTTAAATAAAAGAAACACTAAATACCGGCGTTTTAGAGTAACAATTTTCAGTCTAAAACGTATTTAGTGTTTTTTTATGTGATAGGTGGCAGACGAGCAGACGAATCACCTGATGGTAAGCGATTTCCGCGTCCATAGACACCCACGATACCAGTGAAGTCACAAGTAAGCTGCCAACCTTCGATCAAACCCCCGTTTCCCCCGGATTGGGCCTTCGGTACATTTACTCACTCAGAAACACAGCACAGTGCTGCTTCACGCCGGTTTTCTTTGAGACCGTGGTATCAGTCCGATCGAGCTGGCCCGTTCATGCCAAGGCGTGGCTCTCCCACGGTCAAAGTATTTTGTCGATCTACAAACTACAAATATCTGAAATCCGTAGCATGCTCGTTCACTATTCATAAAAAAGATATCAACGAGCAACACCGTAACAAAAGTTTTGTTAATACGATTCCGCATTCGGTTAAATAAATAGTGTAAACTTAAAATTGAAATTATTTTATTTCTCTTAATATGGTAGCATTAACATGTCACTTTATATCGCAGTTTTTTTATATTCTGCCACTAGTGGCATAGAAATTAATATTTTTAAAACATTGGTGATACATTCATGAAAATCTTAATAAATTGAGTTTTATAATCATCAATTAATTATTCTTAAATTTGCTCAGTATAAATTCAGTTAAAACATATATAATAAAATAAAAATAATTCAAATTGCACTTAAAGATAATTTCATATATTCATTCATCATCATCATCAGCCCATTTGAGTCCCCACTGCTGGGGCACGGGCCTCCCTTACATGAGGGGTAATTGCCATACTCACCACGCTTAGCAGACGGGTTGGCGAGGGTTTTGATATAAATGCAGAGTTTTCCTTCTCTGGGTGCTGATGATCATGCCAGCAGCTTTACCTTAGTCGCCTTTTACGACACCTCGGTAAGAGTGAGCGTGGCCTTTTCTACTCTGCCGGGGACCACACGGCGGTATATTCATTATTCTGAGTTATTAAAAAAATGTAATAATATTTTATTTACTATTTAAATATGGAGTCATCTAAGTTCATGTCATCTCATCTAAATTCGCGACTATCTCGCACCTTGACACAAGAGGTAAAGCTCAACCATTCTCATTACCGCATTCGCACTGCTTAATGGCTGAGGTGCGCGTTCACCACAAAGATATTCTTAAAATCCTACAGAACTTCGACATACACAAGGCTAGTGGACCAGACGAGATCCCAACAATTGTGCTGCGTAACTGCGCGCCAGAGTCGTGTCCGCCTTTGACGCACCTGTACCGACTCTCACTGAAGACTGGCATCGTGCCGAACTCATGAAAGCTTGCAAAAGTGCAACCTGTGCCCAAAAAAGGTAGTCGTCCTGACCCGCTAACTATCGACCTATCTCAGTCACTTTCATACTTTGCAAAGTTTTGGAACGTGCACTGAACAACAGGCTCCTGACACACCTCGAAGCTAATAATCTGCTTAGTGACCGCCAATACGTATTTCGTCGTGTCCGGTCGACTGGCCACCTTCTTGGGTGTGCCACACACTTTTGAAGCGAGGCTTTAGAAAAGCACGGTGAGGCTATGGGTGTGTCTCTTGACATATCCAAGGCCTTTGACAGGGTTTGGCACGCAAGCATTATAAGCAAGCTTCCCTCTATCGGCGTTCCTGCTGGCTGGCCTCTGCAAATGGGTATCTGACTTCTTGAGCGAACGATCAATCCGAGTAGTCTTAGATGGATATTCTTTGGATACTCAAGCTATCGATGCCGGAGTTCTTCAAGGGTCCGTACTATCAGCAACGCTATTCCTGCTACATATAAATGACCTGCTAGTGCCCGAGGTAGTTGAGTATGCGGATGATAGCACAGTTGTTGATAGATATTTCTTCGGGGCAAGAGCCAGCAGCAAACAAATCCAGTCTTGTCGTGAGTCCATGGTAGAACGTTTGCACCATCACCGAATACGGCTAGAAGGACTATATTAGTCTCTGCCATTCTTCCCAAGCATTTCATCGCGCAGAAAGAAGGAATGGCTTTTTAACAAATAAGCAGATGTCCAAGATGAACTGCCATTGTAGGTGTAACTGACAAAGGTCAGTCCCTAACACCCCCACACTTCCTCTTTGCCCTCTGTCCCTTCGCGTAAAGTGTGGTTTTTATTATGTATTTTTACCGTTTGTGTCTGTCAGGGGGAGAATTTTTAAGTCTTTAAATAGAGATCTACAATGAACTGTGAAAATGCTACAAAACGCAACGCAATGCTTCCTTGAAAATTAAATCAGTTCAATGTATGAAATGTTGCATAAAATGCGTTTTACAAAATAAAATAAAAATACCGTCCCTCGTTTAGATTAATATAATATTGTATTTCTCTTTTAACAGTCAGAATTTTTTCCTGTTTCATTTAACATCACACTCGATATATAATAAAAAATGTCAAAAAATCTTTCGGTTCTTTTCGTATAGCATCCACTGCACTATTCTTTTCAAATTAATTATATACTTAGGCCTAGGTTACCTGGACAGTAATAAGAAATCGATTAATACCACATTAATCAAAGTCGGCTGGGTAGTTGAAGCAGAATCTTGGAACATACAAACATATTTACATACTTACATACATAGACTGCTAAAATCATAACCCTTCCTATTTGGCTTTGTCGTAGTCGGGTAAAACACCACGGTACTGCACTTGTGTTTGTGCACGCATATGCACTATATGCTATATACCTGACTAATAATTGAGACTGCTGTAGTAAAAATATTGACTGAGAAATGTAACATTCATAATTATTATTTGAAAATGGCAAAGAGAAAGTCTGACAGCATTCCACTGAATTTGCTCACGAATTTAATAATGTGCCAGTAAGTAAAACATAGTTATGCCACTAAAACCCGTAAATCAATACCCTAATCGCAATACCCTAACTCGAATGTCAATCTTAATGTGATAAAGTACAGACAGCGCCACGGGGCGCGACCAGTATGTAAATAGACAAAGGTCAAAACAACTGCTCTTAATCTAATACCATTGTAAGATACATTTAAATATTGAGATCATGTTACTATCTATGTTGTGGGTAGATCGTAGAATTTGGCATATTGTAATTTGTCTAGACTTGAATTATGTCACCTGGGAATATTATGTCACATGTTATATAACGAGTTATAAATAACCGGATGTGTTTAGTAATATTATCAAACACGTCTGGTTTCAATATATCTTATAGGGCAAGCCCTATATTTAATTTGTTATGTGTCAATTTATATTTATTTTTATTCTGCTCTACCAAATGTTTTATGGACGAAATTACTTCAAGTTATGAGATCAACTTGTATATTTTGTTATTGTAAACCATATCTGTATATTTTTTTGTGCAAGCAAGTATATCTATCTACTTACTTTATCTTTTTTACACGTGTCTTGGATTCAATATTCTGTATTACAACAAAAAAGAGTTTATTTATATTCCATACCATTCCATAATTAACGCTCCTTACATTATGCTTATAACGTTTCATTGTAGTTGCCTGACTCCCCAAATCCTTAATCATGGTCCAAGGATACCCCGGGTTCCAGAGCGACAGCTTTGGACGCAACCGGAATTCACATGATGAGATAAAGAGGACTCTAATATATTTTTCTGTTTTTTTTTATGCTAGAGGTGGACAAACGAGCAAGCGAGTCACCTGATGGAAAGTAATCAACTCCGCCCATGAACATCCGCTAAATCCGAGAGATCGCTAATGTGTTGCCAGCCTTTTTAAATAAAGTTTTTACTTACTTTCTTACTAAAAAAGAGAACGGTCTTTTCTTGAAGGTCCCTAAGTCGTAGTCCTCGGGAAATACTTTTGCAGTCAAACCTAATTAAAATTTAAAAAAAAATGACAAATCTAATGTCATCCGGAAAGCATAATCAGGTACAAGAAATAAAACTTTTATTGCTGGTACGTCTAATGTCACTAAATATGATGCAACCATTTTATAAGGCAGAACGTCTTCGTGGCAACGTTCAATGAAATGCCCAGACATGTCATAATTTGTCTTATTTCAAGATCTACCTCCAACATCTATATGAAATATTGAATCGCATTAAAGCTTATTAGCACACAGTTGATTCCGAAGCGAGCGAGAAGACAAACAGACGAATGGGACAGCACGAACAATGGTCCCAGTAAAACAATGACAGAAAAGAATCGTTTAATCCAATTACAATGATATACATGAGAGTATAGGGTAGAAACTTGGAGATAAGATTTCAAATGATACCACGGCCTCACAGAAAACCAGCGTGAAGCAGCACTGTGCTGTGTTTCGATGCGTGAGTGAGGGTACCGGAGGCTCAATCCAGGGGAAAGCGGGCTTAAAGGTTAGCAGCGCACTTGTGACTCCACTGGTGTCGCGGGTGTCCATGGGCGGCGGCAATAGCTTAGCATCAGGCGATCCGTCTGCTTGTCTGCCACCTATCACATAAAAAAGTACTTCTACTTAATAAAAGCTTAGCCTGGAAAAGCTAGACTTTCATCAGAAATGAAATGCAAAATTGTAATTTCCCAATATATTTTTGTGTGTTCGCAGCTCGGCGGTTAAACGAAAAGTCAAAAAAGATAGTCGTTACGCCATGTTCGTTCAGAAATCAAATCGAAACATCCGAGTTGCGAACTAAATCGGAAACAGTTTACATTTTATCGATTTTAATAGTACATGTTATTGAATTAATTTGAAATAAATACAAATAATATGCGGATATAAACGTAAAATTAAATAGAATTATATAAACTTAATAAACCATGAATATTCGAGATATTCGATTACAACAGATTTAACTCATTCGGATTATTGTTTAAATATTATGAATATTCATATTAATCAGTATAAATTATTAATGTATATCATAATAATGCGTATATATATCTACGGAAATCTTACATTAACATACCTGTATACCCGTTGTAACGAAGCGAAATAATGGTAAAGGGACCGTTACCTACATTAAAAAGAGCATGACCCTTGCTCGTTGATGTCTTTTCTATGAGTATTACTAACGCTACAAATATTAGACACTTTGTCATAAACAGAGTATGTACTTTTTTTTTATTAGAATAGGCAGACATTTGGCCAGAATCTCACCTGATGGCAAGTGATGACGTGGCCGAGGATAGATCATGTCTTTCTAGTAACAGCCTATTCACTCTTTTCTTGAATATGTCCAGATCATATCGTTCAGGGAACACATCTTCCGGAAGAGAGTTCCATTCCTTACCCGTACGCAGTATGAATATACTTTTGAACCTTTTGGTAAGAATTGCCGTTATTTCTACGACATATGGGTAAGGGGACTCATTATAATTTTTAAACTAATATTCGTTTTAGAATAGTTATTGACGGGATTTCTACTATGTACCTTATTTTTGGGTGTCCAATATTTCGGCACTATTGCAAGCGCCATGGTCACGGAATAACTGAAGTTTTTGCGAGTAATTTGGCAGACAAATCGGTCTACCCTCCTTCGGAATCTTTCACTACGTGCACCTGCGGTACCACTGTTCACTAACTCACTAGTTTCTCGCACCTGTTCTCAACAACACTCACTACTGTGAGTACAGATACTTCTGGCCGTGGAATGCAGATTTGTTTAGTTAGTTAGTGGCCATGAAAGTTTAAAACAATACTATCCAATTTTTTTCCAATTTTGGTATACTTTTTTCAAAATTTACAAATTTCGTCGGCTTAGTAACGCGTTCAGTAGTCTAATTTCTAGAACATTCACCGGGATTGTGGAAGTTGAGGGTTCTAAACATATTAAGAATAAACAGATTTATTCAGTGCTTATACAGGTAACAAATCATTTGAGAAAAAAAAAACATAATAGTGGGAGAGCCACGCTTCAGCATGAATGGGCCGGCTCGACCGGAGTAATACCACGTCCTCACAGAAAACCGACGTGAAGCAGTGTATACACTGTATTTCGCTGCGTGAGTGAGGGTACCGGAGGCCCAATCCGGGGGAAGGGAAGGTTCAAAGTTTGTCAGCGCATTTGTGACTCCAATGGTGTTGCGGGTATCCATAGGCGGCAGCACTCGCTTACCATCAGGTGATTCGTCTGTTCGTCTGCCACCTATTACATTTTTTTATCTAGCTCAAATGGTCCCACTGCTGGGCAAAGGCCTCCCCTAACAGTCTCCACTGCTCCCTATTCATTGCCAGCGTTTGCCAGTTACGGGATCATTGGACATAAAAAAAAATGACAATATTTTTAGTTCTGTTTGTCATATCCATACTATAATCAATGCTCTTATGGTCAAACAAGGCATACGTAGTGTCGGCCAGCAAATGGGTGGTCCATGTTACCGCTTTATCATCACGACCAAGCAGGGCTAAGTAGGGCCGGAATGAATGAATGAATGAACGAACGCGATAACACTTCTTATCTCTGCGTTTGGGAGTGCGCGTCGTTTTGGGATCACAAAAAGTAGGTTCAACAATGGAGTTGGTGTTTTAGGGAACGGCCAAACTTCGGTTTACTTATATGATTCAGCTTCAATTTGCATTTCTGATAATAAAAGACACATTTGTTTTTTATTTTAAAATAGGCAGACGAGAAGACGCATCACCTGCTGGTAAGCAATTTCCGCCGCCCATAAACAGCGGCAATACCAGAGAAATACCTAACATGTCTACTAAATAATTAATGTACATGGGACCAAACCCGGTTAATTTTATATGTAAGTACCTACATTGTAACCACGACCGTTGTATCGCCGTCGAAACATCAAGCTGTGAGTATATGACGACCCGTTTGGAACAGTGGTAGTGAACGCTGCCTCTGGTGCAAGGGTTGCGGGTTCGATCCCCGCACAGTACAAGCATTTGTGTGCATGAACATATCTGTTTGTATTGGTCTGGGCGTTATCTATGTATTATAAGTATGTATTTACAAAAGAAAAGTATTATATGTATATATTTGTAATCCCATTGTTGATTCTGATATCCGTAACACAGGTGCTTGAGCTACCTATCTCGGTGTCAGATCAATGTATGAGATGTTGTGAAATATTTATTTATTTATATGCTACTATGAGTGTGTACTTAGATGTAAAAATAACCACGTTTTGTCAATAATAATAATTGTCACTTGTACATTAATTATTTGTAAATGCAACGCGAAAGTTTTTAAATCTTATGTCTAGTAAAGAATTATTTTTTTTTATGTGATAGGTGGCAGACGAGCAGACTGGATCGGTAAGCGATTGTCCGTCGCCTTATGGACACCCGCGACACCAATGGAGTCAAAAGTGCAGCTGCTAACTTTCAAACCCCTGTTTCCCGTGAATTGGGTCTCCGGTTCCCTCACTTACGCATCGAAAGACAGCACAGTGCTGCTTCACGCCGACTGTAAGGTCGTGGTATCGTTCCGGTTGAGCCGACCCATTCGGTCAATCGAATGATAAATCATTTATAAAAATGGATTCTTGTGCCAGACCTACTGGATAGTATGCTGTTAGTAGACAGACATGATCCATCCTCGGCCACATCATCACTTACCATCGGGTGAGATTGTAGCCAAATGTCTATTCTAAAATAAAAAAGCAATTATCTCAACAATCACAGGTAATCACTTTTTGATTAAATATTCAAAACGTACAGGTTTCCTTATGTGTTTTGTACATATAATACACAGATTTAAAATCTATAGGTCCTTACCCAGATTTGAACCTACGATCTTCCCTTCAGAATGGCACGTTCTCATCCACTCCGGTCGAGCCAGCCCATTCATGCCGAAGCGTGGCTCTCACACGGGATTAAAGTGATCTAACTTAACTAAGTTGACCTAATTAGTTTATACTAATGAAATTTTTATAAAACATGTGATCCGTCTGCTCGTCTGCTACCTATCACATAAAAAAAATCTTTACTAGACATAAGATTTAGAAACTTTCGCGTTGCATTATACAAATAATTAATGTACAAGTGACAAAACGTGGTTCTTTTTACATCTAAGGACATACTCATAGTAGATAGATAGATAGATAGATACTCTTTATTGCACAACATACAAAACTTAAAAGCTAGGTATACAGAGATACAATGTACAATTTAGGCGGTCTTATCGCTGGGAGCGATCTCTACCAGACAACCATCTAGCATATCTAGCATATACTCACAGCTTGACGTTTCAAAATTTTACCTATAATTAATTAAGACGAGGATTAGCCCGATATTTGGTATCAGGTAAGTACAATGTACTCACATTTTTTGCTTGACGTTACAGCAGCTGTAGTCAAAAGCGGACTGGCATTGCACGGCGTCGTCTGCTGTGGCCGGGCTGTGAATCTTCGGACACCCTCACATTTTCACTTATTTGTTCGCCACTAGTTAGCGGTTGACATAGTGACCAATAGCGAATCTTGGTCTTCAATAACAAGAGTCTCCATCATACAAAAATGACATAAATTTATACAATATCTCATACATTTATTTGATTCCGTAATAGTGTTACCGGACCGGATCAGAGGTTGCAAATAGAATAACACCTAGACAACGCATAAACCGTATCGCCGTGTGGTCCCCAGCAGAGTAGAATAGGCCACCCTCACTCTTACCGAGGTGTCGTAAAAGGCGACTAAGGTAAAGCTTCTGGCATGATCATCAGCACCCAGAGAAGGAAAACTCTGCATTTATATCAAAACCCTCGCCAACCCGTCTGCCAAGCGTGGTGAGTATGGCAATTAACCCTCATGTGATTGAGGGAGGCCCGTGCCCCAGAAGTGGGGACTTAAATGGGCTGATGATGACTGCATAAACAAAAGTTAAATAAATATTTCACAACATCACATACTGTGATCTGACTTGGAGATAGGAAGCTCAAGCACCTGTGTTACGGACATCATAATTAACAGTAGAATTAGAAATGTATACATAATAATAACTTTCTTTTGTAAAAACATAGGTACTTATAATACAAAGAAAACACCCAGACCAATACAAACAGATATGTTCATGCACATAAATGTTTGTACTGTGCAGGGGTTGAACCCGTAACCCTTGGACCAAAGGCAGTGTTCACTAGCACTGTTCTGAACGGGTCGTCGATGTATTCGTCACAAGCCTCCTTCTCTAGGGTAGGTCGATGGGATCCCCAACGTTTCGTCTATGAGGCAGGTTAACTACCAATGGGCCATAGCTTGATGGCCCATTGGTAGTTAACCTGTCAAGCCATCCACCTCCTACAAGCCAAGAGTCCTCGCAAATCCCCTTATCTTTCCAGCGGCACCTTGGACTGGCCTTCGATCAGGCAAAGTTCACTAAAACCAGATTCAAAAAATGAGGTTGCTTTCAACAAAAATGGGGTATAAATTTTGCAAAATTGCCGACAGAACACCTCGTAAATTCCATCATTAAACCCGGCAGGGCTTTTGATCGCTACTATAATCATAGTAAAGAAAATTCCAGTATGAAGTCTTTGTCATGAGTATTTTTAAATATAATATGGCCCTACCCGAAGATGTTTTGCCAGTGTCAACTAACTTATTGAGAATAAGTGGGTAGTCAATAGTCGAGCCAGTCACTCAATAAAACGCCGGTGTTTTGCGTTTTATCGACCTACAGATTCTGCCAATATCACTCAAAACATATTCGCGGGTTTTAAGACTCTATTAGGTCCAATAAAGTTGTCACGTGATAACTCACTCGACACACAATAGCAATTTTAGCTTTAGTCTTTTCTTTACTGATCCACCAGTCAAGGGCGGCCAACCACTTCCCCTCTTGCCCTCTGGGATTGCCAGTGCCCTCTGGACCACATGTTTGCTGTCTCTCCAAATTACATGGCGGAACCATTTTTGGCATTTTTCGTGAGCTTTTCCTGGACAGAATTGACTTTGAAACTACCTCGGACGTATTTGTTTCTAATTTTGTCTAGTTTTGTCACTCCGCCCGACCACTTGAGCACATGTATAAATAAAGAAAATTATTAATAAATAATGCGACGTAAAAATTCGAAAACTTGAAAAGCTTACGGTTTGTGGCCTCTATACTGTGCATTTAAGATTTGGTGAAGAGTATTTTGGCGTTTATAAACTTTCATTAACTTTTGCCGATATATAATTTGAAGGCCATTGGTTTCGATTGGTGATTAAGTATCAAATTTGATCTGGCCAGTCTAGTTCTCATCTTTAATGGCCAATTGTTAAATCAGTTACGCATATAATAGTACTCTCATGTATAACATACATAAACAATAAAACAATTTAGGCGTAGGAGAGCCACGCTGCGGCATGAATGGACCGGCTCGACCGTAGTGATACCACGGCTTCATAGAAAACTGGCGTCAAACAGCACTGTGCTGTGTTTCACCGCGTGAGTGAGAGTACCGGAGACCCGATCCGGGAGAAAGGGGGGCTAAAAGGTTGTCAGCGCACTTGTGACTCCACTGGTGTCGCGAGTGCCTATGGGCGGCGGCGATCATTCACCTTACCATCAGGTGATCCGTCTGCTTGTCTGTCACCTATCATATAAAAAAATAAATAATAATAGAAAGCAAGAAAGAAGAAAGAAAAATTTATTATTTTGGACATCACAACACCACATACGAGTACAACATTAGTTACAAAAGAACAAACAAACAAAAAAAATATAGCTACAGAAAAAAAAGAAAACAAAACAAAGGAAAAACAAAAAAAAGAGTACAAATAACCAGGCAGTGCATATAATATATTGTGTGTTGTGACCTCCAACATAAATGGCCCTCACTCAGTCTATGTCATGACCCTGAAAAAGGTCATGACGCTGATTTTCAGTAGGGCCAGCTGAGTGAGTGCCACGGACGTCAGCCTTGTGTGTCTTGTGTACCTAGTGTATATATATATATATATATATATATATATATATATATATATGTGTGTGTGTAGGAAAGTGTTAATGTAATTGTGAAAACAAAATATTGAAAATAATACAGTGTTATTATGACGATTATTACCTCTGGCAGACTTTGCATAGGACATCAACTAATGCAAGGACCTAAATCATGTTTACCATGTCCTACATATTTATTGCAAGGACTAATATTATAAGACTGCCTCGGCGGCGTAATTATTTGTAAGTCGCACTTTAAAGCGACGGTTGCGCTCCCGGGTCCCGGGTTCGATTCCCGGGTCGGGCCAAAATTTGTACCTGAGTTTTTCTGTTAAGAAATTCTCAGTGTAAGCCCGGAGTCTGGGAGTTGGCGGTCTTGTACCCTCGTGCCTCGGAAATCACGTTAAGCCGTTGGTCCTGCGCCTAATCCCATTTCAATTGTGTCACACTAGTGTCCCATCGTAATAAGAGGTACGGGAATAGAAAGTGCACTTGTGTCTGCGCAAATACTTGTGCACTATAATATGTCCTGCGTCGATGGTTTATCGCTGAGATTAGCCGCCATGACCGAAATATCGGCTTGGAGGACATTATTTATTGCAAAAATTGGCACACGATGATGCAGCCCTATCTACTACTAGCAAATACTATCAGATGGTAGTAAGTGGTGACTCCTGCTCGTAGATATGCCGTTGTCTAAGGTGGAAGAAGAACTATTTGGCAATCTGCTTACAAACGTAGCTTAGCTTTGTAAACTATGTCTTGTTAATTAACTGCTAAGGTGGTGCAGTGGTTAGTGAGTCGCACTTTAAAGCGACGGCTACGCAAGAGGTCGGATCCCCGGGTCGGGCCAAAATTGTGTACTTAAGTTTTCGGTAAGAAATTCTTAGTGGCAGCCCGGAGTCTGGAAGTTGGCGGTCTTGTACCCCCGTGCTTTGGAAAGCACGTTAAGTTGTTGGTCATGCGCCCGATCCCTCTCCGTCGTGTCACAGTAGTGCCCCATCGGAATATGAGGGTACGAGAATAGAGAGTGCACTTGTGTTTGCGTACACACTTCATCATCATCATCATTTCAGCCAATAGACGTCCACTGTTGGACATAGGCTACCCCCAATGATCTCCACACAGATCGGCCCTGCGCAGCCCGCATACAGTGGATTCCCGCGACTTTCACCAGTCGGTCCATCTTGTGGGGGGCCTGCCACGGCTACGACTTCCTGCCGTGGCCTCCACTCGATGACCTTTCCGCCCCAACGGCCGTCTGTTCTCCTCGTTATGTGCCCTGCCCATTGCCACTTGAGGGATGCACTCCTTTGGGCTATGTCTGTGATCTTAGTTCTCCTGCGGATCTCATCATTTGTGATACGATCACGCAGGGAGAATCCGAGCATAGCCTTCTCCATTGCTTTCTGGGTGACTTTGAGCGTCCTTAATCCGCACATTGTAAGCGGCCACACTTGAGCAATATAATATATCCTGTGTAAGTAGCTGATCGTTGAGATTGGCTGGATCATGGTCTCATGGTCCAAGCATACATTGAGCTTCAAAGGAAAGGCTTTGAACGCAATCGGTGTGTTACTACAGGATTATAGTGAAATTCTACGCATGTTATTTTTTTATGCTAGAGGTGACAAGCGAGAAAACAGGTCACCTGATGTTATGTTATCACCGGCTCCTATGAACAACTGTGAGATCAGAGTATTCGCTGATACGTTGCCGGTTATTTTTTTAATGACTCAGTAGATTGGCTCTCCTCAGCCTGATGGTAAGCAAGAGGAGATCCCAAGTTTCAGTTACAACGGACGTGGTGGCAAAGCATCACCTCCGTTGGCACTGCCACACTGGCTTGCGAGATGCTTCTTTACATTTCGTTTAAAGGAATCCATTATTTGACATATTCTTTACTCTGCAATACAAAACTCACAGATAAAAACTTCTTTATGATCCATAAATAATCCGCCAACATAATATCGATATACTCAACATTTATGGGGTGTGAGTGGCTTTTATTTATATTAATGTTATGTTAAAATGGAGCGGTTTTACCGTAAATGCAGGCAATTTGTAGATCATAATAGCGGTTGTATGCGACCATTTAACGGTTTGGGCTGAGATAGGAGCGAAAGGCGTTTTGAATTGAGATCCTGAAGACTCAAAAGTTTTTTCATGTGGGTGACAGACAAGCAGACAGATTTGGCTCGATCTGAGTGATATCACGGCCTCACAGAAAACCGGCGTGAAGCAGCATTGTGCTGTGTTTCACTCCGTGAGTGAAGGTACCGGAAGCCCAATCCGGTGGATAGGGGGTTTAAAGGTTGGCAGCGCACTATGGGCGGCGGTAATCGCTTACCATTAAGCAATCCATCTGCTCGTCTGCCATTTATCAGATTAAAAAAGATAGCTTGATGATAAGCTACCTCGACTAGAACAGTCCAAGGCGTTAATTCAGGCGTTCGATCAGAAACGAGCTGTAGAAATAATAAAACTGGGCAGAGGACATGTTAGGGCACTTACTCGGGCCTTCACGAGGCACTGCAAATGATTTTAACAAACAATTAAACAAGCAGGTGTTTGTTGCAGGTGCACAACATGGTGCTTTCAGATACCAAAATCCATGTCCTCGGCGAGTGCATAGTGCCGCACCACTGCAGAAGCCGGCACCTGGGAGCACACATGATCTCGGCAGACGAGATCAAGAGCTCCCCCATCAGCTCCATCCTCGGGTTTATCCTGGAGCTGGAGCTACATGAGGTGCTGTAATAAGTTCTGGGGCTGCCACAATAGATCTTCTACTGGTCGCAGTGGCTATGATACGCAATGCTCACCCCACTTCATTCAAATAATAATAATATTGATGGTGAGCGATTGCCGCCGCCCATAGACACCGGCAACATCACGACAGTCACAAATCCGATGGTGATCTTGTAAGTTCCCTAAGCCCCCAATTACCCTGCGGTACCATCCCTCATTTGGCGAGACAGAGGCAGTGCTTTGTGTAATGGCAGTTACCTCGCCCAGCGAATTTCGCCTGCCATCCAGCGGGGTAATGCTACCAGCATTTTGGGTAAATTGACCTACTTTGTTTTAACTTTTCTTTTTATTTTTTATAGAAAGGCCAATCAGGATGACCTCACTCCGCCTGATGGTAAGCGGCCTTGAAATCCAAATATGAGGTTGACAGGCACAAAAAAACTAACAGAGTACCCATTGAGTCTGCCATCCTCACCCTGATGGCCTGAAATGCCTCTTCACGCCCCGCCTAAAAGACCCCGGATTGTATGAAGGAGGATGCATGAGCTGGGAGGGCATTCCATGTCTTGATGGCTCGGAGCAGGAACGAGGAGCCAAACCTCTTGGTGCGCGCCGTCATTGCCTGGATGGCATGCAAATGGCAACACTGTCCAGCACCTGTTGTTCGGAAGTCGAAAGGGGAGGATGGGATAAGTTGAAATACTACATAAAATGCGTTTCTAAATATTATTTTCTTTACAATTTTTTTTTGTTGCTTCTTAACTTATTCTATAGCATGCAGTCTGCACCTGTAATTGTAAATGCATTAAGCTTTATACCCCATTATTTAACCCCTTATGTATTGTCAAAATGTATTTTATGATGGTGTTCTAATTAAATAAATAAATAACTCATCAGAGCATTCCCCATTATAGAGGTGGTAGAGAACACTTAGTTACTTTTAGCTTAATTTTATTTTTTAGTTATTGTCTTAATTTTTTTGTGGTTTTGTTCTTTTATTCAATAAATAAATTATATACTTTGTGTAATCTAAGTTTGAATGCTACTCATACGTCGTACCATTTCTTTCTAAGTTGAGTGGGCTCGACGAACTAGTTCAGTGGCTTAAAACACTGTCAATCACTTAAATGATTAACTGAGAAGTTAATTTTCAAGTTTAATCCAATTCACACTACTCAATTTTAAAGACTAAACTATTGCATTAGTGTCCGCCTATCTCTCATTAATTGTAAACCAAAAAGTTTTTATATTTTAGCGATAGTATGTGTAAATTTTACAAACATTTTGCGGCAATTCAGCGTGATCAATACACTTGTTAATAGTTATTCAATTTGTTTAGTCGATATTAATTTTTACGATCATAGTTTCATATTTATGGGAAATCATTTGCAAGTCTGTATGAAAAAATAGTTAGGTAACATCCGACAGGTAATAATGTTTATTTTAATAACTTCATACCAAAATTAAGAGTAGAAAAAAAAATACAATAGGTATATTGATATGAACAAAGATTTGACTTAATCTGTAAAAAATAATATCCTCCTACCGATTAGGTACGGCTACGGCGGCCAATCTCACCGATTGGTGAGATTTACCACCGTAGCCATACACCACCACCGCCACTTACGCACGACATATTATAGTGCTCAAGTGTATCATCATCATCATCAGCCTATCGCAGTCCACTGCTGGACGTAGGCCTCTCCAATTGTTCGCCACAGTGATCTATCCATGGTTTCTCGCATCCAGCTCTTGCCAGCCATCCTGCGCAGATCGTCCCTCCACCTAGCCAGAGGGCACCCTACATTACGTTTGCCAAGACGCGGTCTCCAATCTAGAACTCGTTTACCCTATCGGTAGTCGGTTCTGCAGCTAATATGGCCAGCCCACTGCCACTTAAGCTTGCTAATCCGGTGAGCAATGTCGATGACTTTGGTTCTCTGCCGGATCACCAAGTGTATGCGCAAACACAAGTGCACTCTCTATTCCCTTACCTTCATATTCCGATGGAACACTACTGTGACACGACCGGAGAGAAATCGGGCGCAGGACCAATGGCTTAACGTGCTTTCCGAGGCACGGGGGTACAAAACCGCCAACTTCCAGACTCCGGGCCGCCACTAAGAATTTCTTACCTAAAACTTAGGTACACTTTTGGCCCGACCCGGGGATCGTACCCGGGACCTCTTGCGCAGCCGTCGCTTTAAAGTACGGCCCACTAACCACTCCGCCGCTGAGGCAGTCAGCACCTATAACTTAAATTATCCAGTATAGATTTACCTATCCAGATACATTTGATTCTAAACTTCAACCTCCCGTTACAAACTTAGATACCATCGCCAAATTGATGTGATCAGAAGCAAACTACATTGCGACTACTATCAGAAGGCACTTTAGTAACATTCAGAGGGAGGCGTAGTTTCTTTTTTTTAATGTGAATAATGGCAGACGAGCAGACGGATCACCTGGTGGTAAGCAATTGCCGCCGCCCATGGACACCCGCGACACCAGTGGACTCTTAAGTGCCCTGCCAACCTTTTAACCCCCCTTCTCCCGGAATGGCCCTCCGGTACCCTCACTCAGGCAGCAAAACAGCACAGTGCTGCTTTACGCTGGTTTTCTGTGAGGCCGTGGTATCACTCCGGTCGAGTCGGCCCATTCATGCCGAAGCGAGGTTCTCCCACGGTCAAAAATTGTTTCTATGGGAAAATGTCAAAAACTCGAAACTTTTAAAGGAAACAGTATTAGTTCCATTTTTGCTATGTGCCAAATAACCATAAAGCGACATCAATTAAAATATAATATATTTTACCAAATTATGGGACTGTGTATCTAGGTTTCAAGTAGCAACCAACAAGAGGGAGTTTTAAGATATGGTAAATATTGATCTAGTATCCAATTTATTTCCAAAGACCGTACCAATTTTAAACCAATCACAAATTCATTGTCCGATCAATTGTACCAAATAAATCAAAGAGGACGACGGCTATTAATCAATCGATTCGAGCAATCGGAGCGATCCGATTCATCTCTCGATCATACCGATTCGACTCGGCGCCAACAATCGATTCTGAGAGCACTTATGAATAATTCTCGATTGATTACGAATGATTTAGTAGAGCGATTTAATGTTGGTTTAGATAAAAGTGAATGTTTGTGGTTTTGATTTGCTATTTGTAATGTTTGATTTCGATTTATGACCTAAATATGTCGAAAGATGTGTAATGGTACTTCTGGTTTTGGCGAGGTTTTTATGGTAGAACTTTGAAAAAACTATGGTTGGTTTCGGTTTATAAATTAGCATTTACTATTAATAAGAAATAACGTAACTGTATAACATCGCGTGTATTTTAAATAGAAGTTGATTGGTTTGAAATATTGAAATATCCAGATTTTTTAAATCTTTTTACTTATTTTTGTCATTAGCTCAGCGTTGAGCGGTGAAAAAAAAGTATCATCATCATCAGCCCATTTAAGTCCCCACTGCTGGGGCACGGGCTTTCCTCAATCACATGAGGGGTAATTACCATACTCACCACGCTTGGCAGACGGGTTGGCGAGGGTTTTGATATAAATGCAGAGTTTTCCTTCTCTGGGTGCTGATGATCATGCCAGCAGCTTAACCTTAGTCGCCTTTTACGACACCTCGGCAAGAGTGAGGGTGGCCTATTCTACTCTGCCGGGACTACACGTAAAAAAAAGTGTAGGTTTCCCCATAATGTTGAGAGCAAACAAGCAGGTGGTTAACTAACTGTCTCCTGTCACAAACTTGGTCATAAGTCTCAAGCTCATCTCATCATCATCATCTTAAGCCAATTTTAACCAATTTGGTGTAGACCACCTTCAATCTTCTCCATTCTAATCTATTTTGGACAGTTAAAGTCCTGTTGTGCGCGCCAATCCTTGGTCTGTCGTCTCTCCATCTCATTTGTGACCCCATGGCCTCCACTGCAGCATACCCTACACCACGAGTCTGTCTTTTGAGCTATATGTGCCGCCCTCTGCCACTTGAATTGCGTCACCCTTTTGACTACGTCTCCCACCTTACTATGTCTTCTATGCCACTTGTTAGTTCGCACGTCTCAACTAATCCTAATAAAAAATCGTCGAAACATTTATTCAAACCTTAATCCAAATCCATTCACAAATACGATTTTTTTTTACTATATATGAGAGGTGGCAGACGAGCAGACGGATCACCTGATGGTAAGCAATTCTGCCGCCCATGGACACTCGCAACACCAGTGGAGTCACAAGTGTGCTGCCAGCCTTTTCCCCTTCCCCCCCATTGGTCCGGTAACCTCACTTACACGGCGAAAAACAGCACAGTGCTGCTTTACGCTGGTTTTCTGTGAGGCCGTGGTATCACTCCGGTCGAGTCGGCCCATTCATGCCGAAGCGAGGTTCTCCCACGGTCAAAAATTGTTTCTATGGGAAAATGTCAAAAACTCGAAACTTTTAAAGGAAACAGTATTAGTTCCATTTTTGCTATGTGCCAAATAACCATAAAGCGACATCAATTAAAATATAATATATTTTACCAAATTATGGGACCAACAAGAGGGAGTTTTAAGATATGGTAAATATTGATCTAGTATCCAATTTATTTCCAAAGACCGTACAATTTTAAACCAATCACAAATTCATTGTCCGATCAATTGTACCAAATAAATCAAAGAGGACGACGGCTATTAATCAATCGATTCGAGCAATCGGAGCGATCCGATTCATCTCTCGATCATACCGATTCGACTCGGCGCCAACAATCGATTCTGTGAGCACTTATGAATAATTCTCGATTGATTACGAATGATTTAGTAGAGCGATTTAATGTTGGTTTAGATAAAAGTGAATGTTTGTGGTTTTGATTTGCTATTTGTAATGTTTGATTTCGATTTATGACCTAAATATGTCGAAAGATGTGTAATGGTACTTCTGGTTTTGGCGAGGTTTTTATGGTAGAACTTTGAAAAAACTGTGGTTGGTTTCGGTTTATAAATTAGCATTTACTATTCATAAGAAAAAACGTAACTGTATAACATTGCGTGTATTTTAAATAGAAGTTGATTAGTTTCAAATATTAAAATATCCAGATGTTTTAAATCTTTTTACTTATTTTTGTCATTAGCTCAGCGTTTAGCCGGGAAAAAAAAGTATCATCATCATAGCCCATTTAAGTCCCCACTGCTGGGGCACGGGCTTTCCTCAATCACATGAGGGGTAATTACCATACTCACCACGCTTGGCAGACGGGTTGGCGATGGTTTTGATATAAATGCAGAGTTTTCCTTCTCTGGGTGCTGATGATCATGCCAGCAGCTTAACCTTAGTCGCCTTTTACGACACCTCGGCAAGAGTGAGGGTGGCCTATTCTACTCTGCCGGGACTACACGTAAAAAAAAGTGTAGGTTTCCCCATAATGTTGAGAGCAAACAAGCAGGTGGTTAACTAACTGTCTCCTGTCACAAACTTGGTCATAAGTCTCAAGCTCATCTCATCATCATCATCTTAAGCCAATTTTAACCAATTTGGTGTAGACCACCTTCAATCTTCTCCATTCTAATCTATTTTGGACAGTTAAAGTCCTGTTGTGCGCGCCAATCCTTGGTCTGTCGTCTCTCCATCTCATTTGTGACCCCATGGCCTCCACTGCAGCATACCCTACACCACGAGTCTGTCTTTTGAGCTATATGTGCCGCCCTCTGCCACTTGAATTGCGTCACCCTTTTGACTACGTCTCCCACCTTACTATGTCTTCTATGCCACTTGTTAGTTCTCACGTCTCAACTTATCCTAATAAAATATCGTCGAAACGTTTGTTTAAACCTTAATCCAAATCCATTCACAAATAGATTTTTTTTTTCTATATATGAGAGGTGGCAGACGAGCAGACGGATCACCTGATGGTAAGCAATTCTGCCGCCCATGGACACTCGCAACACCAGTGTAGTCACAAGTGTGCTGCCAGCCTTTTCCCCTTCCCCCCCATTGGTCCGGTAACCTCACTTACACGGCGAAACACAGCGCAGGCGCTGCTTCACGCCGGTCTTCTGTGAGGCAGTGGTATCACTCCGGTCGAGCCGGCCCATTTATGCCTAAGCGTGGCTCTCCCACATTTAATATCCAAATCTAGATCTATTTACTATAACATGCCCTAAATAACACACGTGTTGTCTGCAGCTCGTGTCGAATTATGCAAATAGCTGACACTCAGCGACCGGTATAATGCAGTCTGGCCTTTGTCATGCGATGACTAACTAGCGACTTACCGAAACGGTTGTACTAGACGCGGCCAAAGAGTGATGTGCGGTTGCTTTGGGGATGGAATGCCTATTCTTTCGAAGCATTTCAGAGATCGTCATCGTCATCATTTAACTTAAACCTACTATTGAACATAAATCTCTATCATTTTTTCAGAGAACGGTACTACAAATAGTATTGGAATCAGCGGCCGGTATTTTTTTTTATAGGAAGGTCAATCGGGATGACCTTACTCCGCCTGATGATAAACGGCCGTGAAATCCAAATATGAGGTTGATAGGCACAAAATAACTAATAAAGTACCCATTGAGTCTGCCACCCTCACCCTGATGGCCTGCTGAGATGCTGCTTCGCGCCCCGCCTTAAAGAAGAAGTAAACACATGAGCTGGGAGGGCATTCCATGTCTTGATAGATCGGGGCAGGAACGAGGAGCCAAACCTCTTAGTGCGCGCCGCGCACGGATGGTATGCGGATGGCAACGCTGTCCAGCACGTGTTGTTCGGAAGTGGAAAGGGGAGGAGGGGATAAGTTGAAATAACTCATCAGAGCATTCCCCATTATAAAAGCAGTAGAGAACACTAAGACTGGCAATGTCTCAACGTAGCTGAAGAGGTATAATGCAGTCTGACCTTTGTTAAGCGATGACTAACCAGCGACTTACCAAATCAGTTGTAACTAGACGTAGGCAAAGAGTGAAAACAATACAGTACAGTTCTAAGGAGGTAAGTAACTTAGACCTTTTAAGAAAATATAATAATGAAAGTTTTGGTTGGTACTGTAAATTACTCTAATAATGGCCGATATAATGCAGTATGGCCTTTGTCATATTAAGCAGTTACTTAAAATGCCGTCTGACTGTGCTGAAATTAGTAAATAGTTTACCGAATCCATTGCTCAGACCTGCAAAGAGTACAACTAATAATGATTTAGGTTAATTTATTTAATCTAAGACTAATGATTGATGGAATGTCTATTTGTTATCATCTTTTGAGAGAAATAGAAGTATTTTTGAATGGATACCACTGGATTCATGGCTTGTCACATCCAGATCCTGACAACCATGTAGTGCAAAGCGTTACAAAATTATGTTTGTCGAGACGTGATCTCTACTCCAAACTTGTTAACCCTAACGTAAAATATGGCCAGCTTATTGCTACCTCAAAAACAAATAGTTTTTTAAATTTTCATCAAGGATCAAGGAGAAGCTTCACTTGACAGTTCATTTAGTGGCGAACTAATATCGGAAAATGTGAGGGTGTCCGAAGATTCACAGCCCGGCCCCAGCAGACGACGCCGTGCTCCGCCAGTCCGCTCGTGACCACGGCTGCTGTAACGTAGCCGAAACGTCGAGTAAAATATGTGAGTACACAATGTTGTATCACATAATAAATATCGTGTTAATTCCCGTCTTGATTAATTATACCTCAAAAATAATCCGATGAGCTATGTCAATGACATTGGTTCACAGCCATATTTTCGATTCGATCTCATAGAGAATAGACGAGCATGTCTTACTCCTACTGTCTCTGTTTACTTATATTGTGATAATGCAATGCGACGTCTCAATTACTTTTTTGACTTTGGGACCTTCAAGAGAAGAGCGTACTCCTTTTTAAAAAGGCCGGCAACACATTACCGATATTTCTGTCTTCGCGGAAGTTCATAAGCGGCGTTAATTACTTTACATCAGGTGACTCGCTTGCTCGTTTGTCCGCTTTTAGCATAAAAAAAAATGTTAAGTAACTTATTGTGAATTATAATATCCCTACCGATTACGGCAACGGCCGCCAATCTGAACGACCAGCCACGTACGCAGGATATATTATAGTGCTCAAATGTGTGCGCAAACACAAGTGCACTCTCTATTCACTTACCATCATATTCCGATGGGACACTACTGTGACACGACAGGAGAGGGATCGGGCGCAGGTTAACGTACGCAGACAAACAGCTTAACGTGTTTTTTTAACGATTTTTAAAGTTTACGACCGCCTACTTCCAGACTCCGGGCTGCCATTAAGAATTTCTTAGGTAAGAATAACTTAGGTACAATATTTTGGCTCGACCCGGGGATTGAACCCGATCCACTAACCACTGCGCCACCGAGGCAGTCAAATTTGTAAATAAGTGGGTAGTCAACAGTCGAAGTCAGTCCAAGTCACTCAATAAAACGCAGGTGTTGTACATTTTGTTGACCTACGGGTTCGCCCGATACAACTCTAAACACAATCGCAGGTTTTATAGCTCTATTAGGTCAGAGCAAGTTGTCCGTGACAACTGACTCGACACACAATTCCAGTGTAAAACGATACAATGCAACTATCAAGATTATCAGGATCACTTTGCAGCATTTTACTGCACTAAGAAACACCAAATTTGTCCACAAAAATCCACTAGATACTAATTTAAAAAAATTGAATTGCATCAGTCCACGCGGAGTATAGACTCATGCCGCTAGAGTCCTTATTTTATTTTATCAAAGGCGCCTTAGTATAACGAGTTTGTCATTTTCCGTCAATGTCACTCGTAAATACTGTCACCTTTCTGCGCTGCTATAATCCCGAACTCATTACAAATTCACTATTAATAATTTATCTGGATCCGCGTGGGTGCGCGGGAGACAATGCAAGCAGCCAGCACCGATTTTTACTGGCCACAGTGTGGCAACTCTACATTCATTGTAGTTATAGTTAAAGTACCTGGTGTTGTTTTGGTAATGTATCGATATTTACTGTAATCCTTTTTTTATGTGATAGGTGACAAACCAGCAGACGGATCACCTGATGGTAAGCGATTGCCGCCGCCCATGGACACCCGTGACACCAGTGGAGTCACAAGTACGCTGCCAACCTTTAAGCCCCCTTTCTCCCGGATTGGGCCTCCGGTACCCTCACTCATGCGCGATGCACAATGCTGCTCGACGCCGGTTTTCTATGAGGCCAAAGTATTGGTTGAGTGGTAGTGAATTCTACCTCTGGCGCAAGGGTTGCGGTTCGGTCTCCACACAGTACAAACATTTGTGTGCATGAACTTGTCTGTTTGTATTGGTCTGGATATTTCTATGTATTAAGAGTATGTATTTACAAAAAAAGTATTTTAATATATTTGTAATTCCGCTGTTGGTTCTGTTGTCCGTAATACAGGTGCTTCAGCTACCTATCTCAATCTCAGAGTCAGATCAATGTAGGTATGCGATGTTGTAAAAATATTTAAAAAAAGAATTCTCGTATTAAAAAGCGTTTCTTTGATTCACAATAATGAAGCGAGACAAAATTTAATTTAATTACGAATTTCTATTCCCATTACCCTGTGGTTAGCATCTAGCACATCTGCATGTGCTAGAATTCTTTTACAGGTAAGTGCCTGTAACAACTATCGATAAAACCCTATCGAGGTACTAGCAACACTAACTTTACCTCTATATGGCCTGGTCCAGTATAAATATTATTTATGAGCTCCCTAATATTGCACTTAGTGTCGGTAGCCATTTCTGCATTGTCGGAATGTCGGCTAATTTATATGTTATTACTAATAACATATTTGTAATATGGAGTGTTGAGTGTCTAAGTAGCGAAATATGAATGGACAAACTTGGTTATGACACGAAAATGCGTGGGCGCCCTTAAAATATACAATAAGAGGCACGTAGCATATTTCTCAGACAATCGCGCTTGACTTTACGGTTTCGTAAAGTAAAAAATTTAATTAACAACGAAAAGTCTTAGTTTGAAAAAAAAAACAAACGGTTAAAAGCTCCATATTTATTTTTTTGTAAAATAAAATAAGATTTGAGATAAAAAAAAATACTGCTCCAAAGATTGATCAGAACATTTTTAATAACAAGTTCACCTTGTTACATTGTACAGCTGACTTAAAAGTAAAAAAAAAATCTGCGAAAATAACCGCCTTCAGAAACCACGGACTGAAAAGTGTAAAATAATATTTTTAACACTTTATTCACTTCAAATAACATAAATACAAACAATACACTCGAGAAAAGGTTTTACCGAAGTCGGTTCAAAAATCACAAATGTCTGTATTCAATTTAAGTCCATACAGAACATTTATGAATGTCAAATAGTATGTAATCTACCGCTGATGCGGAATGTCAATTTCTACCGAGAAGAATCAGTAAGAAACTCAGTAGTTACTCTTTTCAAATAATATGGTAATTACAATATTCATTCTTATACAAGTTATGATTACAGTGACAGTATGATATACAATGCTTATAATCAATATCGTTTAGATAAATCGTCAAAGAAAAATTATGAAATGAATTATACATTAGAGGCCAGGCGAATAGATCAACATGTCCAAGAATCCTTATCATTCAAATAATCATCTACTTTATAGTAGCCTTTCTGCATTAGGCAGTTTTTTACATGCAACTTAAACTTATGTACAGGTAAATCAATTATATTTTGAGGTAACTTATTAAACATTCTAATGCTCAATCCTACAAATGAATTTCCAGTTTTATGAAGTCTTAGATTTGGGACAGCAAGCCTATGTTTATTTCGCGTGTTAAAGCTATGAAAATCTGATTTTTGTAGTAAAGATGCAAGTTCTTGCGTACAAACATAATACAATCAAAAATGTATTGAGATGATACGGTTCAAATATTAATTTCCTTGAATACTTCTCTGAGTGAGTCACGTGATCTAAGACCGTAGATGGCACGGATGGCCCTCTTCTGCAAAATGAAGATGGCTTGTAAGTCAGCACCGGATCCCCACAGTAGTAGACCCTAAAGTAGGTTAATAATGAACTTTTTCACAACAATTTTCACAATCAGCTTCTTTACCTAAAATTTTGGCACCGATACAATCTTAACCCTCAAAACGCCACACACTATAACTGCCACTCGATAACTCTAGATTGCTGTTGACAATCCTGCCTTCATAACTTACAATCCAAGATATCTATCTCGAATTCCCCCAAAAGCTGTAATAAATAAAGACTTTTTTTCTAATAACATAAGCCGAATCGTTGCTTATTTACGACTTTGGCTTCGAACAAATCATCGCTTTGTGATGGCCATTCATTTTGGGAGTATTGGGAGTTGACGATGTGTTAAGATTTATGTGGGTTTTCGTGTTGAGGTAACGAGAGAATAGAGAGCTCTGGATGGGGTACATTTGGGTAACGCGTGGTGGTTTTTATAAACTTTTTTTTTGTAAGTAAAGTCACTTAGAGCACAATATTATCATTCATACAAAGATCTATCTATATATGTACATCTAAGTACATTTTAGGACAAACTTTAGTGTTAACATAATGTTTTATTATTGATGCTAAACTAATTTACAGAAATGGATATAGCAATATTTTGCAATTTATTCTTAAGTAAATAATGCATTTCATTTTTTTTTGACAGTCTTCGGATGGGACTCGAACCCACGATCTTTTGCTAACTGAGCAACTGCTGCAACCGGAGATCTAGGTATGTCAACGAATTTTGTAAGTGCTTTATTTACTTAAGAAATCTAGTAGTCCCCAATAGACTTACTTTCTTCCAATTTTAAGCGAATTTCAAAATATTTATATAGTTATTCTGCCAAAAGTTATTCCGTGGCCAAGTCGGTCCAACTATTATACAGGTAATAAAAATAACATCTAAGTGCTCTTGAAAGTAGAAATAGTTTAACTAACACGGCATTTTTTTATATATTTAGACAAAAGATTAATCTTTTTAAACAATAAGTGCATTAAAAATATAAACATACTTATTAAGCCGTAAAATATCAGTAGGTTACCTAGGTTAGGTCATACCTCACTGTCCCTACACCCCCCCCCCCCCCCCCCCCCTCCCGCGCCACCAGGGAGGCGGACGGGTTCCGTACGGTGACGTTCGTGAACAAGATTTCGTACCTGTAATCATCACTTTCACTCCCTACTGAAGGACGATGAGAGTGGTGCCCTGTGTTTTTAGTCGGTAGAGCCCCGCTGTCATGCGGAGTCCGACATAACCCATCCGTCCCCCAGCGGACGGATATGCGTAGCATTTTCACAGGATCCAGAAAAAAAAGGTATTACGTCATCTACGTATGCTTTCAAAAAATACCTAAGTAATAAAACCAAGAAAGAGTTTGTCAAAATGCCTTATCCAGGCAGTCCTCACAATGTCAGTAAAGAACTTAATAACTGTCAAAATATTTTCACCCCTCCCCATTTACGGGTTAACTAGGGTGGCAATGGTTTTGTAGGGCAATTCTTTAATTTTATTTATGTAGCGTGATGTTTTAAACTTACCATAAGGATTTCGAATTCAATAGCTTTTACACCACCTTAACCTGATCTCTACATATTTAGTTAAAGCTCTTAGTTGAAACTGAATAAGGATCAATATCGAAAATATAAACGGTAAGCTTTATTTTGTAATAGTGAACAGTGAAGTCTATAAATAAGATTCAGTTACAAATCTGTAACAATTGAGTTTAAAAACATTCTTTGAAGTCAAGGGCGCGACAAATCTTCAAAAGATTTGTTCTGCTTTTAAATGGGAAATCAATAGCCACATTCGAATTTAATGTAGTTTAAAAAGCTTTGGGAGCGTTATAAATATTCGGTAAGTATCAATTGTACCCATAGAAATATTAGATTTAAAGTAAGAAAATAAATATTGCGGCTTTCTTTGGCGGCCGTTAAATAAAATAAAGCGTATTTTCGAGTACAGTTGCATTAAAATGTAGACTTCATAAAACTTAATTTATATATAATTCCTTGTAACGTAATAGATCTTTTAAGCAGATAATATGAAAAACGTAATTCATAATTGACTTCTAAAATAAAAGGAGGTTATCGATCGGAGTCAGTTGTATGTTTCCTCTCATTCAAGTGTAATTATCATGTCTTAGGGTCGTAGTTGGTATCAGGACCTAGACTAGGAATGGATGACCTGCCTGTATTTTGTCTATTGAGTCAACAGCAACGATCTTGCAGGAACGGATAATCTTTAAAATGACTCTCTTCAATTTATCTTAGACAGTTATAGTAAACACGTGCGCGACATTATCCATTTTGGTATTCGCAAATAGGTATATACAGACATAGCCCAAAGGATTGCATGCCTCAAGTGGTAATGGGCAGGGCACATAGCGATGAGAACAGACGGCCATTGGGGTGGAAAGGTCCTTGAGTCATTCTAAGTACAGGAGGTCGAAGCCGTGGCAGGCCCCCACAAGGTGGACCGACGATCTGGTGATGGTCGCGGGAATCCATTGGATGCGAGCGCCACAGGACCGATCTTTGTGGAGAACATTGGGGGAGGCCTATCTATTGGCTGAAATGATAATGATGATGACGATGAAATAGGTACATAAAGTTGTTTCAGATTTTTGTCGCCTCAGTGCAACGTGCAAACCTGTACAACCTATACAGGATGTATCTGTGAACATTTACATCCCTTTAATCACGTGCTCTACTAATTATTATGAACAAAATTTGTTCCATCACTTTTGGAAATTCGCATAAACAAATTTCAAACTGTCATACACAATCGGTCACGTGACTTGGTCATTTTGTATGGGGAGTCGAAAAAACAAATGCTGTTTAGAATGGTTTGTAGAACACGTGGTTAAAGGGATGTAAATGTCCACAGCTACACCCTATAAAATCTTGTTTATAATTTGGCTCCATACTAGTTCGTACTGTAACTTATCAAGTCTAGAGCAATAAAATTCCACAAGTACAAAATACCGCCCTACATAAACATCTATCAGATTAAACTACCGTCTACCCACGAAGCATTTAAAGTCATAACTGAATCAGAGAATAACAATACTTTACGAGTGAAACAAAACAAACAGACAGACAAGGCTCAGAGTGTTAGTCACCGAAATATGGTAATAAACGCGAGAGATGTAAATCACATTGGGCCAAGGTTAGTACGAAGGGTGCAAGGGACAAGGTACCAGGATTTGACAACTCACTTTGAATGTAAAAATGAAAGATATGTTATCAAAATATCTTATCGATGTCTTTCGCGACGGGCAACAGTTAGTGCCATGCCAAGGGAAAACGATTAAATAATATGAGAATACTGTTCGCGCCACATTTATACTTTTTTTTATGCTAGAGGCGACAAACGAGCAAGCGAGTCACCTGATGGAAAGCAATCATCGCCGCCCATTAACATCCGCGAAATCAGAGAGATCGCTAATGCGCCTTAAAGAGAAGAGTGTACTCCTTTTTAAAAAGGAGTACACTCTTCTCTTTAAGGGCCCTAAGTCGTAGCCGTCGGGAAATACTCCGATAGGTAAACTGTTCCACAAAACTGAGGTACGCGGTAGAAATTTCCGCGAAAAACGCACACTTTTTGGCTATCTGTAAAAAAACAATCATCAAATGCATCAATCAATCACACTAAATTGTAAAATAAAACTTAAGAGCAAGTACTTTTCAAAGCATAAAATAAGCTTTCAATTTCACTTTTGAAATGCAATCCTATTTCAATGTTATGGCATATAACATAGTATTGAACTTTTCAGATAATTATCAGGTGGTTCGTCTGCTCGTCTGGTGAAGGACAGAAGTTGAGGATTTTTCAGGTGGTTTGTCCAGTGCCCGTCTGCCAACTATCACATAAAAAAGGCCTTTCTTGAAAGGCGCCGGCATGAACAAAATAATATAAAAATATAAATGTATTCTGTGATTCGTCTACTTATGAAACGTTGTTCATGAAGTTACGGTATTTCTTTATGTTATTTATTTTCTTTATAGTACGATTGTGGTATAGTGTCAGCGTCAGCATATAAAAAAGGTTGTGATTTTATTTCTCTTTTAAGTATTTTCCCGTTTTAAACAGATACATCAAAACTTTAGAATAAAGTAACAAAAAAGTGCTGTGTTTCGTGAGTGCTGCGTGAATGAGGACACCGGAGGCCCAATCCGGGGGAACAGTGTTCAAGGTTGGCAGCGCACTTGTGACTCTACTGGTGTCTCGGGTGTCTATGGGCGGCGTCAATCGCTTACCATCAGTTGATCCGTCTGTGCGTCTGCCACCTATAACATAAAAAAGTAAAAAAACACAAATGAATCATGTCCCTTAGCTCTCCAGCATCGTTGCGAATTCGAGAGGTATTAAACAGGCCAATACGCCACAACAGGCTTCGGAGCCGCCTACGCCCGAATTCGCACCAGGCCGCGAATGGCCTGCGCGCGAGTGTAAGTACTGGTAATGTGTTGCTTCAATATGCGCAAGAGTGCGAAATTGGAACGATGTTTTGTTTTCTTCAGGTACGTTAAATGTGCTTCACCATAAGTCCTCCTAATCTTAGCGTGTAATTCCCGGCTGCATTCATCCCGGTTTTGATCGTGGGAGAGCCACGCTACGGCACGAATGGGCCGGCTTGACCAGAGTGATAACCGTGACCTCACAGAAAACCGGCATGAAGCAGCACTGTGCTGTGTTTTACTGCGTGAGTAAGGGTACTGGAGGTCCAATCCGGGGGAAAGGGGGGTTTTTGCATGGGTCTCGGGTGGCGGCAATTGCTTACCGTCAGGCGATCCGTCTGGTTGTCTACCACCTATCACGTAAATAAATAAAAAAAGCTGTCGCTCTGGACTCCGGGGTGCTTAGAGCATGATTCAGGATTTGGGGAGTCTGGTAATTACAACTAAGCGACTGACATCTGACCTTCTTAACCATTAAGTAAATAACACACTTAAAATTTCATCTCGTCTTCAGGCGGGACTCGAACCCATGCCTCATCATTATATAAATAAATTGGGCCTTTTTTACCCCTCACTCATTCGGTGAAACACAGCGCAGGCACAACTATATGCTGGTTTTTCGTGAAGACGAGGTAAGCTGGCTCAATCATGCTGTGCTGGCCCAATCATGCTGTCTTCGTAGGCAAGTTATCACTGTCATCGTCAGCCCATTTAAGTCCCCACTGCTAGGGCACGGGCCTCCCTCAATCACATGAGGGGTAGTTGCCGTACTCACCACGCTTGGCAGACAGGTTAGGCGAGGGTTTAGATATAAATGCAGAGTTTTCCTTCTCTGGGTGCTGATGATCATGCCAGCAGCTTTACCTTAGTCGCCTTTTACGACACCTCGGTAAGAGTGAGGGTGGCCTATTCTGCTCTGCCGGGGACCACAAGGCAAGTTATATTATAGGTTTAAACTACCGAACCACAATTTCCACATCCACAAACGTATGTTTATTAATAACAAAATTCCCTTACATTTTGTCGCAAAAACCGTACAAGAAACAACATAATTTTATATGATCCCATTGATGAATGGTAATCGTAAACGTCCACCGTAAAAGATCATCTCTAGGCGTAACATGTGGTACAAAAACTATGGCGGGAGTGTACGCTAACGAAGGCGCATTGTTGGCTGCGGTATAGTTTCTGGGCGAAGTCAAACTTATGCAGCTTATGGGCTGTGCAGGGGACAGGAGTCGAGCGGTTTGATTCTACCACCAGGAATTTTCTGCTGTACACATCCTTTGTATTGATACGATATTCATCATCATCATCATTTCAGCCAATAGACGTCAACTGATCACACAGATCATTCCGCCCGCATCCAATGGATTCCCGCGATCTTCACCAGATCGTCAGTCTACCTTTGGGGGGGCTGTTTCGATACGATATTAAAATAAATATATTATTTAAAAAAAAAATTTAACTAAAAAAGAAAAACTTAAGAAAATTAAAGTAATAACTGAGGCCTAAAGTTAAGCTAAAAGTAAAGTTAAAACAAAGTAGGTCCCTGTGGCAGTGTCCCAAAAATGCTGGCAGCATTACCCCGCTGAATAAAGATCAAAGATAAAGAGATAATGATATTTATTTACGGAAACATGTGTAATAACATATTAATACAGAGCATGTTGGGTTGTACCAACTCAACATGCTCTGTATTAATATGAATTAGAGTTTCAACATGTTTTGTCAATATTTGGCGTGTATAATTTAAATTAAAAAACAGATATTATTATTATTATTATACATTTTTAAAATTAATTAATTACATAGGTATTATACATACATATTTTTAGTTTGGTATTTAGAAATGTCAATGGTAATTAAATTAAACTGCATACATCCATAGGATTCCGTAAATTTATCATTAAATAAATCTTCTAAACTATAGTAGCATTTCTCAGTAAGAATTTGTTTAAATTTATTTTTAAATATAAGTATTTTTACTTAATAGTTTTAAGTTTTTTTTTATGTTGGCACAAACAGTCATTACAATATTATTACGAAAACTTCTATGTACTAATATTAAGACAAAGAGTGCCTAAAAATTTTATCTATTTCATGAATTAAAAAAAGCTTGTTGACCGAAGGTATTAAGTACCTTTTTAAGTCTTATTAAGATACAATAATTATGTAGGTAAACACTAACACATAAGTACCTGTGTGTTGAAAATATTACTAACATAACATTATATAATTTATTAATGTTTATTAATTTTTAATTCCTTAACGTCATTTCCTACCACGCACAGTAAAACTGTGGAACCAGCTGTCATCCGTGGTGTTTCCGAACAGATACGACCTGGTGACCTTCAAGAAAAGGGTGTACTCCTTTCTTAAGAGCCGGCAACGCATATGTGATACCTCAGGTGTTGCAGATGTCCATGGGCGGCGGTGATCACTTTCTATCAGGTGTGCCGTCTGCTCGTTTATCCGCTATAATGTAAAAAAAAATGTTGCATTACGTAAATTACGTTAGAAGTGTACGTGACACTTTTGACTTAAAATTATTAAGGGAGTATCTAAATAAGTCTGTATGAGAAAATTGAGCGTTACACAGATTAAGACTGCGATTAACTGAACTGAAGGTGGAACAAACATTTTCATATTACGTGAGGAACGTGCAGATAAACGGGCTTTTGCGATGAAATTTACGTTTGACAAAAGTTTAGGACGAGTCTATGTGGCCGTTCAACAATTTAAAAAGAAAGACTATATTAAATTAGTTCCTGCGGCTTTGTAAAGATAAAATTTTGGTAGGTTCGGTAATTCAACATTCCGAAAAAAGTTTTTTGGACTCTTTTTTTTTATTTTTATTTTTTATATATGAGAGGTGGCAGACGAGCAGACGGTTCACCTGATGGTAAACAATTACGCCGCCCATGGACACCCGCAACACCAGTGGAGTAACAAGTGCGCTGCCAACCTTTTTAAGGAGTTATCATGCAATTTATATGAAAAGATGACATGTGCAGTTTTCCTCGTGTATGTTATTACACAGCATTTGTCGGTATTATGGAACAGTTGGTTTTCTTAACAGTATTTAACCAATGAGTGTAAATCTGCCTGTAGTTTAATACAATCGTCTGTTTCGGTAATAACTCGGGTAAGTCTATTGTTGATCTTTGGAGCCATACATAAAATACTGGATAGCGATGGAAATTCGCTGAGTGAGGCAGCTACCTGCCTTTGGCTCTCCCGTGACTTTGACTAAACGCTTTTTTTATAGAGGCACAGTATATTGACTCTACTCAGTCTGATGGTAAGCATGAAAAGATCCTAAGTTGCAATTATAACGGAATTAGCTAAGTCACGGAAGAAAGAGAGAGCGTCGGAACCCCACGGGCCCAGTGTTTCAACACTGAAAGCTACAAAGTGGTAGGCACCGGATAGATGCCTATTCTTTGTACGAGTAGCTTTCAGTCTCTCTGACGCATCGGCCGCAGATCTGGCACTCCTCGTAGTCCCGGGAAGATGAGACGGTGCCAGTGTTGATGCATAAAATAAAAGAACAAGAATACATTTATTGTCCACAACACGTCATTATATATACAAAACAAAAAAAACTGGACAGATACATAAACCTTATCCAATCCGATAACCCATTACAGACTCTTTTAGTGAAAAAAATAAGGGAATCCTAAGACAAAGAAGAAGTAAATTAAGCGCAAACCTTGATCGATATTAATATTACAAATAAATAATAATATATATTCCATCATCGGACAACAAGACGCGGCGAGGGGTTTCACCCATATATTGTTGGCTTACCTCTTATCCGCACGAAGCGATTCGCTTCCACTTTAATAATGCGGAGAGCTAAGCAATGGAACTCCTTGCCAATGTCTGTTTTCCGGACCACTAGAATCTGGACATCTTTAAGGCAAACTAGGCACTTAAACTTCTAGGCAAACGCGTTACGTCCTAAACCTCAGCGTCACTTTCCATCAGGTGAGATTGTGGTCAAGCGTTGGCAATCACATTAAAAAGGGGTTGTAAATGTTACGAATATTTGTACGTGAACGAGTATTTTGTTCCTTAATTGGGTATGTCAAAATCCTCCACAAGCCCATCTGATAGTAAGCGGTAACCGCCGCTCATAGACATCAACAATGCCGGAGCACAGTCATGCCGCTGCCTACCGTGAAAGAAGAACTGTTTTCAAACCTCGTTTAAAAAGGACATGTCATAGCAATCAGGGAACACCGCGGCTGGAAGCTCATTCCAGAGTTTGCACGAGCGTGGGAAAAAGGAGCGCTGGAAACGAAGCGTTCTGGAAGGGATTGGTTCCAGGTAGTATTGGTAAAATTTGCCGCGGCGTCTAGTCGTGCGATTTGTATAATGGTGATCCTGGTATGATATTAAACAGCTCCACAGAGCACTCTCCATGGAAGTGCCTATAGAAGAGGCAAAGAGAGCCAAAATCTTTTCGCGACTCCAACGACTCCAATTTGTCCGTGAGATCGGACATATTAGGACATAGCCCCGACAATTAGGACATAGCTCGTCTCTGCAAGGCGTCAAATGGGTCAGGCTGATATTTAGGGGCGCCTGCCCAAAGATGGGAGCAGTACTCCACGTGGGGTCGTACTTGTACCGTAAATACTAATATTCAAAGATTTTGAGCAGAATCATATTGTGCTCAATATATTTTTCACTCGCTTCAGCTTGTACCTTTCGTTGCGCATTTACAAATCCGAGCAAAATCGAACTGGCGTTCAACAAAGGCCGTCCTCAATACAAATCGACAATAGCCCGGGAAGAAACTCGAAATTTATCACCTACTGTTCTTGCGAATGCTCACGTATGACCGTGCCTAACATCCTACGTTCTATAGAAAGAAGCTTACAAGCAAAATGAGCCCTATGATTATCTGTGTAAGGTTGTTCTGAATTTTTAGTCGATTCAGTCTAGGGTGCGACAATGTGCCTTTGAGTTGTCGATGGGTATTTTGGAGTACTGTTTGTCAGTTCGGTGACGTTTAAATAGATATTAACGCTGGTAACAGTACTGTGGAATTTTGGTTGCGATGACATCTAATACGTTGATTTCTTTAGATAATAACAAATAATAATCATAATTCGTTTATTTCAGGCAACAAGATGCATTCAAAAATATTTCATTGGCCCATATAATAAATATCTTACAGTCTAACATACATACATAACAAATAAAATACATTTTTTTTTCAAATTACTACGTGCGGCGCGTAGAAATAGCTGGTAGCCGTCCTTGAAACTTCTGAAAGACGACTCCCTGCGGTCAGAAGTCCTTAAAGTTCACTTTGTGGCGAGATTCCAACCGTTCGACCCTCAGCGTCCAGTTGGACTTCTTTCGCACATAGTCTACGACTCCCTCGACCTTCGTAGACACGTACAGCTGCGTAGTGTGCGTCTCTGGCTGTAACGAGCTTTCCGTTCTTATCGGAGTAGTACCTCGGTGGTTACGGCTGACGGGCTTCTTTCTCTTCGCCACTTTAATAAAGCCCTCATCATCGCACTTATTCTTCGGTATAATATATAGATAAAAACATTTATTTGTTTACCACACCACACATTGGTAGTTTTAGTGGTTTAGAGATGAAATTATCTTCTTTGTTCCAGTCATATTGCCATGCTTACCTTTTTCTTTGCTGAAGGAGACAAACAAGCAAGGAGGTTACCTTTTTTATGTGATAGGTGGCAGACGAGCAGATGCCTGATGGTATTGCCGCTGCCCCTAGAGTAGACAACCGCGACACCAGTGAAGTTACAAGTGCGCTGCCAACTTTTTAATCCTAGTACCCTCACTCACTCAGCGAAATACAGCACAGTGCTGCTTCACGCCGGTTTTCTGTGAGGATCTGTATCACTCCGGTTGAGCCGGCCCATTCACGCCGAAGCGTAGCTCTCCCACGGTCAGTTAGTTTCAATCCTTTATGTTAATTTCTCTTTAAATATATTAACGCAAAAGATCGTTTCCACTTTTATAATGCAGACAATCTGTCTGTTTGTTTTCTGGACCCAACACACATCAGCGTGACACGACCGGAGAGGGATTCGGCACAGGACCGACGGCTTGACGTGCTTTCCGTGGCTGACAATAAATAAATATAAATTAATTAATAAATATAAATATTTCACAACAACACATACATTGATCTGAATCCGAGATAGGTAGCTCAAGCACCTGTGTTACGGATATCAGAATCAACAGTGGGATTACAAATATATACATATAATAGTTTTCTTTTGTAAATACATACTTTTAATACATAGAAAACACCCAGACCATGCAAACAAATGTTTGTACTGCGCGGGGATCGAACCCGCAACCCTTGGACCAAAGGCAGCGTTCACTACCACTGTTCCAAACGGATCGTCATTAAATGAACAATTAGAATTTATTACCAGTTTTTCTTTCTTTCTTTTCTTTCTTACCAAAAACTTAGGTACAATTTTTTGGCTCCAAAAAACAGTCAACAACCGCAGTTGAAACAAACAAATATTTTATCTACCTTTCTTTAACAATCGTATCATCAAACAACCCCATGCGGCGAGGACCGTAACGCGTTACGTTGCGACAGCGATCGCGTTTCAGTGTGAATAACGCGTAATTGAGCGATGTTTATCCGCCGCCATTGTTACGAGCAGATGTACAAAACAGAGGTACAGTCAGCGTCAAAGGTCTGATGCTCTTCTAATGAGCAGTTTTCCAGTAGGTATTTATAAATTTCCAGGTCATTCGCTAGATGGCGCAATCAGTCCCTGTAAATGTTAGGTGTGGTATGATATTTCATGTGGTCCCTTATTTATGTGAAAATGGTTTTAGGTTTATTACATTAAACATCTTAATACTTCATAGTTAATATGTATTTTTTAGAGCTATGTACATTTTAAATTACAGAGAGTGATGCGAAACGAAACTTTATACATATTTTACTTGTTTACTTTTTATCATTCATTCATTTCAGCCAATAGACGTCCACTGCTGGACATAGACCTCCCCCAATGTTCCCCACACAGATCGGTCCCATGCCGCCCGCATCCAATGGATTCCCGCGATCTTCTCCAGATGTCGTTATTTATTTATTACATTATTATACTTTTTATCACTATTTTCTTATGGGTAGAATTAAACTAAATATGGTAGGACTGTAAATGTCATGATGATGGTTGGTTTATTAAATATTTCCTATCATAAACAAAAAATAACTTTACTGCTCATTGGATATTGTCAGAATAAACAGCTATATTAGTTCAAAACAACCAACACAAAAAGTTTAAGTAAATAACACACTTAAAAATTTCATCTCGTGTTCAGGCGGGATTTAAACCTACATCTTCCCCAATCCGGGTAGATGTTCTACCAATGAGACCACTGACGCGTAACTAATCCGACGAAATTTGTAAGTGCTTGATTCGACATGAGCTGTCGAAAGTCTCATCAATATTGTAGGTATATTTACAATATGTATCCAGTGGAAATATTACTACAAATATTTGACCACTAGTTAAATGATACTTCTAAATCAATAGTTGATATTTTTAATAGCAATCTTTGTCAATTTATGCTCCATTGTCCTGGTTTCCATAATACAAGGGAAAATCTTAGTTTGAGACCAGGATAATTAATTATTGAGTATAATTTTATTACACAGAAAACAAAGTACAAAAACATAAAATAGTGATAACAGGATATGTACAATGAAGTCGGCCTTATATATTTCGTTGTTGACTGTACCGAATCATCGATGTTCACATGACATGGGCGGGTGTGTTTGGCATTCGTTACAAAATTGGTGATGTGCGATTTGTAAAGGCTTTCCTTTGAATTAGTATGGTCAAATTTGTTACCGAACAATGTACCGTGTAGCAATATTTTATTAGTAAACAAGTAACTCTTAAGTTTGAAAAATATTAAAAATATGATTTTTATCTAGCCTAATCCCACTGCTCACTGATACACCTGAACAGAAAAAAATTAGCTGGTTCTGTTAAAATTAATGTAACTGCTAATTTTAAACAATAAAGTTCATTTATTCACTGCTGGGTAAAGAAATTGGTCTCTGTCTAACGCCATTTGTGGCCAATTCAAGCAAATCTGTTCAGGTCATCCATCATACATTTTTGGGTCGTTTTTGTGATAGGTGGCATATGAGCAGACGGATCACCTGATGTTAAGCGACTTCCACCACCCATAGGCACCCGCGACACCAGTGGAGTCACAAGTGCGCTGCAAACCTTTGAATCCCCCTTTCTCCCGAAATGGGCCTCCGGTACCCTCACTCACGCAACGATACACAGCACAGTGCTGCTTCACGCCGGTTTTCTGTGAGGCCATGGTATCACTCCGGTCGAAGCATGGCTCTCCCACGGAATTTTTCGGTTTCTGTCGAGTGGTCACTGGGTGGCAATTTTGGTCCATCTTTTTGGATTTATTTGACAAACGTGAGCTGCCAATCCTCATTTTAATTTTGTAGATTCCTGCTAACATAAGCTTCTCCGGTTATTGTGCGTTTTAAAAATGTTTTACTCGGCCACATAAACAGCTGAAAGCACTTAAAAAAAGATTTATAATGGCGACAATGATCTAATTCAGAGGACATTCTACTAACTGCAAACAATCGCAGAGATAAACATCATTTTGCTACCAACACTAAACTGCGACACAATAAAAAATACCACAACAAATATCGATCTAAGATAGAGATGTGAAAAAGTTGACGATACATATAAAAATTAATACTCCAAAATTATTTTTTTTTAAATACAGAAGGCACCCTCCCATTTCTATAATTATAAAGTTCAAACCTGAAACGATTTTACAGTTTTTATTATGTCAATAGAATACATTTTCATAAACGCAGTAAACGTCCTTTTTTTTGAGATTTGTGAGTCTTCTAAACAGATAAATTAAATAAATACAACCCTTTATTGAATTAAAGGGTTGTACATTCCTCAAAATTAATGAACTATTAACCTAACCTAATCTATTTGCACACCAAAAAATCTAAATGCACATAATATATAATAATAAAAGGTAATATTTGAGAGGGTTGGTTTAATATATTCCTTGAAAAAAATTAACTTTTTTTATGTGATAGTTGGTAAACGAGCATTCAGATCACCTGATGGTAAGCGATTGCCACCACCCATTAGAGGCCCGCGACACCAGTGGAGTCACAAGTGCGCTGCAGATCTTAAAACTCCCCTTTCCCCCGGATTAGGCCTCCGGTACCTTCACTTACGCAACGAAACAAATCTTGATGTTTATAACGAAAATCGGTGAAAAAACCTTACCTATTTTTTACCTGAACGGTTGATCTGGGAGACATAACTCTCAGCAATAAGACCGCCTTGATTTTACTTTGAATATCTGAAAACGTGGCTGATAAGTTTTGTGGATTGTGAATGAAGACTATCTAGGTATATTTTTTCATTGGGTAAAATAGAGGGGAGGCGACGCGTTGGAAGAAGGAAAAGTTGTGGCTGCGCAATATAATGGGAGTGGACTGGCATCGCATCTGTAAAATGGCAGTTTCATCTTGCAATGCATAGATAGGATTTGGAAAGCTGACGGCCAACCTTCAGAAATGAAGAGGTACTCAAAGAAGAAGAAGAGGTACCTTTTTATACAAAATATCGATGTTTCACCTCAACAGTCACATCTCTAGACGATACCCTCACAATCAAGATGCGTTACCACAACAAAAAGCGCTTCGTAATCAATAATGAGATAAATATCGTCACCTGGTCGCTCGGACCCCAGATGTTGTGACAAAGCCGGGATATTCGGTAGGCGGTGACTGGTTAACTGCGGGGTTAGTAGTCAAGATGGGTAGAGACTTTTGGAGTTGTGTGGATAAGGCTGGTACGTTTGCTTTTTGGGAAATTAAGCAATATTAATAATAGTAAATATACAAATAAATATTTCACAACATTACATACACTTATCTGATTCTGCCGTGTGGTCCCCGACAGATGTGAATAGGCTACCGAGGTGTCGTAAAAGGCGACTAAGGTAAAGCTGCTGGCATGATCATCAGCACCCAGAGAAAGAAAACTCTTTATTTTTATCAACACCCTCGCCAACCCGTCTGCCAAGCGTGGTGAGTATGGCAATGACCCCTCATATGATTGAGGGAGGCCCGTGCCCCAGCAGTGGGGACTTAAATGGGCTGATGATGGTCTGATTCTGAGATAGGTAGAATAAGCGTCTGTGTTACGGACATCAGAAAGAACCGCGGTATTTTAAAATTCTTGTAAATACATACTTATAACAAACAGAAAACACCCATATCAATACAAACAGACATGTTGATGCACACGAATTTTTGTACTGTGCGGGGATCGAACTCGCAATCCGTTGTACCAGAGGCAGCGTTCACTGCCTCTGATCAAAACTGGTCAATATTATTTACCTAGTCTTTATACTAACTTATACAAAACACGACAGATAATTTGGAGGTTTTAGTTAATTTGACGTCTCTAACTGTGGCCCTGATGGTCTATTGGTTTAAGTACCGGGCCGTGATCTCAGGGTCCTGGGTTCGATTCCCGGGTCGAGCGTATGTTTAAAAGTATGTTTCGATTTTTTTCGGACAAAGCTCGGGTTTGTGATCACCAATCCGCATTTGGCGAGCGTGGTGATTAAGCCTAATCCCATCATAGTAGCTATAACTTGATTTCTATGATGGAGGCCTTTGCCCTGCAGTGGGACAGTTTATAGGCTGATTAAAAAAAACTGTGGCTGGTAGAGTTAAGGCGTGTAGATTTAAGGCGTGAAAAAGCTTACCTCCACATGATATATGATAACTTTTAGATAAAGCGAGTCATAGTATGGTCAGTTCGGCTTGACAACACTTTATAAGAAAATATTTTGATAGGTATATCTAAGGGAGTTGCCACACTGGCGGATTGCAACTGTTTTTAAAGCGGAGCGACGACGCGGACGCAGCGAACACGTCGCGGCTGCACAGTGTTCACGCCGCGGATGCGCAACGGATGCGCGACGGATTCGCCGTGGAGGTAAGTCTGAACGATATTGTTTTTTTTTGTGGCGGCACGCCGGTTAATCCGCGCATCCGCGGCGTGAACGCTGCGTAGGCATGACGTAGTCGCTACGTCAACGCTCCGCTTTGCAAACAGAAATCCGCCAGTGTGTCAACTCCCTTACACTTTCAAGGTTTCAATACAAAGCTCACAATAATTTTTGTAAGCTTCCGTGATTCACTGCAGTTTAACCTCAAAGCGAAATTTCCAGACTTTTATTGTCAACTCATACACATCATACAAACTTCAAAAAACATAAACCCTTAACTGAATTACTGTTGGAAATAACACACTTTATCCGTAACTTAAATCTCTCATATGACATCATATAACGTGAGTAAGTATTACAATATTTTACAACTTGGCTTATCCACGTAAGTCTAATTTACTGGGCTGATCCCAACAAATTATGTTACATTATTATATGGGAATGGTAATAGCAATTAATCTTCGCTCACCACAATAGTTGAGAGGACTTTGTTCAAAATATTGACACGTTTTTGTCCAAAACTGTGTTTGGGGTGCTTTCTACCCCCCACTTAACTTTTCATTGTCCATTTAACGCGAGCTATGTTTATGGTTAGCTGTGAATTATTGTAAATGATAGGAGGTAGCGATTTTTTTAAATAATTATTCAAAAATGTGTTGAAGAAATAGCGCAAAACCCTCTCAGGTGGTGCTACAGACCATGAGGCTGCGTTTCCACTGAATCGGAGCGGGGCAAAGCGGAGCGGAGAAGAGCGGCGAAAAATTATTAGTGATCCCACTGGAGCGGAGCGGAGAGGAGCGCAGCGGAAAGAAGCGGAGTGTTGCTGATGTTACAATAGCGCTTCGTTGTTCTCCGCTGTCCACCGCTATCCTCCGCTCCGCATCACTCCCCTGTTCTCCGATCTGCACCGCTACGATGCTCTCCGCTGTTGTCTATGGAAATCCGTTCTGCTCTGCTCCGCTCCGCTCGTCCTGTTTCAGAAGCAGAGCGGATATTTCGAGCGTAGTGATTGGTCAAATCATTCACCGCTTCGCTCCGCCTTGCTTCACTTTAGTGGAAACGCTTAAGGCTGGCGCCCGTAGCACACCTCCGCCGCAGAACATATGGCGGACCATATTGTTGGTCCACTATTATAAAATGTATAAGAAGTGGAATACAGCGAAATTTCCTTTTGTAGTACTTATTATAATGCTATCTCTTCCATTTCGCTAACAACGGAGATGTGCTTTGGGCGATAGCATCTTTGAATACCATAGTCAACACTAAAATTGCGAAAATAATATCAAGCAGTAGCTCGGAACTTGGGTGCCCAGAGTATGCTTGAACCATGATCTAGGATTAGATAAGTTTGGTAATTATAATGAAGCGACTACCGTTTGACCTTCGCAACCCTTATTTAGGGCGTTCTTATCCACTGAGCTACCATCGCAGATTAGTCTGCGATGGTATTCGGAAAATCTAGTAAGTAAACTATTAGCCTATATACTGTCCCACTGCAGGGCAAAGGACTCCATCAGAGAAATCAAGTCATCACTACTATGATGGGATTAGGCTGAATCACCACGCTTGCCTAATGCGGATTGGTGATCATAAACCCGAGCTATGTTAGAAAAATCGAAACATACCTTTTTCTCGCCCCGGCAATCGAACTCAGGATCCTGAGATCACGGCCCGGTATTTAAACCACTAAACCAACGGAGCGTTATCTCTAATAACCTAGAATGCTCGTCTGCGAACTATCACCTAAAAAATTAACATAAAATAAGCGAACAAAAGGATTGCATGCCTCAAGTGACAATGGGCATGGCTCATAGCAAGGAGAACAGACGGTCATTGGCGCGGAAAGGTCCTCGAGTGGAGGTCACGTACAGGAAGTCGCAGCCGTGGCAGGCCCCCCACAAGGTGGACCGACGATCTGGTGGTCGCGGGAATCGATTAAATGCGGGCGGCACAGGACCAATTTTTGTGGAGAACATTGGGGGAGGCTTATGTCCAGCAGTGGACGTCTATTGGCTAAAATGATGATGGTGTTTTTTTTATGAGAAAGGGAGACAAACACGCTTACTTGTTTGTCTTTTTTTAGAAAAGGAAGCAAACGAGCAAGCGACTCACTTGATGGTATGTGATCACCGCCGCCCAGGAACATTAGCCTCACCAGAAGGAGTGGAGATGCGTTGCCGGCCTTTTAAGAAGGTATGAACTCGTTTCTTGAAGATCTTAATGTCGTACCGGTTCTGAAACACCACTGCGGGAAGTTGACTCCACAATGAAGAGGTGCTTAGGCAAAAATGACGCGTAAAGCGCACGGTGGTGGATCTCCACCTATCCAGATGGTACGGGTGGAATCCTAGTTCACGGCGTGTAGTACGGTGGTGAAATTCAGCAGCGGCTATTAACTCAAACAACTCATTAGAACACTCACCATGGTAAAAGCGGTAAAATACAAATAGAGATGCGACTTCTCTCCGCACAGCCAGAGAGTCCAAGCGATCAGGAGATGAAGCGAATAAATCCGCTACCGCCCCAACTTAGACCCATACTACTAGCACGTTTTGTACCACAAGATCCCACAATAGTAGCAATCCCGATATTGGTTACACTGTACACACTTATTGCACTGAATGGCACTTCGTACAATTGCACTTTTGAATGGCAAATGCAGTTTTGAATAGCGAATGTATATCTTCGACCATTCGTCAAGGTGCTTCGGTCTTTGTTCGATGTTTTTTTGTTTTGACAGTTACATATTGGTTTAGATCGGTTCGTTTGACGATTCAGTTGAGTTTTGGAGAAGTGATTATTACGGTAAGTGGTACAGCTGCTGTAGCATGTCTAATGGTCTAAATACTAAACAATTATTTTCTAAATAATAAAGAAACAGTGGATACGAAGGTGCTCATTCGGAACCGGTTGCAGGTTTGAATGAATCATGTTCCAAGCAAACGCTGAGCTGTGAAAATGATGCCTTTGGACGTAACTGAGATTAAACACACTTTGGTGATCGGAATGAAGACAATTCCAAAGTATTTTGTGTGATTTAAACTAAAAAAATAAACCGTTGTTTAGCTGTCATAAAAGTAAATTAATTAAAACCCATGTTTTCTAGACATAGAGTTTGAACAATAAACCGAAATAGGTATGTAATAAAAACAATAAAAAAATACACTATCATAATATTACAATTTTATAGAATAGACACTCGTAATAAATTAAATTATAGATATAAAATCAAGTTGACCCAAAAAAGAAGTATTCAATGCAATTCTTACAAGAATTGCAGGGATGCAAAAAATATCCCACATTACAAAGGAATGGCCCAAAAACGATAAAACACAATGCGCGATTCGATGCATTAATCAAAATATGGATCGCAAAAAATTAAGGATGCGTGGGCGCACCAGGAATGGTCAAGATCGAGCTGTGACTTTATAAGGGTTCTGTTAAAATGTAAAAAAAACAACGACAAAAAATCTGTAAAACGTGATTTTTTTTTGAGTTTGTTCTTATGATATCTTTAAAAACCTCGATAAAAACCTTGATAAAAAGCCAGTAAAAATAGTCTTATAATTTAAGTGACGTAGATTTATTTGATTTTAGCAAATCTGAAATTTTACGGTTGATTTAATCGAAAATAATAATTAAATCATGAACATTATTTTAGCATAAATACCTTTTTATGCATAAGGGCTGGCAAACAAGCAATCGGATGGGTAGTTATAGTTATAGCTCTATGAACAGTCGCCACTGCAGAATTAAAGAAATGCAAACCTAATATTTTTATAAATTCAATGACTGACCGGATGGCGCAATTGGTAGTGACCCTGCCTCGTACGCCAAAGATCGTGGGTTCGATCCCCACCCTGGACAAACATTCGTGCGATGAACACTTGTGTTTGTTCGGTGTCTGGGTGTAATATATGTATTTAAGTATATTTGTGTTCCTCTGTTGTCTGATATCTGTAACACAAGTGCTTAAGCTACTTAGTACGGATCAGGTCAACGTACCTATGAGATGTTGTGAGAATAATTATTATTATTATTAATTTTCTTTATAGCCAATATAATTAACAATAGCAAAAAGCATAGTAATTTTGATAAAATAATGAACATTACTGTTAGTTAAACAGACTAAAATAACTTCCGTCAATACTTGGATGCACATGAACGTTGATGTTGTAAACACACACGAAATTTATCAATAATAAAAAAAGACACAAAATAGCTTACCATAATATATTCGACGGGAACCAGTCAAAAATATATTTAAAAACAAACTGAGATTAGAATTACCTACGAGTATGTAGTAACTTATTTTGTTAAGACTCAACCGATCCTGCAGACAAACTGTATAAACAGTTTTGCAAGACAAGTGTAATTTGTATACTAAAGGAGACCCTCGCACTTTCATACATTTTTGGTCCAAATATGAAAGTGCCGGCCAAAAGATTTTTTTTGCTGTATTCTGATAATACTTGCCCTCTGAAGTTCAAATGTCAAAATTTGGCAGAAAAAAAACATCTTTTTGCTAATTAACTCACTGAAAATGTATGAAAAAATGTTGATTTTTGTTCTTAAATAAAATCAAAGATAAGACTCTACAGCTTTGGTTTCGTAGTAGGAAATACTCAGGGGGATCAGTCCTCTAGAATACAGCAAATTTATTTTCTGACCGCCACTTGGACCAAAAAAGAGGATGTCCTTTGTTAGTTTAATAATAAATAAATAAATAAATATCATCAGTATTAAAAGTATAACTCTCCTACTATACAGCGAAAGATCCCTAAACCAACCAGACATCTTTGAAATTCTTGGCTTAGTATTTTATTGTGTTTACAGAACACTGATTGTAGGGACAACAATAAAATATAGAGCGACCTTTAGTCGGTAACAAACGATATTCGCGGTAATTCTAAGAATTCGTAACATTGGGTCGAGACTTACCGGCGCACTGTAATTTATAGAACGACCTATTGTCTAGTATCTATGTTAGCCAATGTCTGGTGACTGGGTTAAATATTTTGACTGGATTTTATACTTTGTTACCTTTTTGTTCTTGGCAAGGCTAATTATCAATAATGTTAAAAAATTATCACTTTTCCCTCAAAAGTGATGTTGTAGCATAACAATTATACATTATTGTAACTTACATTAACTTAATCGTAATTTTTTACGTAATAGAGGTTGCATGTATTCGTTTCGTACATTTGGGTGAGTTAGATATTTTCACATCGATTAACTTATCCGTACTAATACCGTGGGAGAGCCAAGCTTCGGCATGAATGGGCCGGCTTGACCGGAGTGATACCACGGCCTCACAGAAAACCAGCGTGAAGCAGCACTGTGCTATGTTTCGGTGCATGAGTGAGGGTACCGGAGGCCCAATCCGGGGGATAGGGGGGTTTAAAGGTTGGCAGCGCACTTGTGGTTCCACTGGTGTCACGGGTGTCCATGGGCGGCGGAAATTGCTTACCATCAGGTGATCCGTCTGTTCGTCTGCCTACCTATTACATAAAACAAAAACCATCCATCCATATTAATATTACTAATGGGATAATGTACGTGTGTATAGTTGAAAAGGATTTGCGTACACTTCTGGCGGATGACTGGCAGGAGGTGGCGCAGGACCGACCTAGATGGAGACTCTTATTATCGGAGGCCAAGGCTCACTTTGGGTCGCTGCGCCAACCTAGTTAGTTAGTTAGTATGTATGTGCGTCTGTTTTTTATCCGTCTTTCACGAGTAAAACGTAATTACGTGCTTTTTAAGTGGAATTAGTAGAAGGGATGGTGGTAATATAGGCTACTTAAGGCAAACTCAATTTCAGACGAGTGATGCTTAGAACTTCGCTCATCTGGAATTCGGTATATTATGCACTAGCGTGCATAAAAATTAGATGGTATTGGTCGTAAACCGAAAACACTAAACGCTTTTGCGCTGCAGTATGCACCATCATGCAAAGCGCCATCTATTGATAAAATAAGGATACAACCAATAAGAAAAAGAAACACAAACACTTCCTAAAAGAGTACAACTTTAACTTTCCAAAGCTAAAAACAGTTTGACAACACCGCGCAAATTCGCAGAAATAAATCTTGATAGTTCTCAGATTAATCTCTGCTTTACGCTTTAAAACTTCACTTTTATTATCCCGAGCCAAAGTTCATTAGCTTCGCATAAAGCGAGTGCGGGTAATTACATTTTAGAGCGGTCTTCCTACGCAGGTCGTAAAGCTAAAGTCAGCAAAACTGCGAGGGCTAAGACAAAACGAAACTGTTGAGAGAGGGCGTGGCGGGCTGGTGCAAGGCATAAGATAAAGCGATTGTCTTTTTAATAACCATTTATCTATTTTTCAATACTTTTATCTGTTTAATTCAACCGTGACTCGACTGGAGTGATACCACGGCCTCACAGAAAACTGGCAAGCAGCACTGTGCTGTGTTTCGCTGCGTGAGAGTACCGGAGGCCCAATCCGGGGAAAAGGGGAGTCTAAAGGTTGGCAGTGCACTTGGAACTCCACTGGTATCCATGAACGGCGGCAATCCCTTACCATCAGGCAATCCGTCCACTCGTCTGCCACCTATCACATAAAAAAAATGTATTCTAATACATATTATAATATCTATTCCTCTTTATCTTAGCGTATATTTCCCAAATGCTTACAAAACATCACTCTGGAGCCCGGATCCAAATCGTAACCCAAAAACTATTGCATATAAACGTTTCATTTAATTTGTTTTTAGCTTAAACCGGACTCAGAAAAAAATGTTTTAGAAGAAATCAGGAATGCATTAACTGATAAAAAAAAATGTTAATAAACTTTTAAGAAATTTTCATTTTTAAAAGGCTTGTTAGTGGTTTCTGACTCTTCTGATGTTTAGGTATCCATGAACGATAGTAATCACTTACCAACAGGTGATCCATCGGCTTGTCCCCCTTTTTTGTCTATTTCGAAGTCAGATGTCAGTCAAAAGTATGTGATGTTGGGAAATGTTAATTTATTTATATTTATTTATTTCGGTAAAATAATAAATATAGCTTATAGCTATATAAGCTTTAATACTTATTAAAATTATCTTAAATATTTTTTAAAATTTTGAAAATGTAGAAAAACTGCTTTATTTGATTTCTAAACAATAGTGATCCTAAATAAAAAAAATAGGCTAAGATTAACAAAAGATCGTGGGTTCGAGACCCACCCGAAGACTGTCGAATTTTAAGTGCGTTTAAATTGCAAAAGATTTCTGTAACCAAAAAATTTATAGCTACCCACAGAACCCTGAATGGATGATTCTGACTCGAAAATAACCAGTTTTTTACACTATCTCCGCTTATCACTTGGACCACTCGTAAAAAATACAAAGAGCGGTAAACTTTGTCATCTGTTTAATGTTGAATGTAAACACGACGTTTATGCGCCCGCGCAAGATCAGCGTGCATCAGCTGTTATGCAGCGGCAATTAAAATTTTATACGCGACGTGCGAATATTTTACCCTGTTTTGAAATTACTTGAAGCTTCTTTTTTTATTATGTGAGAGGTGGCGGACAAGTCGACGGATCATCTGATGGTATGTGATTGCCGACGCCCATACACACTCGCAAGATCAGAAGTGTCAGAAGTGTGCTATAGAGCCTGAGACTGCCTAGGTGGCGCAGTGGTTAGTTGGTCGCACTTTAAAGCGACGGCTGCGCAAGAGGTCCCAGGTTCGATCCCCGGGTCGGGCCAAAATTTGTACTTATGTTTTCGGTAAGAAATTCTTAGTGTTAGCCCGGGGTCTGGCATTTGGCGGTCTTGTACCCCTGTGCTTCGGTAAGCACATTAAGCCGTTGGTCCTGCACCCGATTCCTCTCCGGTTGTGTCACGTGGGTGTCCCATCGGAATACGAGGGTAAGGGAAAAGAGAGTGCACTTTTGTTTGCGCACACATTTGACATTACTTTTTGTATTTTTCTTTCTTAATATTAGGTACCCACTTGCATTTCTATTAAACAACCAAGTGATTATCAGTGGAAACTTGTAATTGGCCCTCAATGTTTTTTTTTCTGTGACTGTATCCCTAAATCTAGCTGTACGTTTTCCAAAAACTTGTAAAATAAAATTAAAAAAAAATATAATATATCCTGCGTACGTGGCTGATCGTTGAATAATCGGTTGAAGAAGATTATTGCAGAGCCTGAGCCCCCACTTAGCACAGATGCTGCTTCACGCCAGTTTTTGTGAGGTCATGAGGTATCTATCACTCCGTTTGAGCCAGCCCATTGGAGGAACCAGATCAATAATTGGTCTGATCATAGCAACACGTTCAGAATGATCATTTTAGAAATTAAAGATATCCACAATTTGAGAAACTATTTTCTTTTTATGTGATAGGTGGCTGACGAGCAGACGGATCACCTGATGGTAAGCGATTGCCGCCGCCTATGGACTCCAGTGGAGTTACAATTACTCTGCCTTAAACCCCCCTTTCCCATTGGATTGCGCCTCCAGCACCCTCACTCACGCAGCGAATAACAGAACACTGCTGATTCACGCTGGTTTTCTGTGAGGCCGTGGTATCACTTCAGTCGAGCCGGCCCATTCATGCCGAAGCGTGGCTCACGCACGGTCAATTATCCAAAAGGGTCAGCCCAATCCTATTGGAACCTATGATCTCCCGTTCAGGAATCGAAGTTTTCAACCACTCAACTCTTTTCGCTCCCTGATTAGTATTTTTAGTATCTATATCTATACTAGTTATTATGTAAATCCTACAGTCAGCGGCAACGCTTAAAGGTAATCTTAAAACACGAGACGCATGATGTAATCGATACCTAGCGCCATCTATTGATATTAAGAGAACTAATATTCCAAAACGAAGTGGGAGTGGGCCACTAGTCTTTGAATAAAATACGAATCATCATCATCATCATCATCAGCCCATTTAAGTCCCCACTGCTGGGGCACGGGCCTCCTTTAATCACATGAGGGGTAATTGCCATACTCACCACGCTTGGCAGACGGTTGGCGAGGGTTTTGATATAAATGCAGAGTTTTCCTTCTCTGGGTGTTGATGATCATGCCAGCAGCTTTACCTTAGTCGCCTTTTACGACACCTCGGTAAGAGTGAGGGTGACCTATTCTACTCTGCCGGGGACCACACGGCGTAAAATACGAATATAAATACCTATATCAAGCTAACATTGTCACTCATATCATAAAAAAGAAATGTCAAAAAATCTTTCGGTTTCTTTTCGTATAGCCAACTGTGTGATTATTTTCAAATAAAATATAAGTCTAGGTCACCTGAACAGTAATAAGGAATCGATTGATACTTTATCATCAAAATCGGCTGGGTGGTTTAGGCAGAATCTTGGTATATACAAGCATATTTACAAACTTAAATACTCACATACTTACAGACGAAAATCATAAGTCTTCCTTTTTGGCTTTACCGTAGTCGACGACGTAAAATATTTGATTCGAAGCGCGTTGATGTCTTTTACACCGAGACTCGAAAATAGTATTTGATGAGAAACACAATGAATGAATTTAACTGAACATAGACAACATATATCATGTAAGAAATTTTGTTTTACGGTTGGTAAATAATCTTCCCATCAACAGCTACTAAAAATCTAAAAATAATCCAAAGAATGTCTAAAAACTAAACAGTTAACTTTCAAGACAGGCTACGCCATCTGTCAGCGCCACCCGGAACTTCGACCGTCGCGTGCGCAAGCACCTGCAGCTTGCACGCGTGATTTATTGGATGGCGCGCAGGCGCGTATGGGAAACTGTACATTCTGATAACCAGTCGGTTCTTATTAGTTGGGATTTTGTTGTGGCGGGTTTTGTTTTGCTTTTGGTATATTTTTCGAGAAGGCTTATTTAAGGGTACGTTATTAGCATTTTGTTATGGTTCTATGAAATGTTATTCTTTATTTCGGACAGCAGTTAGATCCATTGAAAATATAAGTATAATTTAAATATCTGCGAGTATAGATCGTGCATTTTTTTTTATGCTAGTGGCGACAAACGAGCAAGCGAGTCACCTGATGGAAAGCAATCATCGCCGCCCATTAACATCCGCGAAATCAGAGAGATCGCTCATGCGTTGCCGGCCTTTTTAAAAAGGAATACACTCATACCGCCCATACCGTTTTTTATCCGTCTTTCTCTTTTATCGAGAGCATTATACTAATGAAAACAAACATTTTCCCACAAGGAACATAGGGTGTATATTTAAAAAAAAAATCTCCTTCCCATACAAACGTAATCAGCTTATTGGTGTCAATTGTATAGGGAGGCATTTTTTTTTGAGATTAGACCTTATGTTCCTTGGGGGAAAATGTTTGTTATCGTCAGTATAATACCCTAGATAAGGGAGTAAGACGGTTAAGGTGACGGGTAGGGCACACTAGCGACACCAATTGATTTAAATTGTTAGCAACTAAACCGGATATCTTTTTAACAATTTCGAAACTGTAGCCTCTCGAAAAACTTTTATACTATTTATTTAATACTTACACTTAACTTTTGAGTCAGTGTTTGTACTCAAATTTTGAATTACCACCAAAAACGGCCACTTATGGTGTTAATCCAAATTTCAAGTGCAACAACAGATCAAAAAGTAGTGCACAATTATTAAATAAATAGTATAAATGTTTGCTTAGAGACTCGCGTTCTGAAATTGTTATTAATAGATCCGGTTTAGTAACTAACAATTTATCTATCGATTGGTGTCGCTAGTGAGGGCTACCCGTTGCCTTAAAAAAAACCGGTGAATTTTTTTTTTCAAGTTTTACGTATTAATAAAAGAAAAAATCAGAACCCTAATATGAACTTCATTTTGGCTATCTCTAAGATTGTCTCTGTGTCTAGACTCTTTTTTAAGAAATTTAAACACTATACCCTATACAACATTGTGCATGTTATTTAATAAATAGTATAAGTGTTTGCCGAGAGGCTGTAACCACGATTTTTTTTAAATAGATCCGGTTTAGTTGCTACAAATTGAAATCGATTGACGTCGCTAGTGTGCCCTACCCGTCACCTTAAGCCATTGGTCCTGATGTCTTTCCAATCGCATCACTTGTGTTTACGCACACACTTGAGCACTACAATATATCCTGCTTAGGTACATGGCTGATCACTTTATTATTATATTCTAATATGTAGCTTTATTAATATATTCTAATAAGACTAAATGTGGGAGAGCCACGCTTAGGCATGAATGGGCCGGCTCGACCGGAGTGATACCACTGTCTGACAGAAGACTGGCGTGAAGCAGCGCCTGCGCTGTGTTTCGCCGTGTCAGTGAGGTTAGGTTAGGGTTAATCTTAGAGATTAAAAGGTTGGCAGCGCACTTGTGACTCTACTGGTGTTGCGGGTGTCCATGGGCGGCGGAATTGCTTACCATCAGGTGATCCGTCTGCTCATCTACCACCTCTCATATAAAATGAAGGCTAAAGGTTCTCCTCTTAGTTTTTCTAAAATTGATTTCATATTTCAATCATTTTACACATCGATGCATCTACTGCATACCGTTACATAACTTCATATGTCAAATGTCACAACAATTTGACATAGTTACATATATGTAAATTTTCACTAAAGAGGATCCTTGGTCAATAGAAATTATGAATTGATAGTATTTGTGTTTGCAAGATCCGATTCCGGAGATCGCACCAAAAACCTATGCCATTTATATTAACAGACAGTGAACTGACAGTGTAAAAAGTAAAGTATTAGCCTATAACTGTCCCACTGCAGGGCAACGGCCTCCATCATAGAAATCAAGTCATCGCTACTATGATGGGATTTGGCTTAACCACCACGCTTGCCAAATGCGGATTAGTGATCACAAACCCCGAGTTGCTCGAAAAATTCGAAACATACTTTTCGCTCGACCCGGGAATCGAACCCAGGACCCCGAGATCACGGCCCGGTACTTAAACCACTAGACTAACAGGGCATTGACAGTGTACGTATAATTATATATATTCGATCTTTACGATCAAAGCAAGCCCCGTTTGGGTCCGTGGTAGTGAACACTGCCCATGGTGCAGGGGTTGCGGATTCGATCTTCGTACAGTACAGATATTTGTGTGCATGAACATGTCTGTTTGTATTGGTCTGGGTATTTTCTATGTATTATAAGTATGTATTTACAAAAGAAAATTATTAAATGCATATATTTGTAATTCCGCTGTTGGTTCTGATATCCGTAACATAGATGCTTAGCTATCTCGGAGTCAGATATTAATCTGACTCCGAGATAGCTACATTGGTATGTGATGTTGTGAAATATAAAAAAAAATATATGTGTAAGTAATCGACAATAAACAAGTAGATAAAACATTGGTTGTAACGATTGATCAGTTGATTTATCATTAGATCGAATGATCCTTAACAATTTTGCTGTAAGTTTTTATTAAATAGAACAATTGCGATTTGATTCTCTATGTCAGACAAGACATTTCGGATTGTCATGTATACCCTACCAAATGGGTTTAGGTTTTCTATCTTAACTTTTATCTACATATAAGGGATGTATAAGAAATCGTATATAATCATTCTTTGTAGCCGCTTTATAACCAGTCACGCTAGCAGATTGGATGACCACAAATAACGGGAAGTAAACCACCTACATTACCTAAAAGTCAATGATGAACTTATAAGTTAAAATCTAATGTGAAAGTCTTGTTGGAAATGTTAGAAAATAGTTCCAAGTATGTCTTACTTCCAATTAGGAATCGGGAAAGAATGTGTATACCGGACTTATTTGGTTAAAAACGTTTTGTGCTTATAAATTCAATCGAATGACATTGTTTTGACTTATTTTATGAAATGGAGCCCTATTCTTTAAGTCCTATTATAGAATTGTTAGTAGTTCAACGTAAGTCTTGAAGAAAGGCTTTTCTTTGTAGATCTTGTTCGACATAGCAAAAGCCTAATTGAAAACGTTGGCCAGTTATTTATTTAAATAAAAATATAGCACCTCACATGATTTTTCAAGCAACTCGTTAATTGCAATTAGTTTAGATGCAATAGGTCAATACAGTAAAACAATTACATACATTAAACTACTGAATATTAACCTCCCTGCTTTTGTCTTTAACTTAACTCTTCTTTTTTTAACCCCCGACGCAAAAACGACGGGGTGTTATAAGTTTGACGTGTGTGTGTGTGTGTGTGTGTGTGTGTGTTTTGATTTTGTTTTTTTTTTTTGCTTAAAAGATGAATAAGGAGGGAGTATTCTTAGCTATGTTGGATAAAAATCGATCCAAGATGGCCGCCGTCAGAAAATGACGAATAACTTATTTGTTGTTCCATCGGCCTCAATATAGGTATCAAATGAAAGAGCTTTAGTTGTGTCGGAGGATTTTTAAATTTTAAATTTATTAGTTATTGCTTTTTTCTAGACATCTAAAAAAATATATCTGACCTCAAAGCGAGTAGGTTTTCCTGTTTTCGGAAGCAATTAAGGAATTACAAATGTACACTGAACAAACGCAAGTGTTCATCAAAGAAATGTTTATCAAGTGTAAAAATCGAACTTAATTCCGCGCCAACAAAGCAGACCCGCGGCAAAACACAGAACTTAAATTTAAATTTCATTGTTTATAAATCTCAGATTTGAATGCTGAAGGTAACAGCAGTGGCACCTTTCGAGGGACATGTTTGGTGGCGGAAATTTTACGACTTTAACTGGCGTCTCAGATATCTAGCCACTTATAAGCCCTCGATTTTTCGTTTTACTTCGAGGAATCCCTCCGAAAAATTCCAGAATACTCCTGTTTTATCAAAGGCGGCGCACGCGCACAAAAAACGTCAACGGCAGCAATTTGTTGCCTCCGGTGCGGGAGCGCTGTCACGTGACCCATTGTCCAACGGGAACTCAGAGGGCCTAATTTAAAGCAGACGTTACGACCAAATCGGAGTTTCCCTCTCTTTTTTACACGCGCTGTGTTTCTCTTTTGTTTGGATGCGACAGATATATTCTCTTTCGTTACGGGATTGAAGTGCCTCCATTGAAAGACACACACGAGTTTTGTTTAGCAACTTGACATAATTCTGAATATGTACCTATATCAAGCGATTGATGACATGAATCATATTGTCTTAGAAACTACACCGATCATATTATTTATAATTGCATTTTTATCCGATAAAATTTGTAGGCGATAAGTGTAACTACTGACTTTTTATGGGTTCTTATCGGTAGATATAAGTACACTGTTTTTTAACGTTTACATCCCGAAAACCTTATAATAGGTAACGCGAATAAAGTCCATTTAGCATGTTAAATCAACAAAATAAGCTAAAAAAAATCAGCTGTTCCATAGATTGTTGCCGGGTGCTAATTAAATTTTGCTGTGTTCACTTCTGGTTGAGCCGGCTCATTCATGCCAAAGCGTGGCTCTTCCGCGGTCACACATTAATTATTTGTTAAGATAGATATACTTTAAATACTAAAATACAAGTAAGAATCTATGCATAGCAAATACTTAAATGTACAATGCAACGCGAAAGTTTAAAATCATATTTAAATTTTAGAAAGAATGATTTTCATTGGTTTTTTTTGGGTAAAGCATTTTTTTTGCAATTTATTCTTAAGTTAATAATGTACTTAAAAAAAAATTGACATTCTTCGGGTGGGACTCGAACCCACGATCTTTTGCTAACCGGGCAACTGCTTTACCGACTAAGCTACCGGAGACCTTGGTATTTCCTAAGTACTTTTTGCTTCGCCATGAGCCGATGCACTAACAAAATTCGAAAAAATGACACACCAAGTTCGAGTCCCACCCGAAGACTGTCGAAAATTTTTTTGCAATAATTTCTACCATTAATCACATTTATGGTATTTACACGAGGTTAATCAAGTCCCCCGTATTAATCAAAACTGTACATAAAATCTCATACATCTAGCATATTGTAATAAACTTTAATGGCCCAACTTCAAAACAGTGATACCAATAAAATCGCATAGAAGCGACCGTAATCAGGAAAGCTAAATGGCGTTTAAGAATAATGTAAATTTTATGTTCGTGCAAGCAGGTTACCTCAGAGATGCACATATTATGCGAATGGTTGGAGACCATAAAGTTAGCCTCATCAGCCTGTGAGGCTGTGACCTGTGCTCCATTGCGTAAGGTTCAAGAGTCGGTTGGCAAATAGTAAGGATTTCATACTCGTATTTGAAGGAATAAGTCTGTATACTTTATCTTAGCAATTGGATGAGAATGTCTTCTTGACGGAAAGTCATAGGTTCGAATTCTTGTCCTCTTATACGAGTATTTGTGCGTATTTCTACCTGCGGCGAATAAGAAAATCATCGGGTATTTTTTTTTTCTCCCTCGTTTGTCTGTCTCGATGGTATTTTGCAAGAGACTCTACCTTTTTCTCAAAGGGTTGTGGGTTGTTCAGTATATCTTGGTGTTATATCATATACATTAAAGTAAATATGTATTTCTGGTTACTTTGATGAATGTTATTTTAGTATTCAATAAGTTAAGAAAATTAAAACTATAATAGTATCGATTGAAATAAAATGCACTAAATATAAAAAAGAAGGTAAATTTTAATTATGATAAATACAAATTGCTTATGCCTACTTTTTACTTATAAAACATTAAGAAAAATATATCTTTAAGAACCTGAATGATTATATTAAATGTGAAAAAATACATCTACATCCTTCATCGCTTGATTTATAATTATCAATTTTTCATTATAATGAGGATGATTACAATAATGATACATGCACTCCGCATTATAAATTACCTTACAATACAACACACGGATAAAAATATCACGTGACGTAACCACTTTAATGCGGTCACACACAGTCTGCACAATTAAATACCGCATTAATTGCTTTGTACTTGGCATATGTCACATATCCCCCCTACGCGTGATCTACAAACCCCCCACTTTAAGAGGGCAGTCATTGCCCCCCTATAACGGTACAGGCGGGGCTTGAGTCGCACACGCCAATCGCGCAAATGCCCTGCGCACGGGCCGATGATCTAAGCGAATGATCTAGCGTGCTTGTCATTTAGCAGGCACCGGATTGGTCAGAGATACATTTTCATCTCGCCACAAATTCGGATCGCGATCTAGTTTCGATAGCTCACGTCTTTATCGATCGTTAATGTCATTCTGATTTACTGATCGACCTTTGACCCAATTTTTGCTTAACCTTTTTAGTCATAATTTATGCTAATTGTATGTCAATTCTAATTCTCATTTACATTATTATCCAACATAAGGTAGTGATCATAAATTATAAGTTACAAAACCGCAATGCATCGCACATTGACACGCCTCTGCAAGGGATCAATAAATATTGCAAGAGCCACCTGCGTCTACGCCGATACAAAACAAATAAATTATCCGATGCAGCGACGACCTAACAAAATAGCAGCGCGCAGCCATACAGTACGTGTTTTATGAACCTATAACGCATTGGGAAAGTAACTGTAAATTGTGGACGCGGCCGGCCCGATCGGCGTCCGCGTGCCGACTGACTGATGAGCTAGCCATAACCTCTGATAATAAGTGAAAGGGACCACGATAGAGTGCGGGAGCGCGCGCGAGCGGGACGGCGCGCGTATCTTCTTCGGTGATCGAGAAGTGCAAGATGAGTATACAGTCACACACGGACCACATCCGAGTGAGGCTCGGGGACGGTTTAAAAAACGAACCGCGCGATTCACGCTGCGCGTACGCAAGGGCGCGCGCGTTCGATTTTCGAATTCGCGATTATTTTTTTATGTACGCGGACTGTTAGAAACTTTTTTGAGTTTGTTCTTAAGGATTTTTGGTTGTGCCAGTGATTGTTAGTGTTGAGTGCTGTATGATGAAAAACAAATTTTCTTAGAAGTCGAGAGGAGAACGTTTTTTCTTCGCTATTTTCGTAAGGAGTTCCTGAGTCCTGCGGTATCGCAACTATCAAGGTTTGTTATTTAATATTGTATTTTAACAATAACAAGTACTTGTGGTTCAATTATTAAAGCACTTTTTATATAGAGCTCTAAAATTATTGACGTAATGTACTTTTTGTTTTGACATAAAAACTTGTCATTGACCAACTGGATACTTAATCCGGTAGATTTATAATGTAGTATATTTTCAGTTTAAATATAGCTTAGACAAGTTTTTGAATAAGTATCAATTAAGTTATAATGTAGACACATAATTATTATCGCAAATATGTGATCTTATCTACGTTCAATTTACAAAGTTCATCTTAACGAAACATAATAATGATTTTGTAATGATTGCTTCAACTTCAACCTCTGCTATTTAGTACAAGACAAGATGATTGTATTCTTCAGACCTAATGACTTCTAACTATATGCAGTGAAGTGATTTAAAATGATATTACAAGGTTTATTAAACATTCGAACCACGATTCACGATTTTTGCGCCCACGACCTAGAATCCTGTTAGAATCTGACAATATGATTCATCCATCACATACCTATTTTATAAGTCAATTTAATATTTAATTTATTACGTTAATTCTAACGTAGATGTGTTTTTTGTAAAATATGGCGTTTTAGGAAAACAGTCATCATCATGATCAGCCCATTTAAGTCCCCACTGCTGGGGCACGGGCCTCCCTCAATCACATGAGGGGTAATTGCCATACTCACCACGCTTGGCAGACGGGTTGGCGAGGGTTTTGATATAAATGCAGAGTTTTCCTTCTCTGGGTGCTGATGATCATGCCAGCAGCTTTACCTTAGTCGCCTTTTACGACACCTCGGTAAGAGTGAGGGTGGCCTATTCTACTCTGCCGGGGACCACACGGCCGGTACGGTAGGAAAACAGTAGGTATTGAAATAATATGATTAAATACACAATTTATTATAAATACACAGTGGAAAATTGTTGTCAATGATGATTGAATTAAAAATTTAACTGAACACAACATGAACTTACAAAAATAATGAAAACTAGGTTTAACAAGACTTATGCAACAAATTAATTAACTCACCGCCGAGCTAATGGTTGAAATACGCACATACCTAGATTTGAAAAATCCAGTGGTGCATGTTCGGATTCAAACCTAAGACCTCTCGTATGGAAGACATATATTTAGCTTCATACATTTTGCATTACTTATATATTTTGCATTCTACGTCTTAGTTGTGGCTCTGAAGTGATTTGAGATATAATAAAGATATAAATTGTGCAGGTACCTGTCAATCGGAGATGCAATTATTTTGATAGATTAAAATAATATCTGATATATTTTTATTATAACCTGTTAGGTTTTGATTTAATTATACCGTTGTAGTTAAACTGGACTGCACTGCCAGTGCACTTTCTGCATGACCCAAAGGTTGACTTGTAGAGAATGCTTCTTGGCATTAAGTTCGCCTTATTGTATCAAAATTTGTGCAATAAAAGTTTAAATAAATAATAGTAATAAACTGGAGATTTTTCCATGTTTTGTGCCTCTTTTAGCTTTTGCCCGCGGCTTCCCTCGCATTAGAAAGAGACAAACTGCCTACATTACTCTCTATCATTTCGTCACTCCATTTTGTCGTGAAACACAGACAAATAGATAAATAAACACAAACTTTCACATTTATTATATAAGTATTGATTTGTAGCATGTTATTATTTTACTATTATTATTATGATATAGGTGGCAGACGAGCCGACGGATCACCTGATGGTAAGCGATTACCGCCACCCATGCAACACTAGTGGTGTCACAAGTGCGCTATAATATATATTATATTTGGATAAGGTGTTTGTTCTTTTGTCTTTTTTATATTTAACAAAAATATATATGCGATTTCAATACCTAAATATAATGCACGGCTCACACGATATGTGTCTACACACGAAGGGTTATCAATGTGGTTTATGATTGATCACATATCAAGATGAATCATAGAAATAATGTGTCTCTACACACTACCTCTAGGTACTATAGTCCTTTCGCTTTATCATGATATCGGTGACAGCAGGACAGAGTTATACGTAAGTCACACGCTAGAAAGAGACTAAACGTGAAAATGTATCGATTTTGACATCTGTCACCCATATCATGCTAAAGCGGAAGGAGCATTAACTTACTTTTAAAGGAGAAGAAAATAAATATTGTAAAACTAAAATATGATACAGATGCCATTTTTAACGTTGTTGACTTTGACAATTGAATTTATGCAAACAACCCATAAACAAGTAATCTAATAAAAATAGATTTTGGTACAACTCAAGAGATTTGGCCGTTAGATGCATTAGAGCCAACCAAAGTCTTCCACATCTCCTTTATTTGTTTGATATGTGTATATTCATAAAATAATCTTGGCGGTTTCTTGATATGTGTATATTCATAAAATAATCTTGGTTCATCATCATCATCAGGCCCATTTAAGTCCCCACTGCTGGGGTACGGGCCTCCCTCAATCACATGAGGGGTAATTGCCATACTCACCACGCTTGGCAGACGGGTTGGCGAGGGTTTTGATATAAATGCAGAGTTTTCCTTCTCTGGGTGCTGATGATCATGCCAGCAGCTTTACCTTAGTCGCCTTTTACGACACCTCGGTAAGAGTGAGGGTGGCCTATTCTACTCTGGTTGAATAGCAAGAATATTAGTTCTTCTTCGGCAACTAGTTGTGAATCTCAGTTGCCAATGTGGCTGGAGGGATTACACCTACGCGCTCATGTGTTATTTCCTCATTTGACTCTGACCTGACTCTTACCTTAATGTTAAAATGTGTGGGCCAATATCAATTCAGAAGTTTTGACAGACAGTAGAAACGTCAATTTGTGGTTTTCCTTATCAACGGTTTCTTTGACGATCCGTTTACCAGTGGCATAAGCGCAAGTGTCACCGTTGCGAATCTCACAACATTACAAATGTATGTTGAGGAAAGACGAAGATATTGTTGATTCTGAGTGTTTTTAAAACCATTTTTTGTTTTTATTCCCACAGCATAAACTGGTGTTCCGTATGCGATGATTTCAGGCTCGATACGTAGAATTCACGAATGTTCAAATTGTAAAAAAAAAAGAAATTCGCGATTGGTCCAAGTTGCTATTGGACCCGTTACGCGCGATGTTATCTGCGTTTATTATTATTAATCATTATGCTGGAATCGAACTCTATTCTACAGCGATTATTTTTTAAAATATTAAGAGAGAAAAATAAACAAAACACGTTTAAAAAAATTAAAATACGTTTATTTGCCAAAAGAAATAGTTAGCCATTGTAGATACATTTTCTGTGACTCCCACACTAGGCAGAGCCTGTCCTGTGAGGGCCAAAATAAGCGTTACTTTAGATACAGATTGGCTATTGTCAAAATACATATAAAACATAGCTAGCAATATTAAGCTTAGTTAGGTGACGCTTCCGAAAAGTGGGTAGAAATAGATAAATTAAATGAATATAAAAAAAGTTTTCGACGAGCAATAAATTTAAGTAATTATATATAAAAAAACTAACAAACAAAGATACTTATGCCGATATTGCCGATGATGCCGGCGTGAAGCAGCACTGTTCTGTGTTTCGCTGCATAAGTGAGCGGAGGCCCAATCCGGTGGAAAGCGGGGTTTAAAGGTTGGCAGCACACTTGTGACTCCACTGGTGTCACGGGTGTCTATGGGCGGCAGCAATAGCCTACCATCAGGCGACTCAGTCTGCTCGTCTGTCTCCTATCATAAAAAAAATCTTGATCTATTTGTTACATAAATCATTTGTTTAAACCAAAAAGGTTAAACACGCCAGTTCTAGACAGTTGCATAAATAGATATAAATAGGATTAGCAAAGATACAAATCGAAGCATGTTAGCATGCAAAGATAGATCGAAATCTACGTTGTGTTTACACATTTGATTGATTCCTAACATGCGTCATATCACTCTCACGAACGCATGGAAGATGATTGATCGTCAAACCGCAAGCTGAGCTATCAGAAATTGCTTAATAGAATTACTGAGTTCATATCACGAGTTAGAGGTAACCTTGAATCATTACGGCTCTAAATATTGGGATATGGTAAATTATGGAGCAATTGTTGCAGGTAGGTTGAAAAGTTTGATTTTTGAACAAATGTCTGATTTTAAGAAAATGCATCCTATCTATAATCACTGACCCATCGATTCTGATAAGTACCACTCTAAACTATGATTTTGAATGATGTGAACTAAACTGACAGGCGTCCATGTGTCATTCTCATAAAATTTTGTTACTTTTGACAGATGCAAAGTCTCAAAATGTATGGGAAATTGACGTTTGCATCTGTCAGTTTAGTTCGCATAATTCAAAATCAGAGTATGAACACAATCGCGGGAATGTGACTTTGACTGACTTCAACTGTTGACTTACCTAACAATATTCTCAATAAGTTTCTTCACAGAAGCGAAATGTCTTCGGGTATAACCATATTTAAAAAAAAATTACATTGACAAGGTTTGAAGTGTCTATGATTGCTTTTTATACCTCTTTTGTATCTTTACTCTTATTAACGGTATGGTTTAGTTTAACAATGAGTAGTATACTGATAATGATATTAAAAAACAAATATTGATTTGTATGTGTTTATAAGAAACAAAATGTTAAATTTAGTTAATTTAAAATTTAAACAATCGTTTACAAAGATACCCTTCTATTTGTACAAACATTCGAAAAGGTAAATAACGAATATTGTGAAAGGCCTACTTCGACACTTTTACTGCAACGTTCATTAAATTATGTTTTCAAAAGTTTCTCATGCGTTGAACTATTTAAATATTAATCGTCATTACATTAGATTGATATTATATTCGTATATCTATAGTGATATGTTTAGATATGTTTCAGCCATCGTGATAGTGTGTAATACGTCTTAATTAAGTTAAGACTGTCGCAATGCGTTACAGTGAACCAGGAAACCAGTATGAGAAATTACACTAATATGTACAAATAGTTCATTAATGTCTTGATGCATTTATATTATGAAATATTAGTTTTTGCGTAAATCTAATTTTTGGCAGTAAAACACGAATGAGAACTTTTTTTAATAGACAGACATTTGGTCGCCATCTCTTCTTTTCCTTCTTTAGCAGCATGTATATGCCCACTGCAGAGCATATGCTTCTTCAATTTCTCTCCACTTTCTTTTGTCGTCGGTTTTACTGGACCACGCCACTCGAGATTGAGCCTTGATGTCATTGGCACCCTCTCACCTGATGATAATAAATGATATAGCCTAGGATGAACCATTAAGATTTGTGACATCAATTTGATTTACCTATAAAATTTATCTACATGTTAATGTAATATTTTGAAACAAATACCTAATTTTTATAAAATCTTCCAATAATTATTGACTTCAAGCGTTATGAGCGCTATGGAATAAGAGGTTCATAAGTATGAATTAATTTATTTTCTTTCTTTATTATCTTTGAAGATTCAAACTTTACACTGGTAAAATAACAACTATGTATATTCTAATTGGGCATTTGAACCATTTCTAAAAGGAATTAGTGCTTATTAATTATCGTTTTTTTTTTGTTCCCAGTAATTTTTAATTTCAATTAATGAGGAAGTAAGAATGTTATTCGTTAAAAAATAATTCACAATTCCTATTCTTGCTGCCACTAAATTAAGTTCTTTTCAAACCATAATGACCATTATAAATTAAGATTCACACAAACACACAGATCCAGATCCTCAGAGAAAACCGGCGTGAAACAGCACTGTGCTGTGCTTCGCTGTGAATCCGGGGGAAAGGGGGGCTAAAAGGTTGGTAGCGTACTTGTGTCTCCACTGATTTCGCGGGTGTCTATGGGCGGCGGCAATCGCTTACCATCAGGCGAACCGTCTGCTCGTCTGCCACATATCACATAAAAAATATATTCTTTTCTCATATTTCTCACATCTTTAAGGCTACATTTGATTATAGGCAAAGATGAATTTCAATATGGTAAACAAACGCCTTCTCCCTTCAATCATTGAAGTTTCTTAACCCTTAAAACACTCTTCATAATCAGGTACTGTGTATGCGCAAGGTAAGGCGTAAGGTAAGAGAATTTGAAAAAGCGACTGGATCTCCCGTAGTTTTATTGCAATCCTATTTTGGAAATGGCAAAAAATGTTTCCCTTTTGGTATTTGCGGAATAGTAGAATTCGAAAAACGAGTCGTTGTTTCTTCTAAGAATGATTTGCCCTGATATGCATCCATGATCTCGGAAAAAGCAAAAAGCTTATATCCATATGTTGTGATACTTGGAAGGTAATTACGCACTGTTATAAATACGGTAATTAAATCCTTGATCTGACTATCGATGGGATAAGCTTATTTGCCCTTAGATTATGCAGAGCAATAAATCCAAGACAATAATTGCTTTTTCCACATGATTCACTGTAAGTATGCATATTAAATAAATAAATAAATATTTCACAACATCACATACATTGATCTGACTCCGAGATAAGTAGCTCAAGCACCTGTGTTACGGATATCAGAATCAACAGTGGGATTACAAATATATACATATAATACTTTTCTTTTGTAAATACATACTTATAATACATAGCAAACACCCAGACCAATACAAACAAACATGTTCATGCACACAAATGTTTGTACTGTGCGGGGATCGAACCCGCAACCCTTGTATCAGAGGCAGCGTTCACTACCACTGTTCCAAACGGGTTTTCAGATATGGTATATATATATATATTGGTTTGAATATGTTTAGAAAATTACAATACGGCAAAGTTTTATTTATTTACTATTACCTACTAAAAAAATAAACCTAAAAAAAAATAAACTTAAATACTGGGAGCTATGCTAGAAAACTCCTTGCATGACCATTTGAGTATTTTTTTTATAAGAAAAGGAGGCAAACGAGCAAGCGTTTGCCTTTTTTATAAAAAAAAAGCGCCATCGTGACTTAGTTTCAAAATACCAAAATGAAGTAATGTTCCTTTGGTTAATACCATAACACACCCAATAAGTTTTAACACCTACATGTCAGAATTGTAATTCTGTTTTTATTATTACAACATGTGAAGACGCATTTCCTTATCTGCAATACTATAATTAACAGCAACAACAGGCGTATGGGTCTCTTAGACCGCACATTTACGTCATAGTGAAAGGGTTCAAAGGAAAAGCTTTGAGCGTTTTTATAAGAATAGGCTATTCTCCATTTTTTTGAAATTTATTTTAAAATGTTCGTATCAATTCAATAGTCATCTGGTTTTTTATTTCCTGGAAATAATATCGCTTTTAGGAAAAATTATATTTTTCAAATATAGTAGAGACATTTTTGCACCAAAACGATATCCTCCATTTTTGTGACGTCATAAGAACATCAACAAGTGAATGTGAACCATATGTCAACTATACGTGTGTAGTGCCTGAACTTTAGTTTGATAAAAACTCGAATATGAGATATCATAGTCCGTATCGTTGGTGGCACTATAATGCCTAATTGTAAAAACACAGCATTGAAGAGTCCAGAAAAGTTATTTATCAGAGTTCCAACTTTTGCTGTCGTTCATTAGAAGACTGCATTAATTTGCATTTATGACGTAAAAGTATGGCGGCTAGCGTTTTCCGGTCACGTGATAAACAGATAATAAAACTACAATATTATTTTCGAAATTTTAAATAAACTGCTTAATTATTTAACAAAATAGTGTTTTATTCGTATTTCTTATGGTTAAAACTATAGAAAAAACACACTTTCGTAATTAATTTTGATAGACAAAACTATCCTATTCTGTTGAGGATCGCCGGCTGGACCAGCCTCTTTTATATTGTTTTATGTATTTATACTTTTTTATTGATTTTGATAATTATTGTTTTTTTTGTTTTTATGATTTGTCAGGATGAATATAGAAATGTATAATCAGGCCAAAGATTTTTACTCACAACCACGTAACTTAAGACGTAGAAATAGAATAGCGCAACCTTTTACTAGATAAAATATTGTTAGCTCAGGGACTTACCATATGTCAATAAAAATATATTAACAGAATTCCACCAGAAATAAAAGAAATAAAAAAAGATACTACATTCTGTAAAAAAATTAGAGCTTACCTCCAAAATAAATGTTTTTACTCTTTAATAGAATTCCTGGACTGTTAGTGCAATGAAGGCGTTTTCTGAAAAAAAAAATAAAAGCTAATAAAATAATAACTCATTAGATGGCGCTTAGCAGGCGAAAATAGTTCTGTCAATGTCTCAAAATCGTTTGGGGTGAAATGATCCAAACAAACACATGAATATTTCCGTATATGCCATTCCTATTTTTCGATGGACATCTATTCTGGTGGTTTTGATCCACTGTCGATTTATGGTAGGAAAAAAATATTAATACCAAAATGGGACAACTATTTTTTTTTTACTCTATTACACTTAAACGAATACCTAAAAAGTACCTACCTATACCTATGTTTATTCCTAAAAATAACGTTTATTCAAAGTGTAATAATATAATCTATTTTATTATTATCACAGCTTTAACTAAGAAACAAATTTTCCCGAAAATTAGGCAATCTAGAACGCTACTACACTCATTGATTTGACAGTTAAATTTTCGTGACTTTCACGCCATCTAGTAAGTGTTTTGGAACCATTTCTTGTTTTTTTGGAAAACGCCTAATTATTTAAAATAAATTGAATAGTTTTTATATTATTTTATTGAATAGTTAGGTATATATTAAGATGTTTATAATTATATTAAATATGATTAGGGTAGTAATACCTACCAATAAAATTACCTAAAATACATTTAGAGGTTCGCTCAAGGATATGATCTCATTGTTTGGTTGTTGATTTGAATAAGTACATGTATAATGCTTGTAATTAATATTTATAATACTTCATTAGATTTACTTTTATAGTAGTGAAATAAGAGAAATTTGGTCGAAGAGCATGTCACCCATCTGATGGAAAATGGTAATCGCCACTCATCATAGATATCAATAATGCCAGAGGACAGTCATACCGCTGCCTACTGTGAAAGAAGAACTCTTTTCAAACTTCGCTCACAAAACACATATGTTTGGAAATTGGTTTCGCTATTCGCTTTTCGTTTGCTCCACAAACAGAGAACAAAGTAGAAAGTTACTAAACCTCTAAGGTTTTTACAACAGGGTGCGACTGCGGTCACTTGTCGACAACTGATGGTATTTTCACCTTTTGTGCCTTAATGGCGTGCCTCGCATTCAGTTTTATGGTGACAATTCCGCAAACACAACAGAGCTGTGGTCGCACGATTGGCGGCGAGTTCAAATAGTTGTGAGTTCAAAAGGTTTTGAACTTTCGCGTTCTTGGACCGAAAATGGTTCTTTAACACCATTTGAGAGTTATACTCAAACATAGAATACAAGTAGAGCAAAGTGATGTCTTAATATGGATAGAGTGGGGAAGAGAGAGTGAATAATAACGCGTTTTTCATACAGGGAGTCTTGATTCGAGTCCAAGCATGCATCTATGGATTTTTCAAATCTATGTGCAGGTTCATTACGTCTGCTCGTATGCCACTTATCACATAAAAAAAATCAATCGTGCGTAGTCGGTTTGCAGGTTTTTGAACTCTATTTTGTATTGCTGCACTTCGAAAGGGTAAATTGACCTGACGCCATGTAATTACATTTTGAAATTAATTCAAGGAGGGGGGGGGGGGGGGAGATGTTTCATCTCATCCATCATCTCTTGTAAGAAGTATTCCTCTTTTTGTTTATTTTTAGCTTTCTGTAAATAGGTACTTTTTAATGTTCCGTGTTGTTCTGTGTAATACAAATATATTGAATGATAAAAGACAAAAAAAAATAATTCGACGAAAGCAGATATGTGATTGTAATACTTAAAGACTTAACATAAATTAGATTGGTATTTTTTTACACCCTACCATTATAAACAACCATTTTCTAATTTTACAACAGTCTAATAGATAAAACTGGTTGTATAATTACATAAGTTGGAAATAAAATGGCTCGCCAATTACCAAGTTGTAAGGATTACAGTAAATTTTAAAGTCGTTAAGGTTATGATGATGCTAAACCGGCGGAACCACGTGCATACGAATTGAAAGGGGTCTAATTAAGGTAAAATGTGTCGTGAATTTCTTTGAATTTACCTAACTTTCAGTATTTTTTGAATAGATTTAATACGAAAAAATATATCCATTTCGTAGTTAAGAATCAGACCATAAATGTCCAAGGGTTATAATACGTCTAAAGAAAGCCTATTTGAAAATAACTGATCCGGTAGTTACCCCGTATTTGGTCTTACGATTGTCTTAATTTTCGTTACAATCAGTAAAAATAATATTTATGTTGGCGCCATGAAGCGGAAAGGGACCCTTAAGTAACCCTATTTTTCTTTCTCTTACTTTTACTTTACAGAAAACTAACTATAGGTGTATAATTTAGTTTACTTAAATTTATTTGACTGGCCGGATGGCGCAATTGGTAGTGACCCTGCCTTTTACGCCAAAGGTCGTGGGTTCGATCCCCACCCTGGACAAACATTCGTGCGATAAACACTTGTGTTTGTTCAGTGTCTGGGTGTAATATATGTATTTAAGCATATATTTGTGTTCCTCTGTTGTCTGATATCTGTAACACAAGTGCTTAAGCTACTTAGTACGGAATCAGGTCAACGTATGAGATGTTGTGAGAATTTTATTTTATTATTATTTTCACAGTTTAAACTTTCTCATCATCAGCCCATTTAAGTCCCCACTGCTGGGGCACGGGCCTCCCTCAATCACATGAGGGGTAATTGCCATACTCACCACGCTTGGCAAACGGGTTGGCGAGGGTTTTGATATAAATGCAGAGTGTTCCTTCTCTGAGTGCTGATGATCATGCCAGCAGCTTTAACTTAGTCGCCTTTTACAACACCTCGGTAAGAGTGAGGGTGGCCTATTCTACTCTGCCGGGACCAAACTTTCTCCTATTATTATTATTATTATTTTGGAAAAAAATATTATTATTATAATTACTATTTTATTTATATTATAATTTATTAAGTTTTTCGTCTAACGCCATTTTCGAGTCTTGGTGTAAAAGACATCAACGCGCATATACAGTTCCCAGTCCCATGAAAGCTTTATGTCTATGTTCACCATAAGGAATCTGAAATATTATTCGTTAGGGTTGCGGGCTCGATCCTCGCAAAGTAGAAACATTTAATGTGTGCATGAACATGTCGGTTTGGGGTATCTGAATCATGTATTGGTCGGGGTGTTTTCTATGTATTATAAGTATGTACTTCAAAATCAAAAGTATTATATGTTTATATTTGTTGTTTTTGTTATTTAAATGTAAGTGGGTGGTGGTGGTCCTATTAACTATTTTAAAGGGGAAGAACATGTAACCAAAAGAGTGATGAGTGAAAGAGAAGGATGGATTGTGTGAAGAATGACATGATCGAAAAAGAGGTGGATGATTCGATGACGAATGACAGGGATGTATGGAAAAGGAAAACATACTGCGCCGACCCCAGATAATCTGGGAAAAGGGCAGGAGATTCTTATATCCGTGAAACAGGTACTTTACCGACCTACATAATATCTCGGAGTCAGATTAATGTATGTGATGTTGTGAAATAGGCCCTGACTGATACACACACTACTGACTGACTGAACCGGAACCAAATCCGGGCAGAGGGGAGCACTGAAAAAGAATTCACCCCCTAAAAGAGTGAAACGGTGGCTCGAACTTGACATAAATAAAATGTATATATTTGGGACGTTACGTTCCAAAAATAATGTAATGCTAGTGACATAGATAAGTATTTCACAACATCACATACCTACATTGATCTGACTCCGTGATAGGTAGCTCAAGGTACCTGTGTTACGTATGTCAGAACCAACAGCGGAATCACAAATATATACATTTTAATACTTTTCTTTTGTAAATACATACTGAAATAATAATAGTATAAATTGACACAACTAAAGCTCTTTCATTTGATACCTATATTTAGCAAGTTGGAACAACAAATAGGTTATCCGTCATTTTCTGACGGCGGCCATCTTAGATTTGAAATTTTTCACAATTAATATATTCTGCTACTCAAGCCCTTTTATATGATACCCATATTGTAGGAGTTGTGTTAAAACATAAAATCCAAATCTTTGTGATGGCGGCCATCTTGGATCGATTTTATCCAACATAGCTAAGAACACTCCCTCCTTATTCGTCTTTCAAACAAAAAAACCAAAATCAAAATCGGTTCTTGTGTTCGGGAGCTACGATGCCATAGACAGCCACACAGACACACAAACACACACAGACACGTCAAACTTATAACACCCCGTCGTTTTTGCGTCGGGGGTTAAGTAGATAGAAAACACCCAGACCAATACCAATCTAAAATTTTCTAAGTATATTATTTTTATACAAAATCAAAAATAATAACAACACGCTCCATTATAGGAACATGACGTAAGCGTAAACTAATGATGGTTTGTTTAAATACATGATCCTGACTTATATGATCTTAAGTAGATTATTTTTCATCATTTAATCATCAGTGAAGTCATCGGTTAGTGATCTATGTGTGAAAATATGCTTGGTCTATTATTATGATCATCAAGAACAGGTGGAATATAATTACCTATACAGGGTGTACTTGTGAACATTTAATTTTACCCTTTAACCACGTGTTCTGCTAACCATTATGAACATAATTTGTTCTATCACTTTTGAAAATTCGCATGAAATGAATGTATGAAAAAATTTAAACTTTTCATACAAAGTTGGTCACGGAGCCGCAGAACCGACAACCGATGGGGTAAACGAGTTCTAGAGTGGAGACCGTGTCTTGGCAAACGTAATGTAGGGCGCCCTCTGGCTAGGTGGGGGGACGATCTGCGCAGGATGGCTGGCAAGAGCTGGATGCAAGAAGCCATAGATGGATAGATCACAGTGGCGAACAATTGGGGAGGCCTACGTCCAGCAGTGCCGTGTTTTCCCGGCAGAGTAGAATAGGCCACCCTCACTCTTACCGAGGTGTCGTAAAAGGCGACTAAGGTAAAGCTGCTGGCATGATCATCAGCACCCAGTGAAGGAAAACTCTGCATTTATATCAAAACCCTCGCCAACCCGTCTGCCAAGCGTGGTGAGTATGGCAGTTACCGCTCATGTGATTGAGGGAGGCCCGTGCCCCAGCAGTGGGGACTTAAAGTTCACAGATACACCCTGTAGGTATATATTTATTATAGTAATATCAAGTGGTAGTATAAGCTGTGAGTACCTGAGTGGTTCAGTGGCTAGTGCACCTTTAGCGATAGCTGCGCTTGAGGTCCCGAATTCGATTCCCATGTTGGGTCAAAATTGTTAATACGTTACGCAATTTTTAGTGTCGGGAAGTTAGTTGTCTTGTACCCCTGTATTGAAAAGCACATTAAGCCATTGATTCTCTGCCCAATCCCCGCTGTTTTTATCATGCTGGTGACCCATTGGATTATGAGGGTGAGGGAATAGAGAGTAGCACTAGTGTTTTCGCACACACTTGTACATAGTAACACACTGTGACAGCTTCGAGGCTTGAGTACGGGATACAGTTGACTCGCGGGGTGAAAAAAAAAATGACGTTAGATCCAAGTGTTCACGTACAAAGCATGCACTTCTTATTAGCGGCGCAATATGTACACAGAAGATCGGCCTTAGATGACATTCATATCAAAGATTTTTTTTTATAGTAATACGTAGGCAGACGAACAGACCGATCACCTGATGGTAAGCAATTGTCGCCGCCTATGGACACCCGCGACACCAGTGGAGTCACAAGTGCGCTGCAAACCTTTAAACCCCCCGTATCCCCCGGATTGGGCCTCCGATACCCTCACTCACGCAGCAAAGATTTCGTTTACTTACTCTTTTGACAGTTCCTTTTTGTTATCTGAGTTGAGAGTTCCCGGTCACGTCCAGAGCTGCCGCTATCTCCCGCTATGGGATATATGGATCCCGGGGTACGCTTGGACCATGATTCAGGATTTGAGGAGTCTGGTAATTACAATGAAGCGACTGCAGTCTAACCTTTAAAACCTATTAACAGGGGAACTAGACTCTTTAGGCAGTTATCTTATTATATCTCTCTTGCTCATGTCTGTCTCAGTCACACGCTCAACCTCGAATAATTGCATTAAACATAACAACGAAGGAATCTTTTAGGAGGCGCCAAAAATGATGTCATCTTGATATACATAGATAAAATGAAATCTTGAACAAAATTTGCATACACGTTATTTCCGGGCCATTTCGCGCGATTTATTTTGTAGTATTAAGTAGTCCAACATTAACAAAGAAACAATATGAAACAAGAAGTTACGTCATTCTGGCTGCTAAATCTCCGTCTGCTCGTCTGCCACCTATGTTATAAAAAAAATATGATACATTGCATACTTGAAATATGCGACAGTATCATCGATCTAATTTTAAAGCAAGTAGGTCTGCAGCCAAAAATCTCATGTTATGAGTATAAGTACCAGAATCAACCAAATTATTTCAAGCTTGTACTTAATTATTAAGATTCTAAACTTCACTCACTCTCTAGATAACTTTCACTTAATAAGGATCAAAACTTCATCTTCTCAGCAGAAATCGACTCAGCGATGGATAATAAATAAATATATCACAACATCACATACATTGATCTGACTCCGAGATAGGTAGCTCGAGCACCTGTGTTACGGATATCAGAATCAACAGCGGAATTACAAATAAATATGTGTACTTGTTTGACATTAATACCTAAGTTGTTTTTTTTATCCTTATTTTAACATGCCCAATTAAGAAGACTGAAAACATAAAATAATCAGTGATTCTGTAAGTATATAAGTTAAATATGTGTCCATAAGTTTGACTTTACTTAACTGACTCCAAAAACATGCAAACAATTTACTTCAAAAAAATGTATGAAATTTAAGTGCTGATTATATTTAATTGATAACAAAGTAGTTATTTAAGTTAAGTAGAAATACTCTTAAACACTTTGTATCTAATTACGTATTCAGATATTTTATTATGGCAACAATAAAGTAGATAAGGATTGTCATATATTATCAATATTAAACACATCTTGTTTCAATACTAGATAAAAAGTTCATCAATATGTTAAAATCTAGTTTTACTGCCATGCTTGGTAAAATAAACTTATAAAATACCATTTGAAACAAAAACAAATTGAATAAATTTGCAATTAATCAACATCTCATAGATTATGCACATTGGAAAAGCAACATAAATTTATTTTACTTGATATATGATTTATATTATTCAAATAAAATAAACGTTTTTTTATCTTTAATCTTAATTAAACTAAATTTATTTGGTATATCAAAAAATTGCCTAATATCTTTATAAAAATGGTGATCTGAGAAAGATCAGATACAATTTAAATAAATTGTTATTAAAATATATCAGTACCAGTCTATTTCAATTATTAATTCTGATACCGTTGTTTATTTGAATTTAAAAAATATATATTTGTTTTAAATAAATAAAACAAAAAATAAAACCTGCATAGTTATTCTTGTTTATGTTGGTCAAATACAGCTAAACTACAAATCGTCACAGACAAGGATAAAAAAATATTTTTCAAGTCATGTTCATACATAACACTTATGACTGTTAAAATAGATACATATGTTACTTATAATCCCCCGTTATGTTTGTTACGTTCAGTTTCTCCAATTTTTTTAAAAATCAAATATAGATGTTAAATTTGTTTTGCATCAGGGGTGACCAAAATATTTTTTGTAGATCTGCATTGACATTCGCGAGCCGTGAGAGTAAACATACTACCGGTTTATATGTAAAAAAACTTGCCACAGATTTGTCATAAAATTTTAAAAATACATTAAATAGGTTAGGAGCGTGCAAATTCCCCGTAAGATGGACTAAAATTATCCCCCCATGGTTGACTAAAGATGCCAACTACAGGGTTCTAGTCCCTCCTTGTGTCCATGACTGAATCAGTCAATGCTGAGGTTTGTGACTCCGACGTTACACATTCTTTGTCTTCAGCGGCGTAAATGGCATCGCACACTTAAGGCGACGGGTAGCCCTAACTAGCGACACATCGATTTAAATTGTTAGCTTCTAAGCCGGATCTATTTTAAACAATTTCGGGGTTACTACCTCTCGGCAAACACTTATACTATTTATTAAACAACCATGCACAAATGTTGGGTCCAACGCGTACGCGAAAAATTTATTCACGCCAAAAGTGGCCACTTTTAGCGTAAATCAATTTATCGCATACAAAAACGGACTCAACATTTGTGCATGGTTATTCGTCACCTTAAGTGTTTAGCGTGGCATCGATCTGGTCTGACCTTCACGTTGGGCTTCTTCCTCTCAGGACCGCTCACTACAGAGTAGGCCCAAAAATATATGATGTGACGATTTCTGTAGTTAGTCATGTCTAAGATTTTCCTAGCATTTGATAGGAACCAATAAATCATCGTCAGCCCATTTAAGTCCCCACTGCTGGGGCACGGGCCGCCCTCAATCACATGAGGGGTAATTGCCATACTCACCACGCTTGGCAGACGGGTTGGCGAGGGTTTTGATATAAATGCAGAGTTTTCCTTCTCTGGGTGCTGATGATCATGCCAGCAGCTTTACCTTAGTCGCCTTTTACGACACCTCGGTAAGAGCGAGGGTGGCCTATTCTACTCTGCCGGGGACCACACGGCGTGGAACCAATAAATAATTTGTCTTAACTAGAGGTATTTGTTTGTCATAGAAGTTAAGCCACGACTTTTTCGTAATTAAAGAAGTAAATGTGCTCTGGATATGGTTTGTATTTGACAGGCCTGAGTATGGCATGGTCACTCAATGTACCTATACATACTCTTCTAGAGTTGTAATCGATAAAAATCCAATCTAGACAAACATTTTTTCAGATAAACTCTTGTACATGTTTATATTATAATTTGACCACCTCGTTGGCGGAGTAGGTAGTTTAAAGCTGCGTGGGTTCCCGGGCTCGATCCCCGAGTTGGGCCAAAAATTGCACCTGAGTTTTTCTGTTAAAAAATTCTCAGTGTCAGCCCGGAGACTGGAAATTGGTTTTGTACCCCCGTATCTCGGAAAGCACGTTAAGCCGTAGGTCTTGCGCCCGATCTCTCTCCGGTCATGTCACACTGGTGTCCCATCAGAATATGAGGGTAAGGGAATAGAGCATGCACTTGTGTTTATACACACACGAGCAATATATCGTGCGTAAGTGGCTGATCGTTGATATGGGCCACCTTAGCCGAAATCGGTTGGAGGTTTTTAAGTATAGTACCTACATACCCTATCTAGGTTGCAATATGAAAACAAGTTTAAAAATCGTAATATTTTTTTCGGCAGGCCTGTTGTCAAAACTGAGCTAACACAATTTTAATGTGTTAGCTCAGTTCCACACATTCGTCGCAAATAATACACATAAGTAATTTCTTCATAAAAAACTTTATTGGGCGCCCTACTATGCATCACGATGTATGTTGAAAGGTATATGAATAAAACCATAAACTTTTATGTATTAGTATATCAAATATTAATTTCAGTGTCAGGTGAATGGAATTCAACTGCCTTATTTATACATACTTTTTCTTTTATAGGGTGATAAACAAAATTGTTAGCATTTATCTCATTCCAATGCAAAGTAAAGCATATTTTGTGATTATTCAAATTTTTCTTATTAGTAACCTAAAAGGTTTTAATTGCGAACTTTTAACTACTAATTTTTTTTGATGAGTCGTAAAAAGTTAATGTTATATAAGTTTCATTTTGTAAACAATATTAGGCGATAAAGTTTATTCACTTAACTAACGCCCGGTTGGTGTAGTGGTATATGTAACGGGCCATGATCTCGGTTTCCTGGGTAAGATTCCCGGGTCGAGCAAAAAGTATGTTTCGACTTTTTCGGAAATAGCTCGTGTTAATGATCCAATCCGCATTAGGCAATCGATGATTACGCCTAATCCCATTAAGAAATCTATGATGAGGCCTTTGCCCTGCAATGGGACAGTATACAGTGTGAGACTTCATAAAGTGCTCATATGTTGTTGTTGTTGTTGTTGTTCCATGCAAATAAATAAATAAAATAAAATAAAATAAAATATCGAAATAAAGAAAACTACACTCCATTTTATCGACGGAAAAAATAAAAAAAAATATTTGTATGCATTATGATTTTTAAAAATTATGAGTTGTACCTGTTGACCCTCTTTAGATAAATCGTCATAATTTTTGAACTAAGTGTCTTATCGCAGTGGAATAAAGTAAAAATATCCATGAAAACTAACCCTTCAAATTTATAATTAAGTGAAACTTGAAAAAAATCTGTTTTTTTTTATCATTTTCTTTTACAATTTTAAATATATTTTTTTATTATTTCCGTCGACAAAATGGGGTGTAGTTTCCCTGACCTTATAAAGCTAATACATTACTTCACTAAAAAATATTAAAGCAACAAATATTTCAAAATATAATCATTTTTATGATTTTATTTTGATTACATACTTAGTTTTTTATTTGTTTAATTCATTTTCTGTTGCATTAGACTAGTTTTACATGGTATGAGGATAATAAAACTTTGTACACATAAAAAGTTTGACGATTAAAATGAGTTACGAGTTTCTTGTCGGACCTTCTTGTCCAGAATCAACTTTTGGACCCGGTTGTAGAATTGAATTATATTTATTGAATTTTAGAATACTAGACTTCTTTTGGTTCTATCAATAAAATTTGACTACAATTAATTAGACGTTTGAAGTGCAGAAATTATTAACGATTTGGGTCAAACATTAAAGTAGTATTTCAAAAAGATTTTACGACTAAGATCGGCCATAAAACTAATGAAGTCACTGCCTGATTATGTTAATAGATAACGTGAAAGTATTTGCTCATTAGTAACGTTACGTTATTCTGAGATAAGTTCGGATGTTTGGGTCAATGTTGTAGGCGAGGAATTCAGGAACATAGTGATATTATTAAGCGTAATAATATCTACATTTTTGTTGAGTTTTGTAAACTTGATTGTCATTTGTTAATCATTAGGTATTTTGTATTAATTAATGTATTTAAGGTGTCACCTAGTCCACCTATTCAAATTGCTATGCCCTTGCAGGGCGTCACATGTATCATCATCATCATCATCAGCCTATCGCAGTCCACTGCTGGACGTAGGCCTCCCCAATCTTTGCACCGTGATCTATCCATGGCTTCTCACATCCAGCTCTTGCCAGCCATCCTGCGCAGATCGTCCCTCCACCTGGGCGCCCTATATCAGACATGTATACTACAATATTATTATATATATATATACGACAAAAACTTATTTGAGTGTAAAAAACTGATTACCGTTTGGCTTAAAACTAAAAATTATATAGCGACGGAGGAGCTACTAAAGTAGAAAAAAAAAATTACCTACAACATATACGAAGACGAGCACACACGCTCACTTGCACGCACAAACACACATACGTACACACAAACAAACATACACACATACACACACACTTACATATAATCATATATTAGCATTACCATCGTCACATTTACAGACTAATGTCTGTAAATGTGACGATGGCGACTATAATTTCGTTTAAATGTTAAAATACTAGCTTATATGGAAGTGCGGATACTTCTAACACAGGCTCTTGCTTAAAAGAAGTCTCCAATCAGAAATCAGTGTATCCAAGTTTTTTCGATGAATAAAAACATTTTTTTTTATAGACAGAAACTTTTGATGCCAACTGTACCTCTCACGAAAAGTGTAAGCCACATCACGCCAAAATATTTTAAAAGACTTTTTGTTACCATTTGATAAAAAAGTGTTTATGCCCCGATAATGTTCACACACACGTCAAACCGTGACGTAACGTGACCCGGATCATAGCCCAAACGCTCTCGTTTTTTACTTGACAACTAATTAAAATGATCGAGGAAAATGTCGACCAGAATAAATGACAGCGATGATGAAACCTGTGAGTCATGATGAATTTACTTAGTCATGGACGATTTGGATGTTATTGGAAAATTGTCTATAATGGATTCAGCGAAATCGATGTACAATGTCTTCTAAGGGTATTGATTGCCCAAAAATAATCGTCAAATAGTTAATAGGCATCATCATTCTCCTGCCCTGGTCCCAGGTTATCTGGGGTCGGCGCAGTATGTCTTCCTTTTCCATACGTCCCTGTCATTCGTCATCGAATCATTCACCTCTTTTCCATCATGCCATTCTTCACACAATCTATCCATCTCTTTTTCGGCCGTCCTCTGTTCCTCCACCCACTTACATTTACACTCATCACTCTTTTGGTTACATGTTCTTCCCCTCTTAAATTAAAATACAGGGTGTATCGGTAAATAATTGTTATCACTTCGACCAGTAAAGCTCTACACTGGAAGTTGTAGACGAGTACATCTACTTCGGACAAAAAGTCCAGCTTGGTAAGTCCAACTTCCAGAAAGAGGTCGATCGACGAATCCAACTCGGCTGGGCAGCGTTCGGAAAGCTACGCAGCATATTTTCGGCCCATCTTTCGCAGTGTCTCAAGACGAAAGTCTTCAATGCGTGTGTGTTGCCAGTGATGACATACGGAACCGAAACGTGGCCGCTTACAATGTGCCGATTAAGGAGGCTCAAAGTCACCCAGAGAGCAATGGCTCTCCATTGCTATGCTATATTGGGCTATGCTCGGGGTCTCTCTGCGTGATATTATCAGAAATGATGAGATCCGCAGGAGAACTAAGGTCACAGACATAGCCCAAAGGATTGCATGCCTCAAGTGGCAATGGGCAGGGCACATAGCGAGGAGAACAGATGGCCGTTGGGGCGGAAAGGTCCTCGAATGGAGGCCACGTACAGGAAGTCGCAGCCGTGGCAGGCCCCCCCCCAAGGTGGACCGACGATCTGGTGAAGATCTCGGGAATCCATTGGATGCGGGCGGCACAGGACCGATCTGTGTGGAGAACATTGGGGGAGGCCTATGACCAGCAGTGGACGTCTATTGGCTGAAATGATGATGATGATGACTTCGACCAGTACTTAGCAGCATCAAATTGATTGTGGTATCATTTGAATAGTCTTAGTTGAGCTATTTTTATTTTTCAGTTAAATTGATAATGATTTAATCTCAAAGAAAACCGGCGTGAAGCAGCACTGTGTATTTTGCTGCGTGAGTGAGAGAACCGGAGGGAAAGGGGATTTTAAAGGTAGGCAGCGCACTTGTGACTCCACTGGTGTTGCGTGTGTCAATCGGCGGCGGCAATTGCTTACCATCGGCTGATCCGTCTGCTCGTCTGAAACTTATCACATAAAAACCTTTTTTAATATTATAATTTTTAAGGTCTCAGCTTGTATCCCATATTACTTTTTCTATCACTATCATCTTAGCTTTGGACCTGGTTGCGTCCGAAGCTGTCGCTTCGGAGCCCCGGTTTAACTCTGAGCCCGGGGTCCGTTAACATCCCACATTACTTTCTGTTGGTCTAAAACTTTTATGAAAAAAATGATGTTAAGTAAATAACTCTTTTCAGTAGACCATGAAGATTGGTTTTAAAGCCTTATAATTTCATCACAGCGAATAAAAATCAAATAGCGGCGGTAGTGGACTAAAACAACACCCTTAATCTTATTACTGATCCAATTACATTATATTTCCAACACGTATTTAAACGTTTCGACCACAACAAGGTGCCTGCTCGAGCTGTCAGATTGACGTGCGCGTGCGCACACTGACGTGACATGTCAAAATTCCCGACATCATAGTGACAGACGAGTTAATATGAACGCTTTGAACACTTTAGCGCGGTTTGGGGTTCAGTAAGTTGTTCTTTTATTTATTTTGGCGAACAAAAAGCTTGTTTCCAAGGTTGAAGATTATCAGCTTATTTAAGTAAAATGGAGAAGCAACTGTAAAAAAAAGTAATATGTTCGAAATTTAAGCTGGACAACTTATGTTTTTTTTTGTCATTTGCCTTCAAAGTTAGATGGGAAAGTCAATTTTTAAAAGAATGTTTACCAAATAATTATATACCATTCGATAGATTATGCAATTAATAGGAACTTTTAAATTACATACATCTTTTTAATTAAACACAGAAAACCAGCATCAAGCAGCACTGTAGGTACTGTGTTTCACTGCGTGGGAAAGGGGAGTTTAAAGGTTGATAGCGCATTTGTGACTCCACTGGTGTTGCAGGTGTCTATTGGCAGGAATCGCTTGCCATCAGGTGATCCGTCTGCTCGTCTGCCACCTATCACATTTTTTTATGTCATAGGTGGCAGACGAGCAGACGGATTACCTGATGGTAAGCGATTGCCGCCGCCCATGGACAGCCGCGACACCAGTGGAGTCACAAGTGTCACAAGCCAACCTTTAAATCCCCCCTTCCTCCGGATTGGACCTCCGGTACCCTCACTCACGCAGCGAAACACAGCACTGAGCTGCTTCACGCCGGTTTTCTGTGAGTATATTGATAAGAAATCATTTTCATGTAAGCATTATTATATATAGCTATCGAATAAAAAATTCCGGGATGCGTACAGTCACGTGCACTTATAAGTATACAATCTTTATGAACCTTATTGCTCTGTCTTAAGAGTCGAGGTGTTTAAATTTGATTGCAGGTGACTGTATATACAGCCACACATCACGTTACCACAATATGTCTAATTTTCTCAATTGATATTGAACCAAACTCGTTTGACATTAGGGCGAGAATCGAATGAATAAATTTGAAAGTTTTGTTTACTTTAATGTGTAGCTGTACGTACAAACTAGGTGCGAGACGGGGCGTGACGTCATAGAAATATAGCCGTTTTTAGGGATTAAAATAAGCTATTTATGAGTATTTATTATCACTCGGATGGATTTTATTCCACCACAATGCGCTTCTCACGCCACTTCCTACCGCGCGAAGTAAAACTATGGTATTTCCGAACAGATACGATCTGGTGATCTTCAAGAAATGAGCTTATTCATCCCTTAAGAGCAAGCAACGCATCTGTGATGCCCCTTGTGTCGCAGATGTCCATGTTCGGCAGTAATCACTTATCATCAGGTGCGCCGTCTTCTTCTTTCCTTTTTTTTTTATGATATAGGTGGCAGACGAGCAGACGGATCACCTGATGGTAAGCGATTACCGCCGCCCATGGACGCCTGCAACACCAGTGGTGTCACAAGTGCGCTGCTTACCTTTTAACCCCCCTTCCCCTGGATTGGGCCTCTGGTACCCTCACTCACGCAGCGAAACACAGCGCATGCACTGCTTCACGCCGGTTTTCTGTGAGGACGTGGTATTACTCCGGTCGAGCCGGCCCATTTATGCCAAAGCGTGGCTCTCCCACTGTTCACTCGTCTACTCGTTTGTCTCCCATAATGTAAAAAAATATATATTTAAAGACATCGCACTTGCCACAATCCCAAGGTATCATATGAAACGAATTAACATTTCATCACAGTATGACGGAGATAAAGGTTGCTACGAATGATTGTTGTTTCTTTTTATTTTATTTGGTTTATTTTTACTTTTACGATGTTTTTATAATACTTTGGAACCGTTAAATTATTTTAATATCGGCCATTGGGATCAGAATTGCCTCTAATGAGCAAATTTTACGGTATTACAGAACATCTCGAGAAAAAGAAGGTAAAGTGGTTTTGTGATATATGATAGTTTGAGGAGTGACATTTTTAAAAACTAATTATGATTTTAACTAACTGGTTTAAGCTACCTTGGAAGAGAAACGCTTCGGCATGAGTTACCACGGCCTCATAGAAAACCAGCGTAAAGCAGCACTGTGCTGTGTTTCGTTGCGTGAGTGAGGGTACCGGAGGCGCACTTAAGAAGAAGGTTTTTGAAAATTCAATCCCTAAAGGAGTGAAATGGGGGGTTAACGTTAGTATGAAAGTCTGTCATTTTTGATTTTAGAGTTTTGAAAATTCGGATTATGTTCATTCATAAAAAATAAAATCAAAAATTTCTCTGTGCTAAACCTAACCGAAGGAGGATGATATGAACCGGCATGTGACACATTCCGGTTTAATACTGTGCATTTTTCGCGGAACTTTCTACCACATAGTGAGGTATTTCTGTGGAACAGTTTACCTACGGGAGTATTTCCCGACGGCTACGACTTAGGGACCTTCAAGAGAAGAGCGTACTCCCTTTTAAAAAGGCCTGCAACGCATTAGCGATCTCTCTGATTTCGCGGATGTTAATGGGCGGCGATGATTGCTTTTCATCAGGTGACTCGCTTGCTCGTTTGTCGCCTCTCATCATCATCATTCATCATTTCAGCCAATAGACGTCCACTGCTGGACATAGGCCTCCCCCAATGTTCTCCACACAGATCGGTCCTGTGCCGCCCGCATCCAATGGTTTCCTGCGATCTTCACCAAATCGTCGGTCTACCTTGTAGCGGGCCTGGCACGGCTGCGACTTCCTGTACGTGGCCTCCACTCGAGGACCTTTCCGCCCCAACGGCCGTCTGTTCTCCTCGCTATGTGCCCTGCCCATTGCCACTTAAGGCATGCAATCCTTTGAGCTATTACATATTGTCGCCTGTAGCATAAAAAAAAAACATTCGACTGGTAATATTAACTAGTTCAATTTATACAGAAACTTCACACGTCACCTCGAACTTACAAAGGCCATGTGGGTCATAGTAATTTCTTCGCCGGACGGACCACCCGCGGCGCTTGCGCAGGGAAATTGCTCACCAATAAATCTCTTTTGACATTTTTTCTTGGACGTCAAATTATTTAACCCTGTTCTTGGACTATACATTTCACGTCCTGATTGCGGCGTAGGGCTGTGCCTGGGTACTGTCAATTTATTTAAGTTTTTTTTGGCGGTAAAGGGAGGCAAACGAGCAAGCGAGTCACCTGATGGTAAGCGATCATCGCCGCCCATGGACATCAGCCACATCAGAGGGAGTGGATATGCGTTGCCAGCCTAGGAAGGTATTGGCTCATTTCTTGAAGATCTCAATGTCATCATCATCATCATCATCATCAGCCCATTTAAGTCGCCACTGCTGGGGCACGGGCCTCCCTCAATCACATGAGGGGTAATTGCCATACTCATAAATGCAGAGTTTTCCTTCTCTGGGTGCTGATGATCATGCCAGCAGCTTTACCTTAGTCGCCTTTTATGACACCTCGGTAAGAGCGAGGGTGGCCTATTCTACTCTGCCGGGGACCACACGGCGTGGAACCAATAAATAATTTGTCTTAACTAGAGGTATTTGTTTGTCATAGAAGTTAAGCCACGACTTTTTCGTCTCAATGTCATACCGGTTCGGAAATACCGCTGCGGGAAGTTTATCTGCAGCTAAAGCTGTAAGAAAGGCACCCTCGAGGTCCAGGCAGGAAGACGGAAGAATGAAACACCTGCTCCGACTGATTCAATTCACGTCATGATCCGTGTGAGAGCCACGCTTCGGCATGAATGGGCCGGTTCCACCGGAGTGACACCATGGCCTCACAGAAAACCAGTGTGAAGCAGAATTGTGCTTCACTGCGTGAGTAATGGTACTGGAGGCCCAATCCGGAGGAAAAGAGGGTTAAAAAGTTGGCACTTGGCAGCGCACTTGTGACCACTGGTGTCACGAGTGTCATTGGGCGGCGGCAATCGCTTAGCATCAGGAGATCCATCTGCTCGTCATGCAGGCCTGGTGTCACGAGTGTCATTGGGCGGCGGCAATCGCTTAGCATCAGGAGATCCATCTGCTCGTCTGCGACCTATCACAAATAAAAAGTATCATCATTTGTTGGGATGCTGTCCCAGATCTAGATCGTTAGACCGCATATTTGTGGAAAAAATAATTTGAATTCTAGATTGGATGATATCACTCCGGTCAGAGGTCATAAACCTGTTCCGTATTAGTTTTATTACAAGCTAGCTGTGCCCGGCGGTTCCACCCGCGTAGTGATAGAACATAAATGGAAATAGAAATACAAAAGAAAACTTAAATATGGGTAAGGTAGGCAGTGAGCGGTAAAATTTTACGATAAGGTTTTTAACTTAATAATCAAATTTGTAGTTTATGCTAAATCTTAGAATAATTTAAAACATAAAAATGAAAAGCAAATAAAAAGTTATTGTGAGTACAAACGAAACAATCATGTGAATTTTTTTAGTACAGCATTTTTTTGCGTCAACATACCAAGATCTCAGGTAGCTTAGTCGATAAAGCCGTTGCCCGGTTAGCAAAAGATCGTGGGTTCGAGTCCCACCCAAAGACTGTAAATTTTTTTTTTTTAGTGCATTATTCACTTAACAATCATGTGTAAATGTGTGTGTGTAATAAATATTAATTATATATATACATATGTATATTATATAAATTATATATCTATTATTTGGATTGTTCCCATCTTATACGCGAATCAAAACAAATAATACAGCGGAACACAAATCTAACATTGACAGCAGATGACTTGTATCAAATAGCAAGTCTCACTTCCTTATATGAAACCAAATACATAGGAAAAAAAAAATGAGTGTGTGTGTGTTGTATCACATCGTGTTAATTCCCGTCTAGATTAATTATGTGTACAACCAGTTAAAAGCATTCAATCCTTAAGAATGAAAATCGAGATCTGTCAAGTAATAAAATTCGTCTAGTACCCTACTTCCCTTAAGTTTTATGTGTTCTAGATAACAATCAATGTATCTTTATGAATTTTAGTTTTTGTGTTATGGATAGATATATTATGATTTATTGCATAGACACAAAATACAGGTATGGTACAAAAACAGCAACGGACAATACGGATAACGGATGGTATTATCGCTTTCAGCAAGCGTATCGCGTAGCAACTTCTTCCAGATAAACTTTAAGCAGAGGAAAGCACCGGTTCAAAGTCGCTCAAAGAGCTATGGAAAGGGCTATGCTCGGAGTATCTCTGAAGGACTGCATCAGAAATGATTTAATCCGACAGAGAACCAGAGTCACCGACATATCACACCGAATTAGCAAACTGAAGTGGCAGTGGGCTGGTCACATTAGCCGCATAACTAATAGCCATTGGAGCCGTAAAGTCCTTGAGTGGAGACCGCGACATGGTAAGCGTAGTGTTGGACGCCCTGCGACAAAATGGGATGATGACATTCGAAGGCTGGCTGGTGTGGGCGAAAATCGGGAGCCGTGGCGTGCATTAGGGGAGACCTATGTCCAGCAGTGGACGAGTGTGGGTTGCTGATGATGAGAAGAAACCAACAACGTATTCGTAAAGGGGAAGGCAGTATAAAGCAGTTATTCTGATATGGGAGCTATAGTATTGTAAGGTTTTATTTGAATTCATTCAATAGTTTTTGTGAAAAACAGCAACAAACGTGCATACATATACACTGTCACAAAATTTCACGTTTGTAATAATAGTAGGATATTTTTTACTTTCAACTTTGAATCAATTTAAATTTCTAATTAAATTTAATAATTCTTATGCGTCACGGTATTAGTATACACAGCTAAATTTTTATCTTTGTGAGTAATCCTAAATTTTAATATCTTGGCAATGGTTTCATTCTAAACATGTGAGTCTTTTCCCAACAGCTAAAAATGATTTGGCGATAATTTAAATTTTATTTTATGGGCAATACGATTGTAAAATAACCGTTTTAGTATTAAGAATGTGGCTAGTAAATTGAAATAACAATGGGCCACACCTAAAAACGATATTTGTGTAGTGTTTCAATGTTAGACTTCTAAAATAATGTGTGATTATTTTACTGGAATGACTTGTTTCTTTTATGTGATTGGTAGGAGATAAGCAGACGGATCACCTGATGGTAAGCGATTGCCACCACCCGCTCACATGCTCACTCGATGCACACCCACAACACTAGTAGAGTCATAAGTGCGCTGCCAACCTTTTTACCCCTTTAAACTCCGGTACTCCCACTCACGCAGCGAAACGTAGCACAGTACTTTTTCATGCCGGTTTTCTGTGAGGCTGTTGTACAACTCCGGTCAAGACGGGCCCATTCATACCAGAGCGTGGCTCTCCCAACGGTGAATTAAAACGAGAGTGGAGATGATCATTCATATTGTTCAACACTTCAGTTTCGAAATTGAAACGTGTACTGAATGATAACTTTTTCTCAAAGGATATTTAATTTCTTTTTTTCCTGATAATGTCAGATGACTTAATCAATTTCAATGTTTCTTCTTCTGGGAGTGGCAAATACGTTGTTCGTTTTGTTTGTAATTTAGTAACTTTTTGTTTTTTTTTTCTTTCTTAACATTAGGTACCCACTTGCATTTATGTTAAATAACCTAGTGATTATCAGTGGAAACTTGTAATTGGCCCTCAATGTTTTTTTTCTGTGACTGTATCCCTAAATCTAGCTGTAAGTTTTCCAAAAACTTGTAAAATAAAATAAAATAAATAAATAAAATATAATGGTGACATCAAGGGATCTGTTATGCTTGAGGTAACAAACGAGCATGGGGGTCACCTGATGGTTAGTAATCACTGCCGCCCATATTTAAGTTAAGAGAGGTCGTTGACTCGTTGCTGGCCTTTCAGAATGAAGCACGCTCTTCTCTTGAAGATACCTAAGAGAGTTGCCACACTGGCGGATTGCGTTTTCAAAGCGGACCGACCGACGCAGCGACCACGTCGTGGCTGCAAAGCGTTCCCTCCGCGGTTTCGCGACGTTTTCGCCGCGGATGTGCAACGGATTAACCGGCGTTTTTCTGAGTGGCCGCCACAAAAAAACAACTGCGCATCCGCGGCTTGAACTCTGCGCAGCCGCGACGTGTTCGCTCCGTCGTCGCCCGCAATCCGCCAGTGTGGCAACTCCTTTAGTCATAGCCATCGGGAAATGCTGCTGAAACCAAACCGTTCCATAAAACTGAGTTATGTAACCCAATGCAAATCATGACTTAAATTTCCCTAACAAAAACAGTTACAAAGACACTAACTAATTCAAGGCCTAACCCACACGTTAACTAGAAAATTATAGCTCCAACTCACACGAGTTAGTCACAAAGAAAATGGCTGTTTTCCAACACTTTACGACTTGTAAGAAAGTTACTTCGCGGTTTTGAATGGCATGGAAATAATTTTATGACTCGCAAACTCGTTGGGTTTCCCTGACAGCCGAGAAAACTTCTGACATATGGATTGTGCAACATTATAACGAGAATAGTACTGCCTCAAAGGCGCAGTGGGTAGTGGGTCGCACTTTAAAGCGACGGTTGCGCTTGGGTTCGATCCCCTTGTACCCGAAATTCGTACCTGAGTTTTTCTGTTAAGGTGACGGGTAGGGCACACTAGCGACGCCAACCGATTTTACAACGCGTACGCGAAACAAAAATAGACCCAACATTTGTGCATGGTTATTTAATAAATTGTATAAGTGTTTGCCGAGAGAGTGTATCCCCGAAATTGTTTAAAATAAATCCGGTTTCGAAGCTAAAAATTTAAATTGATTGGCGTCGCTAGTGTGCCCTACCTGTCACCTTAAGAAATTCGCAGTGTCAGCCCAGATTCTGAAATTTGGCAGTCTTGTACCCTCGTGTTTCGCAAGGCACGTTAAGCTGTTGGTCCTGCGCCCGATCCCTCTCCGGTCATGTCACACTGGTGTCCCATCGGAATATGAGAGCAGGGAATAGAGAGTGCACTTGTGTTTGCGCACACACTTGAGCACTATAATATATCCTGTGTAAGTGACCAATAGACATGAGATTGGCCGCCTTAGCCGAAATCAGTTGGATGTTATTATAACGAGTAGAAACAAGATTGTTTGCTTTGAAAAAAGAAGATGAGCTGGAAGTAGGTTAAGTCTTCCCCCCAAAGCTAATTTTGTTCATTGTAGCAGACAAACATGCAGACGGCACACCTGATAGTTGATCACCGCCGCCCATTTACATCTACAATACCAGAGCTTGTTTAGCGTATTTTGTGTAGGTACCTAACGTGTATGTGTATAATGTGGGTATATAGTACTTATATTTTTGTCTAAACATCACTTCTAAGAAGAAAACATTAAATAATAATGATAGATAATTAAACATACCCAAATCCTTTTTTAATGAAAATGGATTGTAAAATTGCAAAAACCGCCAAGTTTGTGTCCCATTAAGTACTACCCGTCATAGCAAATAAGTCCGATCCGTAGTTACCTAATTGTCTTACCCCACGATCGATTGTCCACGACTTTTCCACCACAATACTTTCTGCCTTCGTTAAGCCACAAGGAAATATGGCCACGCCGCTGTTTTCCCATGGCCAGCATTCTAGATCTACTGAATCAGCCGCTCTTTCGTGCAGTAGCATCTAATTAGAAGTCCACTAATTGTTTTCAACATTGCTCAGTTAATTTGCTAAACAAAAGTGCGCTCAAACGATCGCCCGGTGGAGTGTGGGCCAAGTTCTTGTATTTTTGATAATTTACCCAGTTTCACAAACGATTTTTAGAACTGAACGTCAACCTTATGGACTAACGAAATTTCTAAATCGATTAAGTTACTAGCAACTTTTTAATGTAATAAACCGCAGGCACCATCAAGAGGCAAAGATTGAAAAGTTTACTATTTCGAAACGTGAAGCTTGAAAAGTTCTTGGTAATTGAAAAAAAAAATATTTGTAATTTAATTATGTTTAATTTTTTTTTTCAAAACAGGATCTTCTTTGCGTCCCTCACTTTTCGGGCTCATCTCAAAGGGGGTGGGGATTTGTAGTTGCAATAATAATGAATGAATTAATGAATATACTTTTATTGCACTCAAAATAATGTATGAAAACTTAAAAACTAGATATTACAGGAATTTATTCCCTACTTACAACATAGCTTTTTAACTTTAAATTGGTTTGTCGACTTGGATGATTTTTCCATCCACGAAACATTCGTTTACTGGACTATAATGGCTGTTGAAAGTGAAAACACCTACCACACGAATAGGATTAAAACTAAAAACCAGATTCTTTAAAGCAAATGCGCACACGCACATTCCACTTTCCTCTTGTCCCTCAGACCGCCTCCCAAGCCGGCGTCGAGTGACCCTCCGGTCAGATGCGCGCATTTCCCCATGTTAGCGTTCGTAGGCATCGATTAAACTTTAATCTCAACTAGCAGTGCCCATCTATGTGCGTGAAAGGCGCGTCTAAATCGGCCCTAAGTATATTTATATGCGAAGATTCGGTAGCGGCACGGCTGAGATGTTTGTAAGGTTAAACGTAAGTGGGTTGCGTAGTAACAACTCGGGCATTGTCAGGATGGCAATTCGAGAGTTGTCAGTTTGACAATTCTGGCGTTGTCAGGTTGACAAATTCGGCATTGTCAAGTTGGCGACATCAGTAGTCATCTACTGGAACTATTTCTTTACGTTTAATAATTTACGTATGCACCAGACAAACGTTAATATGCCTTTTTTGGACTAGGCAGCCCATTAAATTATTAGTGCGAAAGTCTTAAAAGAATATTAGTAACAACACGTGTGACAGGCACGGGGTACTAAAAATATCAGGGGGAATAGTACTTTTAGTTACTTTTTTCATACTTTACTTTGAGTGCAATAAAAGTATGTTCATTCATTCACTCATTCATTAAAAAGAAGCCATATAAACTGATATGAGTAGAGTAAATACGTTGTCAATCTGACAACACCCAAGTTGCCACTAGACAACCTGTGCTATTTTTATATAGTTGACAACTATCGAGTCCTAATTTCTAATAATTTCATAGATAAATAAAAAGTAAAACGAACATCGCAAACATATCAATTAACAACTTGTCACAACGCAATGTACGACCTTTAACTTATAAACAAGTCGATACATTGCAGTGACATCGCATCCTCAGTGACCTCTGGGTTACATAAAAACGGCTTTAAGTTCAAGTCAATAGATTATGCCCGAGTCAGGAAGTGGGCTTTGAAAAGGTGGCCTTACGGTAAATATCAGAACAGGTTAAGAGCATCTTGAAATATAATAATGTTCGTGTTAAGAGGGCTTGTTCGGCAATGCGTGGTAAATAGTGGCCATTGATTTTTATGAATGAATTTAAGACATTTAAAAAAAATCTTGTCGAAGTGTACTGAAATCAAATATTGGACATTCTAACATAGTTTGCACCAAAATGTTACTAGCAGTTTCTTTTTCATCATAGCGTCTGATTCTCAGTTGGGTTTAAAGTCATTGTTTGGGTTGGTGTACGCTTCGAAGCAGTGGGTACTACCGGGCTGATGATGATGATCTGAGACGATCAGGTTTCCTCATGGTGTTGTCTAATGTAATTTAATGGTATGGAAATAATCACATTTGATTTGAAAAATCCAAAGGTCCATGCCAGGATTCGAATTACGACCCTCAGTATGGAAGGCGCGATTTTATCCACTGAGCTACCATCGCTCTTTACTATATTTGTTTATGAATGGTTTTTTTTGTGTGAAAGGTGGCCGACGAGCAGAATACCTATTAGGTTAGCAATAATCTATGGAAGGTGGAAATCGCTTGCAATCAGGTGCTACGTCTGCTCGTCTTCCACATACCACAAAAAAGCAGTAATTTTATTTTTATTAATTGCTTTTCACCAAGTTGGCCTCAAGTGGCAATGCGGATAGGGGATCATAAATCCGAGCTATGTTCAAACAATTCGAAACATACCTTTACTCGACCCTGCAATCGAACACAGGACCCCGAGATCACAGCCCGGACTTAGACGACTAGACCAATGAGGCGTTATCTCTAATTACTAATAAAAAAATGTATATAAAATAAACGTATATAAAAGTGGCAATGGGCAGGGCACATAGCGAGGAGAACAGACGGCCGTTGGGGCGGAAAGGTCCTCGATTGGAGGCCACGTACAGGAAGTCACAGCCGTGGCAGGCCCCCCACAAGGTGGACCGACGATCTGGTGAAGATCGCGGGAATTCATTGGATGCGGGCGGCACAGAATCGATCTATGTGAGAACATTGGGGTAGGCCTTTGTCCAGCAGTGGACGTCTATTGGCTGAAATGATGATGATGATGAAGTTGGCCTTGATAGTGGAAGAGACAAGCTTCGACATGAATGGGTCGGCTCGACCGAAGTGATACCACGGCCTCACAGAAAACCGGCGTGAAGCAGAGCTGTGCTGTGTTTCTAAGTTGTTCCAAGTTTTTGGAGGCCCGATTCGGGGGAAAGGGGGGTTTAAAAGTTTGGCAGCGCACTTTTGACTCCACTGGTGTCGCGGGTATAGGCGACGGCAAATGCTAACCATCAGGCGATCCTTCTGCTCGTCTGCCCACCTATCACTTTAAAAAAAAAGTTGCCATTTAAATCATTACTGCTATTTATTTGCTACTACGTCCAACTTTATGTCTTTTCCAGGCCTTACTTCTAGGAACTATAAAACAATTTGATTAGCATCATAAGCCTACTTAGCTTTAATTAACATTACCTTAATCCTCAGTAAAAGATTAAAAATCTTACACGAATAAAATCATAATTTTATGTAAGTACAGCAAAATCAACGCTTAGCTATCATGTACGTAAATAATTAAATTAATGCGACTCTGAGGGTTTGCAATCATGAAAATGTAGAATATAGTACTTTTGTCGGTCAACTAAACATTGTATGATACGGGTTTTATGACACCCGGTAAAGTAAAGTATCAGTCTATATACTTTTCCACTGCATGGCAAAGGCCTCTATCATAGAAATCAAGTCATCGCTACCACGATGGGATTAGGCTCTACCACCACTCACGCCGGTCTTCTGTGAGGCAGTGGTATCACTCCGGTCGAGCCGGCCCATTCATGCCTAAGCGTGGCTCTCCCACATTTATTTGCGTTTGACTACAATCTCACTTGAAGACCTAAAAACATGTGGGTAGACATCCATGATATGCGTACTAATAATCTGATCACAAGTGAGGCACAAGACCGTGCGAAGTGGAGGAGTAGAAGTAGGAAAGCGAACCCCGATCTTTAAAACGACATTTTGGGACACTGCCGGGACAAATTGCTAAGGTGATGATGACGTGGATATTACGCGTTTGCCTGTTCACTCTTGACTTAAAAACGGAAAGTAATCGAGAAAAACAGACTCGGTAAGGAGAAATAAACAAATGACAACTGAACAATTCTATTAACAAAACTGATCTTGGCTCAGCCATTCTCAGCTCAAAGTGGCTTAAATGTACTTTTCAATGTTATTTACGCAAAGCGTCCGATTACGTCACTATTAAACAGTCTGTTAGATCGTTAACGTCTGCTTATTGTACCTGATGCTGTAGACTTAATTAGCAATTTAATGGGACATTACTGCACTTTGAAAGAACAGGCCTTAGGCAGTGTAGACTGTAAGATTTTTTTCTTGCAAATAATAATGAGGTCTATTCTAAGACTAACTTAAGCTTTAGAGGGTTTAGCTCTTCCTAATGAGTCGGCAGCACATCACACACTCAACACATGTGCCCTCGGGTGTTGTGACGGTGATCACTTATCATCAGGTGGACCAACTGCCTGTTTGTCTAATGTCCTCCAAACCGATATTTTGGTTATGGCGGCCAATCTTAGCGATCAGCCATCGACACAGGACATATTATACTGCACAAGTATTTGCGCAGACCCAAGTGCACTTTCAATTCCCGTACCCTCTTATTTCGATGAGATACTAGTGTGACACGACCGAAGAGGAATTAGGCGCAGGAACAACGGCTTAACGGGGGGAGAATTTCATAACAGAAAAACTCAGGTACAAAATTTTGGCCCGACCCGGGGATCGAACCCGGGACCCCAAGCGCACCCGTCTCGCTTTAAAATGCGACCCACTAACCATTGCACCACCGAGGCAGTCTGTTTGTCTACTATGATCTCAAAAAAAAAACACGGTAACCAGTATTGTGGGATTATCGTTTTTGTCAGCACACCTAAAAAAAATTAAGTTCTGAGCCGACCGGGGTAAGCTCACCTTTTTTTCGGTTTCAATGGAAAATAAGCAATCTTGTCACATTTGGGAGACAAAGTTTTGTGCAGGATTTGAACCGTAAATAAAAAAAACCCCTACCACATCTTAGGCCTAACTGGTCCAAGTTTCGATACGTGAACAAATATATAGTAAGTATTTATTTATCTAAGCTACATAAACAGAGTATAATCGTAAAAGTAACGTAATGAATGAGGTTAAACTTTTTTTGTCTTAAGATAAGATAAAAAATTCTTTATTCATTTAGGTCCACACAGAACACTTATGAATGTCAAAATAGGTACATAATATCTACCGCTGGTTCGGAATGTCGATTTCTACTGAGAAGACACCAGCAAGAAACTCAGTAGTTACTCTTGTCAAATATTGATGATGTTACAGAGTTTCAATCGAGAAAAAAAAATACAATTATGAAAGTTAATAGACTACTATGAACAACAACTCAAAATATTAATCAATTAACTTGACCAAGAATCCTTATCATTTAAATAGTCTTGTACACTATAGTAACCTTTCGTCATTAGGCAGGTTTTAACATGAGACTTAAACTTATCTAGATAATACTCCTTTACAAATGTACACATCATGGTTATTTTATGATAACATTATGCGAACACGTATAACTTCATATTAGTATAGAATGACAGCACTATATGATATATTTTAGTATCGGATTAAGTTTGGTCAAATGAGCCCTTAGCTAAACTTCAGCAATCTGTGTTATCGAGGAAATCCAAAAATAGATCGATAGATACTTTTTCCAGCACAACATTTAAAACTTAAAAGCTAGGTATACAGACAGATATATTATTGTGTATAATTAAGAGTGGACCGTGCTATGTGCAGGAATTTAGCAAGAATGCGGATCCCAGGCTCCGAAGCGATGGCTTGGGGCGTAACCGGGACAAAGCGTTAAGCTCATACAATTAAGGCGGCCTTTTTTATGTGGTAGGTGGCAGACGAGCAGATTGGTGGCCTGTTGAAAAAGCGATTGCCACCGCCCATAGAAATTCCAGTGGAATCACAAATGCGCTGTCAACCTTTAAACTCCTCTTTCCCTCGGATTGGACCTCCGGTACTTAAGCAGCGAAACACTGCACAGTGCTTCACGCCGGTTTTCTGTGAGGCCGTGGTATCACTGCGGTCGAGCCGGCCCATTCATACTGAAGCGTGGCTCACCCATGGTCGTATTATTAGGAGTGAACCCTTACCTTAATGATGAGACAAATTATGAAGCACTGCCGGCCCATCCCTAAGGCTACTATATGCAATGGCAAAATCTTGTTCTCAGGCAAATAACAGTGAATATAACTAACTAGTCCCAATTAAAGCCGTGGTGCAGACGAGCCCTTACGAAGATCCCGTGACCTCCAACTTTCTATTAAGGCGTAGCGGCGAAAGTAAAAGTGATCAGGACGAACAAGTATTCTTATTTGCTTTATGTTCGAATTTACGATGGACATGTAAAAGTTTACGATTCGCTTTAAATCTAGACTAATTTGGAGTAAGATTGTTGGTATAAATTTTTCACGAAATTAGCATTTTATCACGACTTTAAGTGTCTCAGTTCCAAAAAGTGTTTTATAACGTACATAATTTTTAACAACAGTTTACTGGGCAGGTGGCGCATTTCGTATATATTCAATCATTCGCGCTACCATGGGGTCGTAAATTCGGATTTGGACAAAATTTCTTTGTGCTGAATTAACTTTTTAGGAGTGACACCTAAGATTAGACCTGGAAAAAACGTATCTTTCAAAAGATTAAATAAATGAAATAGAAATATTTTTTCTTTATTTCAAGAATATTAAATAATTACAGTTTTTTGTCAAGTTTTCCCGGCAAGTAGTTGAATAACACTTTGTTGGGAATGACTCGCTGCTTCCATAGTTAGTAGTAGTAGTGGACACATTCGTCATCTGTATCATGCAGAGATCCGGTGTAACAGGAAACGCTTCATCTGGAACATCAACTCAGGTAGATCCGTGATTCATTTCGCTCATTCAGATCATTCGGCCACACGGACATTCGGCTAATCGAAATCATTCGGATCATTCGGCTCACTCGGATCATTCGGCTCACTCGGATCATTCGGCTCACTCGGATCATTCGGCTCACTCGGATCATTCGGCTCACTCGGATCATTCGGCTCACTCGGATCATTCGGCTCACTCGGATCATTCGGCTCACTCGGATCATTCGGCTCACTCGGATCATTCGGCTCACTCGGATCATTCGGCTCACTCGGATCATTCGGCTCACTCGGATCATTCGGCTCACTCGGATCATTCGGCTCACTCGGATCATTCGGCTCACTCGGATCATTCGGCTCACTCGGATCATTCGGCTCATCGAATCATTCCGCTCATTCGGATCATTCGGCTCACTCGGATCATTCGGCTCACTCGGATCATTCGGCTCACTCGGATCATTCGGCTCACTCGGATCATTCGGCTCACTCGGATCATTCGGCTCACTCGGATCATTCGGCTCACTCGGATCATTCGGCTCACTCGGATCATTCGGCTCACTCGGATCATTCGGCTCACTCGGATCATTCGGCTCACTCGGATCATTCGGCTCACTCGGATCATTCGGCTCACTCGGATCATTCGGCTCACTCGGATCATTCGGCTCACTCGGATCATTCGGCTCACTCGGATCATTCGGCTCACTCGGATCATTCGGCTCACTCGGATCATTCGGCTCACTCGGATCATTCGGCTCACTCGGATCATTCGGCTCACTCGGATCATTCGGCTCACTCGGATCATTCGGCTCACTCGGATCATTCGGCTCACTCGGATCATTCGGCTCACTCGGATCATTCGGCTCACTCGGATCATTCGGCTCACTCGGATCATTCGGCTCACTCGGATCATTCGGCTCACTCGGATCATTCGGCTCACTCGGATCATTCGGCTCACTCGGATCATTCGGCTCACTCGGATCATTCGGCTCACTCGGATCATTCGGCTCACTCGGATCATTCGGCTCACTCGGATCATTCGGCTCACTCGGATCATTCGGCTCACTCGGATCATTCGGCTCACTCGGATCATTCGGCTCACTCGGATCATTCGGCTCACTCGGATCATTCGGCTCACTCGGATCATTCGGCTCACTCGGATCATTCGGCTCACTCGGATCATTCGGCTCACTCGGATCATTCGGCTCACTCGGATCATTCGGCTCACTCGGATCATTCGGCTCACTCGGATCATTCGGCTCACTCGGATCATTCGGCTCACTCGGATCATTCGGCTCATCGAATCATTCAGCTCATTCGGATCATTCGGCTCACTCGGATCATTCGGCTCACTCGGATCATTCGGCTCATTCGGATCATTCGGCTCACTCGGATCATTCGGCTCATCGAATCATTCAGCTCATTCGGATCATTCGGCTCACTCGGATCATTCGGCTCACTCGGATCATTCGGCTCACTCGGATCATTCGGCTCACTCGGATCATTCGGCTCACTCGGATCATTCGGCTCACTCGGATCATTCGGCTCACTCGGATCATTCGGCTCACTCGGATCATTCGGCTCACTCGGATCATTCGGCTCACTCGGATCATTCGGCTCACTCGGATCATTCGGCTCACTCGGATCATTCGGCTCACTCGGATCATTCGGATCATTCAGCTCATTCGGATCATTCGGCTCACTCGGATCATTCGGATCATTCAGCTCATTCGGATCATTCGGCTCACTCGGATCATTCGGCTCACTCGGATCATTCGGCTCACTCGGATCATTCGGCTCATCGGATCATTCAGCTCATTCGGATCATTCGGCTCACTCGGATCATTCGGCTCACTCGGATCATTCGGCTCACTCGGATCATTCGGCTCACTCGGATCATTCGGCTCACTCGGATCATTCGGCTCACTCGGATCATTCGGCTCACTCGGATCATTCGGCTCACTCGGATCATTCGGCTCACTCGGATCATTCGGCTCACTCGGATCATTCGGCTCACTCGGATCATTCGGCTCACTCGGATCATTCGGCTCACTCGGATCATTGCTCGGATTTTTTTTGTTTTTGAGACAGACGGCAGATGATCGATTTTTCTATTTTTTTTAAAAATAAAATAAAATAGGACACTCCGGGCTGTGGCTCCAGTGATTACCAGATTTTTTTTAAAATCAGCGTGAAGCAAAAACTTCTGCGCTGTGTTTCGCTAAGTGAATGAAGGCCCAATCGAACGAAGTTAGCAGTACACTTTTGACTTCATTAAAAATTCTAAATTACCAGCAGATGAATTCGTCTGTCAAACACAATAAAAAATATTATAAATAACTATATGGGATAGAAACACGCACACATGATGCTCGCACTTGGCACCTTTTTGTTCGAAACTCCACGTCGTTTTAATTAAGCAGCGAGAAGGCAAAGGCAGGTCATGTTAGTTTTGACACGATGCATTCGAACTAGACTTTTTTCCCCCAAAGAAATCATGGCCGTCACTTTGCTATGTGTAGGGAACAAGGTGGTGTGTGGGACTCTAACCCTTACCAAAACCCCTGGGGTGTCCATCTCTGGGTAATAGCGGTCGGAAACCCCACTCGTCCTTCATTGCTATACGACCTACCAGGACACCCGGTAACGTCATCCCCCGCGGAGTCGTATATTGAGCTAGCCACTCCCCAGCTGTGGGTACACTTACGGACTCCGAAGGCCCCTTTAGTCGCGTCTTACGACAGCCCGGGAAACTTAGCAGTATAAATAAATATTTCACAACATCACATACATTGGTCTGACTCCGAGATAGGTAGCTCAAGCACCTGTGTTACGGATATCAGAATCAACAGCGGAATAACATACATACTTATAATACATACAAACACCCAGTATTCTTCACCCAGCATTCTTCAGTATTCTTAAACGCCCTTAGCTACAGGGCACGATACGAACTTGACTGGCCGAAACCAAATATGGTGGGAACTAATCATACATAATTTCTTTCATATTAAGGAATATGTACGGAATAGAAAGACCTATGATCGCTCGCACTTGGCGCCTGTTTGCTTGAAACTCCGCGTCGTTTTAATTGGGCAGCGAGAAGGCTGAGGCAGGTCATGTCAGTTTTGACACGATGCATTCGAACTAGACTGGCCGAAGCGATATGTGACGGGAACGAATCATGCTCATTTTTATTGTGCAAACGTTTGACTTTTTCTATTTAGGTTTTCGACACGCTTGTTTGGGTGACGGATGTTGCGTTGGCGAAACTTTTTACCAAAAAAAATCTTTACATACAGTTCTCATAGTTCATTGTCTTTGATAAAAAATCTTGTAACGTCACTGTTATATTTCTACCGCTTTTGTCCAAAAGTGTGATTTTTATGGGACGCAAAATTTGTTAAATTGTCTTTATTTTTATGATGATATTAATATGGAAATGAAAATGAAAATAGTTTATTCAATTTAGGTCCATGCAGAACACTTATGAATGTCAACATGTTCACCACTAACTAGTGGTAAACATGTTGACATGACGGAATGTAGTTTTCTGCCAAGAAGACATTTACACATAATATCTGCCTTATCCACTGGGATTCCATCGGTCTTAAATAGTTCTATTTATAATAGGGAAAAAAGTTGATAATCGCTTACCATCAAATGATCCGTCTGCTCGTCTGCTACTATTACATAAAAAAATAAAGTAAAGTATCAGCCCACTGGAGGGCAAAGGCCTCCATCATAGAAATTAAGTTATCGCTACTCTTATGGGATTAGGCTTAATCACCACGTTTGCCAAATGCGTATTGGTGATCACAAACCCTTGCAATGTTTGAAAAATTCGAAACATACCTTTACCACATAAAAAAAAATGTCATTAAGTTGATTATGCAACATACAACTAGTGTCATATAATCTGTGCATTTCACATTCCTTAGTTAAAATTACAAGCCTGATAACATTTTTTACAAATTTTATGTGTTTTCTGGTAACTATATCATTGAACTAGTTTCAAACATAAAGTTTTATAACTTTTTTATTATTTTGCTCAGTCCAATCTTGGAAGCATCTTGGTATTATCTCTTCTGTGCATCTAGAGAATTTGCTATAACGAATGAAGAGATTATTGTTAACGAAGCCAAGTTAAGAACTCTGGTCTATTTAATTAAATTGAGGCGGAGTTGTAAAGATTCCAAGATAGCTGGCACTGTCAAGGAATTTCAAGTATTTTAGGGTACTGCTTGGGTACTCCGGGGGAAAGGGGGTTTAAAGGTTGGCAGCGCACTTGTGACTCCACTGGTGTTGAGGGTGTCCATGGGCGGCGGCAATCGCTTACCATCAGGTGATCCGTCTGCTCGTCTGCCACTTATCACATGTGATAGGATAAATAAATAAAAATGATTTTAATTTCTTTAAAATTGCACTTTTTTAGTAGCTTAGTATCTTTATTTATTTACCTACACCTTTTATCAGAATTTCTGAAAAAATAACATTTACATTTACAAAGTAGTTACAACACATGCTTGACCAACTCCAGTCCATAAATGACCTTCGTTGAGTCTAAATTGGCATGAAAACTGGCATGATCATCAGCGCCCAGAGAAGGAAAACTCTGCATTTATATCAAAACCCTCGCCAACCCGTCTGCCAAGCGTGGTGAGTACGGCAATTATCCCTCATGTGTTTGAGGGAGGCCCGTACCCCAGCAGTGGGGACCTAAATGGGCTGATGATGATGATGAGTCTAAATTTGAACCCGAGACACTATAAATTCACCCATCGAACTATCTTTGCCTTCATTTCACTATTTAAACAACATACACCTAGTCGTAGTATAAAAATAGTCAGCAATACCTATGTAGGGGCTGGTTATAGTTTACAAATGTGTTCGGAGATATAAGTGCAATCGAAATTCTCTTACCCTCATTCCTCATTTAGGTGTCACCAATATGAGTAACCACAGAGACGTTTACATTTTTTTCTAATACTTCGGAACACACGCACTGATTGCGAATTAATCGCAGTCATATAATACTAAGCCTTTGTCTACTCCAAATCACAGAAAAAGTGTTCTAAGCTGGCAGGTAACTTTTCTCAAAACTTAAGAATCTTATTCATGAATGTTTATTAAATCTTTTTACTAAAATGGTGTGATAAATCAGCTTTCATTCTCTTTTTTCGAAAATGTTGTATGATATTTTTTTGTTTCAAAAAATAATCCTAATATAAATAAATCCCCAAGTCTTTGTCTATTCAGAATCACAGGAAAAGAGCTCATAACTAGAACGTAACTTATCTGAAAACTTTTTTTTTTATGAGAGGTGGCAGACGAGCAGACGGATCACGAACTTAAGATTACTTACTTTGTTAATTAAAATTATCGTAGATTTACCATTTATGTAATTAGTCTCTTAGCTAACCGTAAGGGAAGAAGCGAGCCATACCCAATACAAGTGTCTATGACAACTTACTGGGTAGACTCGGCCACTCAATGTAACACAGACTATTGCAATAAATGAATTTTTATTTATTTATTTATTTAAGATGACGCTGATGCTGAGCACCTAGGGGTACCCCCTAGCTAGCGGTGACAATCGATTTCAAATGTTAGCAAATAAACCGGATCTATTTAAAACAATTTCGGAGTTCCAGTCATTTATACTATTTCACGATATATTTACAGATAACATTAAGTCTTTGTTAAATAAAAATGATATTTTTTTGTAAAATATAATAGCTGTTAAATGTTTGTATTGCTTAATTATGTAATTGGGTTCTTCCCGTTTAATTATATAAATAAATAAAATAAATAAAAATTTATTTAATAATGGTGCACTACTTTTTCATTTGTTTTTGAACTCGAATTTTGGATTAACGCCATAATTGGCCGTTTTTGGCGATAATTCAAATTTTCAATACAAAAGCAGCCAAAAAGTTATGTATAAGCAGTAAATAAATAGTTCATGTGCTTTCCGAGAGTCTGGAATTTTGAATTCGTCAAATAGATATCCGTTATTGTTGCAACAAATTTAAATCATTCGGCTTTGCTAGTGCGCCCTACCCGTCACCTTAAGAGTTTTGTGACATTACATTAACAACTCAAACAATATCTATAGTGTTACTGGCTACCGGCTGTGTATGTAGATACTGTGCTCTGGACCAGTTCTTTGTACTTCCCATAAAGTTCATCGTATTTCGAGATAGATATCGAAAAACGGGAGCTATTTTAAAGGTAGTTATAACTGTTAGTGCTTTAGTTTAATTTTAATCGTAACCTTTTTAATGAAGGAGCAATTAGTTGGAAGATATATTTCGTTTGGTGTTTATATTTTTTTACTCGACTGCGCCAAGTCCGAAAGGGTTATGATTTTAGCAGTCTATGTATGTAAATATGTTTGTATGATCCTAGATTCTGCCTAAACTACCCAGCCGATTTTGATGAATGATGTATCAATCGATTGTAATCTTAAACCCAGACGATCGATAATCGATTAAATAAATCGATTGTAATCTTAATGTGGGAGAGCCACGCTTAGGCATGAATGGGCCGGCTCGACCGGAGTGATACCACTGCCTCACAGAAGACCGGCGTGATGCAGCGCCTGCGCTGTGTTTTGCCGTGTGATTGACGTAGGGGAAAGGGTTGGCAGCGCACACAAGTGTTACCCCCCGATTTGGGCCTCCAGTACCCCCACTCACGCAGCGAAACACAGCACAGTGCTGCTTCACGCTGGTTTTCTGCGAGGCCTTGGTATCACTCCAGCCGAGCCCATTCATGCCGAAGCGTGGCTCTCTCACGGTCAAAAGGTATGCTGTCTCTTTAATTCCACTAACAGTATGTCTTAATACCCACTAGGAGGTGTTCGGGCGTATGATGCAAATGGGCAGGGCAGGATGATAATGGCATAATTTCATCAACATTTATGGGTATCCATCCCATCAGCCCAGCCCAAAACAGGTCAAAGTTGACTGACCCAAGACCTAAGTTACGTTAATTCAGAATCGACCCATCCGAGTTCCATAGACGCACCTTATAAGAAGTCGAGCTGTAAATCGCCATAAAATTAACATGGATTTACAATTTACATGTGAACGGACCACTGTTAACGATGGTTGTCGAAAGTGTGCGCGTGACAGACAGACGGGCATTTAGGAATCAGTTAGTAAAATGTTATTTTTTATTGTAAGATTTCATTTTCATAGTTCTCATCTTCATCTAAGAGTGTCATTCCCATTCTTTTTTTTTAAATTATGGCAGACACTTGGCAAACGTAATGTAGGGCGCCCTCTGGCTAGGTGGGGGGACGATCTGCGCAGGATGGCTGGCAAGAGCTGGATGCGAGAAGCCATGGATAGATCACAGTGGCGAACAATTGGAGAGGCCTACGTCCAGTGGACTGCGATAGGCTGATGATGATGATGATGAGACACACGGCAGACGGCTGACCTGGTAAGTGATTACCGCCGCCCATGGACATCTGCGACTCACGGGGATATATTGATTGATAGATGCGTCTTCGTCGTCATCGTCAGCCCATCAAAGTCCCCACTGTTGGGGCACGGGCCTCCCTCAAACACATGAAGGGTAATTGCCATACTCACCACGCTTGGCAGACGGGTTGGCGAGGGTTTTGGTATAAATGTAGAGTTTTCCTTCTCTGGGTGCTGATGATTATACCTGGGTGTTTCCTATGTATTATAAATACATAGGAAACACCCAGAACAATACAAACAAACATGTTTATGCAACAAATCGATCGAACCTGCAACCCAAACCCTTTGGTCCAAACCAGAGGCAGCGTTCACTACCACTGTTCCAAAGGGATCGTCAGAAAAAATAATTTGTTTACCAATCACCAATCCTTGATTTATTGCAATCAGGTCCTTTTCTATTCCGAATTAATAACCATCAAAGTTCACAATATGAGAAGTTGAAATATATATTCGACATCATCATAGGTAGGTAATAAATCAAATTTTAATGTAGGTAACTTAAAGCCAAGAAGATTAAAGGATTATTCCTAATCTCAGATAACACATGTATTCCGATAAAAAAAAACTCAAGTTCGGAAAATCACTACGTTTTTCTTCACTCGATTCTCACCCTAAAGTCGAAACACATTTAGTTCAATATAGGTTAAGGCAATTTGTCGTGGACGTGTGTACCTATGTCTGTACTTATTATTCACTCATCAAGAGATTAGACCTTTGAAGTGAATTCACAAAAGTGTATCTAACGATCCCAAAACGAGCGATGTGTCATTGTTCGGATTTGAATTCATATTTAAATTATGAATTCGAAATTCATAATCGGATTTGGACAAAATATTGGCCATTCCGGCCTAATTCTGAACTTTGATATCGATTATACGCTTTTTGTATAATAATGACATTTAACGGGGCATGGTTTGTGCCCGTCTTCTGAGCATGTTAAGCTAGTTTCTGTACCAAATTATGTAAAGACTGAGGAATGTGTGAATGATAACTTTAAGATTCATTTTAAATTGAAGACAGGTGATTAAAATCTTCTTACTCCTATAGTAGGTACCTGATAATTATTTCTTCGTAAATATTTTTGGTATTATTGCGCAAGCGAAACAAGTCCTTATTTTCGTCTTTCTCCAACAGTAAAAAAGTTTTGGATTTTGGATTTTTTATTTAATTTTGACTTCGATCTACTAAAAGTGAACTAGAAGATAATGCATAGCTTATTATATTTGCCTGATGTATCAAAATATGTAAAAATATGTAATTCTTTAGTTTTCAAACACATGTACTAACTAATAGTATACACGGATTCACGCCGAGTTACCCTTGTTGACCTTTAGACTGTCCTTATTTCTGGGGCATAAGTGCTATTTTTTTACTGCAGGGGGGTAACTAGATCTGACGCTGACTGTACATATGTTATGGTATCTCTTGTTTTTCGACATTTATTAACTAACCATTCTTGTTACAGGTACGTTGGAGATTCAAAGGATATCAGTCGTGAAAGATCGTAAAATAGGTTCATGATTGACTTTGTAAGTAGTTTTAATAATAAAAAAAAATTATTAAGAACTAGTTGCCCGCCTTCACTTCGTTTCGGGACGTTAGTTCCTTTTTTTACCAATAGATGGCGTTAGGTGTCAATTACATCGCGCAAGCGTTTAGTGTTTTTGGATTACTTATAAGTGTTGCCGCTGTCTATAGGGTTTATCTCCTAATAGATACGGAACTGATTGAATTTTACTGATCAATATCTTATTCATTGCTGGTTTTGTAATTTACAATTATTACTAATTTAATAAGATTAAACCTATACATACAGGTATTAAAACTAAAGTAGACCAGTTCTGATCATGACAAACACTCGTAAAGATTTAGAGATTAAGAGATCCAGGCTTCTTTTAATTGAATTATTTAACGGACGACGACCTGACTTAAACCATATTGTCATAGCAATAAAAAGTATTGGAAACACATTAAAATTCACCTATCTCAATCGGAACATGGACTTCTAAAATAATTAAATGGGGAATGTTGACGGCAGCAATAAAAAAGAAAAAAGATATTGCAATTGATAATCGTAAAAACCTACGCACGGATTACTGTTGAAAATTAAGAAAATTCAAACATTAGTCGTCTTTCATGGAATATTAGAAGCAGGAAGAAACGGTACTTTAAGCCTGATTGGGATTTTTAATTACTTAATAGTCAATGAAACTTTTTAGAGCTGTAATATTGTCGTTGATATAATAAATAAATAGAACCAGATTGAGATTTTACGAGTATTTATCTAATCTAAGGAATGAACATTACTAGACAACGTGAAGATTAAATAGTTTACTTTTGTATTGATCTAGTAAAAATCTATACGCATTTTTTCGTATAGCACCCACAGTGCTATTATTTCAAACTAAATGTAAGCCTAGGTCATTGGCCAAGTAATAAGCAATCAATTGATAACTTCTTTATCAAATCGGGTGAGTAATTTAGGCAGAATCTTACATACAAACATATTTACATAGACTGTTAAAATCATAACTCTTTCTTTTATTCTTTGCCGTAGTCGGGCAATGGAAGAACCTTAAGAAAAATTTCACAAAATACGAGTATGTATATATTATTTAGTTTAAAAAAAGGGAAGTTTTGTACGACCTTATACATACAGGTTGTATCTGTGAACATTTACATCCCTTTAACCATGTGTTCTACCAACTATTCTGAACAACATTTGTTCAACGCCTTTTCGAAATTCATTGAAATTTTTTTCGACTCCCCACATAAAATGATCAAATTTAAATTTTTTCATGCGAATTTACAAAAGTGATAAATTAAAGTTTGTTCAGACTATGGTTAGTAGAACACGTGGTTAAAGAGATGTAAATGTTCACTGATACACCCTGAATAGGCATGATTCGAACTTTATGTATGTTGGTAATGAACAAATAAAAAAAAAATTTTTTTTTAAACATTATTAAAAAACAATAAAGCAGAAAAAAAATCTTCACTTACCTACTAAATAGGTGCTTAAAGTAATAGTATGTAAGTACTAATTTATATATTAGCAAACATATTATTTTACAGCTTAAGGCTGGCTAGATAATTTCAAACCGGTGGTCCCCATAGTGTTGTCATTTATTGTGCGATTATGAACAGTCATCGATATTAAGATAAGTGATGAGAGTTTTATTTATTACAATAAAAAATACTTATTGAACAAAAACACGAGAAAATTAAGACAATAACTGAGAAATAAAACTAAGCTATAATTAAATAAAAAGGAAAGTATAAACAAAGTAAAAGTAAAGGCAATGTCCCCAAAATTCTCGTGACTTCCACTAGACGCTTAGATAAGTCACGGAAAAAAGATAGGGCGTCGGAACCCCACGGGCCCAGTGTTGGGGGCTGGGGTCGATTTATATAGGCTGACGCTTGACTACAATCTCACCTGATGGAGAGGTCTAGGGTTACACGTTTGCCTAGATGATGACTGTTCACTCATACTTTAAAAATATTCAGATTATAGTAGTCAGGAAAAACAGACCTGGATAAGGAGTGAAGTCAGTTTGGCATTATTAAACTATAGCTAAGCGCACTTAATCCGACAGAGAACCAGAGCCACCGACATAGCCCACCGAATTAGCAAACTGAAGTGGCAGTGGGCTAGTCATATTAGCCGCAGAACTGACAGCCGTTGGAGCCGTAAAGTCCTTGAGTGGAGACCGCGCCTCGGTAAACTTAGTGTAGGACGCCCTGCGATAAGATGGGATGATGACATTCGAAGGCTGGCTGGTGTGGGCTGGATGAGAGTGGCCGAAAATCGGGAGCAGTGGCGTGCATTAGGGAACACCTATGTCCAGCAGTGGACGAGTGTGGGTTGCTGATGATGATGATGAAGCGCACTTTGAATAATAATTATTATTATTGGTGATGTCCAGTAGTGGACTGCGATAGGCTGATGATGATGAGGATGATGATTATTGATAATACTCGAACAAAGCTTCCAGTTGATATTTTGGTGGCTATATAATCACACCTAATTATCAGAGCATTTTTATATACAAGTATATAAGTGAAAAATCATTCTTGTAACTTATCTACTTTAGAATACATTTGAGGCATTTTCTTCAATTATTTTTTAATTAGACTTACGCTTGCCCACAATCACGCGTTTATTGAGAAGATGCCTGTTTACCTTTGTCTTAAAAATACCCATATTATACGGTTGGGGAACACAGACCTAAAAAGCCTTAAAAATCTTTACTATTTATAAAAATGTAGACCCTACAGACAGCGGCAAAATTTATAGATAATCCGAAAACACATAACGCTTGCGCGATGTACTCGACACCTAGCTCTATCTATTGATATAAAGTGGAACTAATATCCTGTAACGAAGTGAGATAGGACCACTAGTACACCCATAAAAACTGCTAATATTTCTTAATTTGGGATTAGATCTGTGTGTTATTACGAGATATCGATATTTCCAATATCGCGGCCTCCCCATCCTTACTACTACGTCGGCTAATAACCAACAGTTATCGGATTATGGCTAATGCCGACTAGTTAGCAATTATTAGAAGCTAAATGACGGCTGGACGATTTATCTGTAACGAGCATTTTGCTATACTTGTGGCTCGCGATTCGATCTGTTATATGTAGTTCAGTTATAATGATGCGCCTTTTTGGCTTAGCTTTTACATTTTTCGATGACTTGATACTTTGTGATTTTTATTTGTTTTTTATTATATGTCTTCAGTTATTTATAGTTTTGATTAAGGCGACGGGTCTAGGTACACTAGCGACGCTAATTGATTTAATTCTGTAACTACCAAGCTTAATCTAATTTAACCAATTGTGGACCATCATCATCATCAGCCCATTTAAGTCCCCACTGCTGGGGCACAGGCCTCCCTCAATCAATGAGGGGTGATTGCCATACTCACCACGCTTGGCAGATGGGTTGGCGAGGGTTTTGATATAAATTCAGAGTTTTCCTTCTCTGGGTGCTGATGATCATGCCAGCAGCTTTACCTTAGTCGCCTTTTACTACTACCTCGGTAAGAGCGAGGGTGGCCTATTCCACTCTGCCGGGGACCAAACGGCGACGCCGTGTGGATTTTTAATCCCTTAAAAATCCACACGGCGACGGTGGACCGTCAGCGAGTCGGCAAACCAATATATACTATTTATTTAATAATTTTGAGCTTTGCCTTAAATCAAAACTATAAGTAGCTTAAGACAAATAAAAATAGAATTAATTTCAGTTATCACTTTCATTCCAAGTTAAGTAGCTTTTAGTTGAATTTTATTTGTAAAAAATCTTAGCCGTTTACTTAATAAACAACTGAAAACGACGCCTATTAAAAGGTTGTTAAATTTTAATTAGAAAAATGTATTACATAATGTAAAGAACATTAAGTCGGCTAGATATCTGCCGGCGCGCACTTATATCGTTTTATCATTAACTAAGTTACAAACCAGAACCTTTTTTATAAGTGTCAAAATAATAAATGTCAATGAGAACCACTTCTATCCGTTTAAAAAACCGTTCCCATAAACAAAACGCTTGACAGCATTAAACTTAATAACCGCCCCATATCGCTCAAACACCACTATTGTCTCAGCCGAAGTAATTTATAACCACCAAACCAGTTCCCGAATTTGACTTCTGGTTTGTACACCATTGTGTCTATAAGTGGCGTAATATTCAAATAATAGACCTAATTCTTTACAAACATTGCTGTACTACATCTCATGAGCTTCAAAACTTTGCATAAACACACGCCAAAATATACTCTACTGCCCTACCTTAAAGTCACCTGTGTTACAATTTTTTACGCTTCCGAATTTTTTAACAGTGCAGAGTTCATATTATTAAGTGATCCGTATTGTTTGAAACCAGTTCCAAGTCCAGAAGGGTTGTATGAAGTGGCACTCCATTGTGTGTTTGTATGAATAATTGAATTAATGCATCAAAATGTATCAGTTGCGACATTATTTTAGTGGGGTCAAAATTGTTTGTACCGATTGAAATATCTCTATGCGGTCCTTTGATAAACATCTTGATTTGGTGTGTTGATATTAACATGTATAATTTTAGATTTAATTTTAATATTAACCTAGTAATTAGCATAGGAATATTCATATAATCTAGAAAGACCACACACAGATTTTAATTAAGAAAATTTAAAAGACAATTTAAAGATAAAAAGTACATAACATTAGCATTATGAGAGACAACATTTTTAAAAATTTGCGAAATTATGTGATTTCATAAGTTATTGGTAGTTTTTGGTAGTTCACTACATTTGTGACACCTGGAAACTAAATTTATTCTTATATTTTAATAAAAATTAAGTTTATCGGTGTTATCTTACAACTTTATTTAAAGAAATTAATAATATACATTTAAATTGTATCATTAAATGATTATTATGTTATTCACTTGGGTGGTACACGTAACTCTTAGATAACTTTGTCTTTTGCCAAGATCCATTGTGAGTCGAAGAGAGCTAGCTAAGTAGGTAAATAAAGTTTTCTATAGTTTATTATTAATTTATTAAAACATTTTATTGACAACAAGAAATACAAGATAAGTGGTTTAACAATAGTTACTTAATAAAAACATTTATAATTAAAGTGACCTTACTCGTAAGTCTGTGATGCCCCGTGTGTCGCAGATGTCTATGGGCGGCGGTAATTCACTTATCATCAGGTGAGCCGTCTGCTCGTTTGTCTGCCATAATGTAAAAAAAAAGTAAATCCAAATCCAATCCGGGGAAAAGGTTGGCAACGCACTAGTGACTCCACTGGTGTTGCGGGTGTCCATGGGCGGCGGCAATCGCTTACCATCATCCATCTGATCGTCTGCCACCTATCATATATAAAAAAGTTGGAATGAATATTTTTCTTAGTAAGTCTGTGACTTACTTTGAGGTTACAATTATAATATAATTCTCACAACATCTCATACGTTGACCTGATTCCGTACCTAGTAGCTTAAGCACTTGTGTTACAGATATCAGACAACAGAGGAACACAAATATATACTTAAATACATATATTACACCCAGACTCCGAACAAACACAAGTGTTCATCGCATGAATGTTTGTCCAGGGTGGGGATCGAACCCACGACCTTTGGCGTAAGAGGCAGGGTCACTACCAATTGAGCCATCCGGTCAGTCAAAAATTGAACCGCAAAAACGTTATAACTAAAATATATATACCCTCTTTGGTATACTAAAATTGAAAAACTTTCTTAAAGCTTATTATGTACTTACCTTCTAAATACCTACGTGATATTAATGTTCACCCATACCTAAGCAAGCATGATCATAAATACTCACATGGTATTGAAAACCAAACATCCATAACTAAACACTGTATCTTAAGATGTGTCTTTTTTCCGAATCGTGTCACAATTTGGGCAAACGATTGATTCGCATCTGACGTACGTTGGTAACGGTCCTCAATAACATCTTATATGGCCATCAGCTGATTCTGCACGGTTATATTTTACTATTGATAAAATAGTATATGGGTGAATTGATTTTTACTACGACGTTTATTGATGCATACAGTTATATTTTTTTAGTCTAGTACACTGTTACTACTTTCTAGAACATACTTTACGCTTTCATGATAATTGACAAAAACATACAGTCGATCGTAACCTCCTCCTTTTGGTTTTAAAGTTCGTTATATTTAGATAGATATTCTTTATTGCACAAAACAAATACAAGCATGATACAAAAGCAACAGACAGTACAATAAGGCGGTCTTATCGCTTGTAGCGATTTCTTCCAGACAACCTTTGGGTAGAGGAAAGAAATATCGTATTCGTAATAAGGGAAGGCAGTGCAAAGTAGTTTAACAAATGAAATATTATATATTAAATATTTATATTTATAATTCAAAACTCACTTTTTGCAATTTCAACACCCTCTTCACTCTTCCTCATCCCATTAACTTTTCTACAATCGTCCTGTTATCGGCAGCTTGTAGTCGATGGTCCATCTTAGATCCATTTGATTATCATATTATTATTATTTTTGTCTTATTCTGATAAAAATATATAATATTATGTGTATGTAGGTAGTCTGTTATTTTATTTGAGCATAACTTATTAATTAATTTGTAATATTGTATTTTATTACATATGTATTAGGGTTATAAGTTATATTTTAACATTTACAGTCTATCTCTTTATTTTTTTAACTTATTGAATATTGCACCCCTTACCCCTTCTCTACTATCAAATGTCCTTTACTCGAAGGTTGTCTGGTAGAAATCGCTTTCAGCGATAAGACCGCCGAAATTGTACACAAAATTTCTGTAATATATAGTACTTAAGTTGTGTATTTTGTGCAATAAAGTATATCTAGCTATTTATCTGTAATAAACTCTTTCTTTCTTTTCCGTTATAAATTCATACGATGGCCTGATTATGTACTAAGTAGCATAAGCTAATTGTTTTACTGATATAATTAAATCGATGAATTACAAATGTAATACTTAATACATATACTACACCCAGACCATGAATTAACAGATGTGTTCATCACACGGATTTATGTTTAGGGTGGGGATCAAATCCACGACCTTTGTCGTATGAGGCAGGGTTTAGCAAATGGGCCATCATATTTCGATTTTTTTTCAATTTCATGCTAAGTCTATTGGGAAATGTTATCCTTTGATCTTATTCTTTATTAATTTTATTTAAAACTTTATAGCATAAAAAGTTTATACAATAGGCGAACTTAATGCCAAGAGGCATTCTCTACCAGTAAACCTTTGGGTCACACAGAAAAAAAACAAACAAAACTAAAAACTATACAATAGAAACCTTACTTCCATTTGGGTCAATCTTTTTTATGTGCTAGGTGGCAGACGAGCAGATGGATCTACTGATGGTAAGCCACCGCCACCGCCCATAGACACCCACGATACCAGTGAAGTCACAAGTGCGCTGCCAACCTTTAAACCCCCCTTTCCTCCGGTACCCTCACTCATGCAGCGAATCCCAGCAGCACTGCTTCACGCCAGTTTTCTGTAAGGCCGTGGTATCACTCGCGTCGAGCCGGCCCATTCATGCCGAAGCGTGTCTCTCCCACGGTCAAAAAACTCTTATTCTAAGCATAGGCCTATGTGCTCTACAAAAAGTTCCAAATGAAATAGAAGCGTAATTATAAAACCGCAGACGTAACTCATTTCCCATACTCAACCGCACCATCCGTACTCATGCGCAGGTCACCGACACATAGTGATGTCACTTAGTCATTTTGCAATTTCAGTCACATATGAGTCACTCAAGTGCCTCGAATAATCTATTGTTTATTCTTCAGCGTTACATAATATTAACAGGCCTCCTACAAGGTGGACCGACGATCTGGTGAAGATCGCGGGAATCCATTGGATGCGGGAGGCACAGGACCGATCTGTGTGGAGAACATTGGGGGAGGCCTATGTCCAGCAGTGGACGTCTATTGGCTGAAATGATGACATAATATTAGCGTTAGGACTGTAGCAACGAAAAAAAATTGTCACTACAGTTGATATGCCTCTCCAAAGCTTCCTCCATAGTAAATTTTATTTTATGGTGGACTTAATCTCTTTTCCGTATTTAAAAAACAATCTGGTATAATAAATATAGCTGCTAGATACTCGTGAACTCAGCGGCTGTGGCTGGTGATGTTGTAGCCTAGTTTTGATCTAGTATATATATATATATATATATATATTTATATTACATTATCTCAGACAAACGAGCAGACGGCTCACCTGATGGTAAGTGAATTACCGCCGCCCATAGACATCTGCGACACACGGGGCATCACAGATGCGTTGCCGGCTCTTAAGGGAGGACAAAGCTCTATTCTTGAAGATCACCAGGTCGTATCTGTTCGGAAACACCATCGTTGGTAGCTGATTCCATAGTTTTACTACTTTTTATGCTCGGAGTATCTCTGAAGGACCGCATCAGAAATGATGTAATCCGACAGAGAACCAGAGTCACCGACATAGCCCACCGAATTAGCAAACTGAAGTGGCAGTGGGCTGGTCATATTAGCCGCAGAACTGACAGCCATTGGAGCCGTAAAGTCCTTGAGTGGAGACCGCGACTCGGTAAGCGTAGTGGAGGACGCCCTGCGGCAAGATGGGATGATGACATTCGAAGGCTGGCTGGTGTGGGCTGGATAAGAGTGGCCGAAAATCGGGAGCAGTGGCGTGCATTAGGGGAGACCTATGTCCAGCAGTGGACGAGTATGGGTTGCTGATGATGATGATGACTACTTTTTATTAGATAATCAGCGTTATTTTACTGTATTCTACTACTTAAAACTAACCTTCCCATAGAAATTCACCATTACCTACCTTTATACATTGTTTTTTTAGTTTTTACTCTATTTATTAACAACATATTGATTGTCAGAGTTGACTTTAGTAAGTCTAACAGTCACTCAAGTCGTAATAATGGAATAGAGCTACGTCACTATGAAGTACCAACACATAACAGCGAAAGTATTTGAAAAACATACTGCACGGAACTAATTCGATGCTTACTCCAGTTGCCAATGTTCCCACGTATAAAAATGTTATTACTGAGTTATTAGTGCTGAGGTGGCCAATTCTGTTTTTTGTGGGGCAGAGGTTTGTTCCACTTTGCACTTAGGTGTTAGTTCATTGTCGAAATTATTATATTTTCATTTATACATCTAAAGCTTACTTCTACATATCATTACAATTTTTTTATGTGATAGTTGGTAGATGAGCAGACGAATCACTTGATGGTAAGCTATAGGTAGCACAACACTACTCAAGTCACTAGTACTCTACGAACCTTTACACCTCCCTTTCCCCCGGAGTGGGCCTCCGGTACCCTCGAAACCCAGCAGGCGTAATACAAAAAAAAATTACAATATTACTTTAGAAAATCATGTGTATGTTATGTACTTACTACAACTTAAAACAAACCAACATTTACTCTCCTTGATAATACACAAAGTGTAATGTAGAATGTGTCTTCGAATCCTTTGCAGCCGACTGTACATGACAAAAAGGAACTACATATTGCATCTGTTTTCAATATCTTCAAATTTAAGCAAGAAGCGCGTTAAAATGGTTTAGATACATGAAACCTTGTGTAGGTCTTGTTAAATTCTTTGGTTGCATGTATTTGTAAATCATAATGATAAATTGTTAACATTATTGATATTATTGTAAGCAAAGGTACCCGTCATATTTCGAAACATTTAGGCACCAAAGTAACCAGATGCATTCATTATTCAACTTGTCTAGAATCTCGTGTCCAAGGATCATAGGCCAGATGGCCATCTTTGTTATTACAAACAGGTACCAGAAACAACACAGAATAAATGAATGATGATTTTACTTCTTAGCATCGAACATTTTTAGCAAACACGTAATTTCCCACTTAATATTTTTTTTATTCCCAATACAACATGCTTACCGTCAATTTTATGGATATAAAAATTAAATATGAATTATGTCTTCATTTCGCAAAAATTAAGAACTCAATTATTATGTCATTATCTTAGCATAAAGTGATAAGTGGTGTTAAGTCAATTTGCGGAATAAAAAAGGATTTAACCAAAAGTGTTAAGTGGAATGCAGTGATTTACGTCGATCGGTAATGGCGTTATAATACTCGTAGTGAACGGGCGATGCCCCCTTAATGATTTCGAGTGTTTTGGGAGGCCAGTAATTATTGTACGAACGTGAATATTATTATATAATTCAGAATTTGCTCTACTTTATGTTTCGCAAAAGCTTTTTTTAGATAGGCCCGCGCCGGCTGAGAATAGTGATGTTACAAATTATATTACTAATTACGTTTTTTTTTTATTTATAATATCACTTGCAGACACATTATTTGGCTTAACTATCTTAAAAGCTATCCATTTATTTATGTGAATGTTAAGCTTACTGAATAAATAATATGTCTTTACCTATGAAATTGTCGTTTTTTGCTAGACACAATAAGATGTAGTACTCCTTTAGTAAGCAAAAAGTTTTTTTTTTAAATTTAATAAATAATAATGAATATTTCACAACATCACATACATTGATCTGACTCCGAGATAGGTAGCCCAAGCACCTGTGTTACGGATATCAGAATCAACAGTGGGATTACAAATATATACATATAATACTTTTCTGTTGTAAATACATACTTACAATACATAGGAAACACCCAGACCAATACAAACAAACATGTTCATGCACACAAATGTTTGTACTGTGCGGGGATCGAACCCGCAACCCTTGTACCAGAGGCAGCGTTCACTACCACTGTTCCAAACGGGTCGTCAAAAGTCACCTTACTATTGTATTTCAGTTATTTTCGGGAATGGTTTTTAGTTTTTTACTTCATGTATTGTTATTCTACGATACTGATACTGAACTTCATTTTCAATTCCTGCTTAATATTTAATGAGATAAGTTCAATGGCCAACAGTATGTGTTATACAACAATTAAATAATACCTACATCTCATTGCCTTCTCTTTTAGTTAGCTGATTTCTGTAATATAGTAAAATGATCCAATATTCAAACCGGAGAACAAATATAGGTAGTAATATAAACTACGAGCTGCAAAGCTTTAGCTATATTTTTATTACTAGAAGCATATTCAAATATAATTGAAACTCTGTAACATCATTAATATTTGAAAAGAGTAACAACTGAGTTTGTTGCTGATGTCTTCTCAGTAGAAATCGACATTCCGAACCAGCGGTAGATATTACGTATCTATTTTGACATTAGTAAGTGTTTTGTGTGGACCTAAATTGATTAAAGAAGTTTTTATCTTTATCTTTATCATAATATTTTAGCTATGGCTGAAATACGACCTTCCAAAGTAGTGACATAGTAGGTACCATATCAAATTCCTAACATGGTACGATACCGAGAGCAAGACATAATCATCAATCCTTTGCAGAATCAGAATTTATTTGGGAACGCGGTAACTGGCACAAGTAAATGAACAACAGTGGTGAAACTTGTATATGCACCGCTATTTTTTATCGTTTACATCCCGAAAACCTCATAATAGGTCATCGTCAGCCCATTTAAGTCCCCACTGCAGGGGCCTCCCTAAATCACATGAGGGGTAATTGCCATACTCACCACGCTTGGCAGACGGATTGGCGAGGGTTTTGATATAAATGCAGAGTTTTCCTTCTCTGGGTGCTGATGATCATGCCAGCAGCGTTACCTTAGTCGCCTTTTACGACACCTCGGTAAGAGTGAGGGTGGCCTATTCTACTCTGCCGGGGACCACACAAACTAATAAAGAACAAAATAAGCTAAAAAACAGGTGTTCCATACTAATAAAATATCCACCCAGCAATAATGTATGGGTAGCTGATTTTATTTTTAGTCTCTATCACTATTCTCAGCCGGATAGTTGATCTGACATGTTAAATATACTTCATTCACGAAACCTATTATGAGGTTATCAGGATGCAAAAGATAAAAAAATAACGATGTATGTATAAGAGCAGAAGCCCAATTCTCGGGACGTGATAAAGAAGACATTTAGAAGAATTATTTTTCGAGTGCACAAGAATTGGCCCTCTGTGAAGTTGCAATACCTACTTTAGTAACAAAAACAAGAGTGATCATTTTTTTACTTTAATTTATAAAGCAAAATGTACATGTATTTATTACATAAAAATTATGAACACATACATAGAATGTATAAATTTATTTTATAAATAGTTAAATTAATTTATTTATTTCTTACTGCACGAAGTTTAAAGTACAATTGGGGGACTTAATGTCTTATAGCATTCACCACCATCGGGTCATTTAATATTAAGATTTTGTTCTAAAATAAACAAATCTGAAATAACTCGTTCCTACTGCTAGTATATTAAAAAATTAAAACTCGACTACTTTGGTATTTTAAGAGTTCAAATAATACCTATTACTTAGCTCAACATGGCCAAATCTATATTTAGACTTTTTTTTATTGCTTATAATAGGCAGACGAACTTGCGGCCCATCTGATGGTAAACGGTAACCGCCGCTCGTAGATATCAACAATACCGGAGCACAGTCATGCCGCTGCCTACCGTGAAAGAAGAACTCTTTTGAAACCTCGTTTAAAAAAGGACATGTCATAGCGATCAGGGAACACCGCGGCTGGAAGCTCATTCCAGAGTTTGCACGAGCGTGGGAAAGAGACGCTGAAACGAAGCGTTCTGGAAGGGATTGGTTCTAGGTAGTATTGGTGAAGTTTGCCTCGGCGTCTAGTCTAGACTGATATAAATGAAATATAAAAAGTTTATTTCTAAGGATTATAAAATAGTGGGCACAAAATGATTGTTTAGAACAATCGTTGCTATGTAGTTTGCAGTATTTCATTTGTTAAACTTCTTTGCACTGCCTTCCCTTATTACGAATACGATATTTCTTTCCTCTACCCAAAGGTTGTCTGGAAGAAATCGCTACAAGCGATAAGACCGCCTTATTGTACTGTCTGTTGTTGTTGTATCATGCTTGTATTTTATTTTTGTGCAATAAAGAATATCTATCTATCTACATTTAAACCACTCACTTTGTCAGTTCACTACACTGTGGCCAAGTACAACCATTTTTTACACCGGCCAACAATAGCACAATGCCATTGTATTGTTACAGAAGTTTACCAACATACACATTGACAATCTGAAGCGTGATTAATTCCAAAAGTACGATTATAAGTGATCCCCTTTTGTCACAAGTGGGTCTTGTCACTTTGAATGGCTTTTGTGACGAAATTTTTATTCATGGGTAGGGGAGCGGAGGTCATTTTTTAAGATTTTTGGATGAAAAAGTTTTGGTGATAAATTTTGTCAATTTTTCTGTGGAAAGAAACAAAAAAAATATATGATGATTACTTACGTAGATACTTATTATATATTGAAGACCCGTTTGGTACAGTCGTAGTGAACGCTGCCTTTGGTCCAAGGGTTGCGGGTTCGATCCCCGCACAGTACAAACATTTGTGTGTATGAAAATGTATGTATGTATTATAAGTATGTATTTACAAAAGAAAAGTATTATATGTATATATTTGTGATTCCGCTGTTGATTCTGATATCCGTAACACAGGTGCTTGAGCTACCTATCTCGGAGTCAGATCAATGTATGTGATGTTATGAAATATTTATTTTATTTATCACCTTGAACAAATGGTCATAATGAATACAATAAACTATAGTTTTATAAGAAAAAATTAAAAATCTTTATCTTTTGTTATCTTTTTTATTAATTTACTTATTAAGATTAGTGTGTCATATTCAAAAAATTAATAAGGAACATTTTTGTTACTAGCGCCAAAAATAGTGAAAGCTAAATAAAAAAAAAGTTACCATTTTGCATGGTGATATTAAGTTTAATGTAAATGATTACTTCATTCATTCTCTTCCCGTTATTGAAGAACACAATTGTTAAAGCAAAATAATATAACAATCCAATATTTCAAACATCTACAGCGCTCAACTGAGCCAATAATCCAGCACAAATCAGTTCCATAACCAATAGACCATCCTTCTAAGGATTCTCAAGTAACCCATGAATAGGGTAACCAAATATCCCGTACTTTACAGGCTACCCCGCCTGTGCAACTAATTATTTAAAAAACCCTTGAGCCACATACATTTACAAACTCTTACATTGCAAAATTAATTACGTGGTTAATCAAGCTCTTATAATTTGAATTTCTACCGAAAGATCGAACAAGTAAATAGGTAGTTACATATGATAGATAACTCCCAACGCCCTGTTGGTCTGGGTTTGATTCCCGGGTCGAGCAAATAGTATGTTTCGAATTTTTCGAACATAGCTCCGGTTTGTGATCACCAATCCGTATTTGGCAAGCGTGGTGATTAAGCCTAATCCCATCATAGTAGCAATAACTTAATTTCTATGGTGGAGGCCTTTGCCCTGTAGTGGGACAGTTTATAGGTTGATACTTAACTACTTTATGATAGACAAGTGCTAAAGTGTGTCAGGTAGTAAGGATAGATAGTCACATATCATGAGGCGAATCCAGCCACATCACTAAATGACCACGACTTTTCTGATAAGAGTGGTAATAGGTTCAAAAATATTTTTTCTAAAAACTTTGATATGGCGGCTTAGATTTTCTTATAATTTTGTATAAAAGTTAATCTAAAGATTAGCACAAATTTTAAATTACTATTTTCAAGATTTAATGTTTTAGTTTGTTTGGCGTTGAATAAAATATTTTATTCTTATTCTTAAAGCCGCTAATGATTTTAAATCGTACGTTGTATTGACCATAAAAGATAGAGCGGTCTTATACTTAAAGGGCTCAAGCACTGTAGGAGTCGTTTAGTGAAAAATCCAAAAGCAATATTTTTATGCTAGTAACTCTATACCTGGTCACCCTACCCATGAAGCAATAATGATAAATAACCATAAATTAGCTCCGATCCGATATGCCGATGTAACCCAACCCTTTAAGGTAGATTGAGTTATATGTCATTGTAGATATAGGACCTCTCGAGACTGATTCAAATCGGGACCAATACATTGCTTCTATAAAGAGCACGCATGAAGAAAACTTGATTGATACGACAGCTATGGACCGTTTAACTTTTGTATTCTTTCTTCTAGCGAGTTCCGTTTCAGTAGGTACGCTTCAAAATGATGCTAGATTGTTTTGTTTGATAGTTGGTAGACAAGCAGACAGATCGCCTGATGGTAAGCAATTGATGACGTCTATTGTCATCACTAGAGTCATAACTGGAAGACCCCTTCTTCTTGAATTGAGCCTCTGGTATTCTACATTCAAGCCGGTTCATTCATGTCGGAGGTTTGTTTTCCCACGTTGAAGCTGCGGCATGAATGTCATAGAAAACTAGCAGTAGAGCAGCGCTTCATCTGTTTTGCCGAGTGACTGTACTAGTGATGCGGATGTCCACGGGCAATGGCAATCCCTTACCATTTGGTGATCCTTCTGCTCGTGTGCCATCTATCACATAAAGAAAATGTTTATCTAGCAATAACGTTGTTGAATTTACTTACATTGAAAAAAATACTGTCTGACCTTTAATGACTCCGCAGCTTTTATACATCGACATATTAATTTTGCTACTTGATACAATTCCTGTGGGATCGCGCTATATTTTACGATAATCTCATGCAGATACGGAATTATTCGTGGATTATTCTAATCTTAGTCCTTAAGCTCTTTGCAGGTCGCATAACTGTCTGTATAGTACAACATTCAGCAAATAAATAATTCATACATTATTCATTGAATGTATTAGGTAAGATATACGATTTCCAAGTGTATCGTAAGTGACAAATCGTTGAAAGGTAGCTTGCAAGTTTGTAAGATTTTCTAGATCATTTTATTAGCTAGATTAATGGTGACATCGGTATGTAGAAGAAAAATTGGTGCTATAATTTTATGTTTCTCTTTGCTGATGTTAAGCAATATTTATGATGTGTTTGAAAAAATGTATAAATGAGGTGGACTTTTATTGGTAAAATCCTAATCATAAATTGATTGTATTTTCCTATGACATTTTTAAATTTATAGCAGAAAGTTATAATTTCTTACATTTCAATACCAAAACTAAAGACACCTTATCGAAATATACCGGATACTGCATTGTTCATTATTTTCACAGATTAAAGTTAAGCTTCCATCAAAAATTGACATCATTAGTCACTTCTTAAGAATTTGAACGTCAATTGAACAAAAACAGTTGCAACAAATTGAATATTCCCACATATGAAGGTGAAAATCCTAGGATAAATACGGGATCAAGCCGCGTTATAAATGATACTAATAATGCTATAGAAACTTCAAACTTAAAGAGTAATAGAACTAGTGATGAAATCGCTTGAAAGGAAGCAGATATCGTTAGTGAAGATGGTATTAGAGTTTACAATCAAAACGTAGTTTTGTGTGATGCAGTCAAAAGAAACGATCCGCATGTGTCCTTGATTGATGATGTTACTCCTGGACTATTATCACGGGATAGAAGAGGAAGCGAGACAATTGTCAGCATAATGCAAGATTGTGACAAAAAAAATACAAAGATAAACATGTAGTCCGGATTACGAACTATATTTATAATGTTCTTTAAAGCTTTGGGAACAAAGTTGAAATTTTTTAATGAGAAGGTGTTACGGAATAATTTGTAGTTGGTAATAAAAACTTGACTAATGATTCTGGTTTGGAATCAAATATTCGTGTTTTTTTCTGTAAGGTGACTTGTTTTGTTACACTTAACGCTTTTTACTTCAAGCATATGTTTAATGACTTTAACGACCTCCCCTTTGTATGGTACTCCCCGGTATTAAGATTAGTTTTTGCGTCTTTTATTTTGTTTAGATATGCGATGTTTGATTTACGTGATGCTATTACATTATACAAATAAATAAAATTACACTTAATCACATTTCTTGCTTATATTCGTATAGCAAAAAACAGCCATACTTGATTTTCAATTTACTTTATAAGAGTCTAGAATAATACTCAATATTATGTAAAGTTAAAAACACATCTTTTTAGTTTTTAGACAGTAAATTTTAGTATTTTTAATTTATGAATAGTAACTTATCAACATCCTCAAGAATTTGGAAAGAAAAGTTGATATGTAATGGTACTATTGGTTTTTCTTCTGAACTTAAGTACCAATAAAAGAATATCGAGAACTTTAAACTCAAAGCCTCCTCAAAAATATCCATTTGAGATCGAAAAAATAAACTTTTGTCGTTAGTTCCTTCTTCCTGGTTGCGTCCAAGGCCGTCGCTTTAGAGCCCAGGGTTACGTTTGAGACTTGGTGAGTCATGCAATAATGAATGTCCTCCAAACCGATATTTCGGTAATGGCGGCCAATCTCAGCGATCAGCCATCGACGCAGGGACATATTATAGTGCACAAGTATTTGCGCAGACACAAGTGCACTCTCTATTCCCCTACCCTCTTATTTGGCGGTCTTGTAACCCCGTGCCTCGAAAGCACGTTAAGCCATTGGTCCTGCGCCTAATCCCTCTTCGGTCGTGTCACACTAGTGTCCCATGCAATAATAACAATCAAGCAACTGACTTTTGCCACCCTTAAACAGGAGAACCAAACCAACTGAATTATACTTCCACGTTCAGAATCATTAACTCTACGACTGTATCTACAGTTTGATTAACAAGGCAAAACGCATTATCACAACATTTTTTGGGTATTCAGAGCTTGAGAAAATAACCAAAATGTGAAGGTTGCCTCTAGAAGTTTTCCATCACCAGATTTGGAATTGAGCGTTGACACAAAATCGGATGCATTACCCCTCCCAGCTAATCCAACGTCATTACACCCAACTGGTTCGTTAGCGACGCCTGCGCTTGCGCACCTTACAACTGCACCAATAAATACTAGTCTGAACTTAGTACCCGGGGCGCGGGATGGCGTGGTAACTGGGCCGATTTACGTAACCACTTAGACTAGTTGTATGATCTGTTATAGATGTTTGTGTGAATAAGGGCTGTGGGTTTGATTCTTATCTTAGTGAACACTAGTGTAAAGGTATTTATTTATATAGATACATGAATTACTGGTGGATTGCTTTTACTTTGTATCAGGACTTTGTTTTGCTATTACTTTTAAACAGAGGCATTTGGTGTCGATAACATTAATCGCACAAGCATTTCATTTTTTTTTCAGTTTACTTACCTCCAAAGAGGTTGATAAATACATAGTTATCGAATTCGACATGTTGTTATTTGTATTATAAAAAGTCATTTTTATAACGTAGGATGTACCTTCTACGTTATAAAAATGACTTTTTAGCGTCAGATCAAGTTACCCCTCTGCAGTGGAAAAATAACATTTGGGCCCCAGACATAAGGAACGTCCAAAGGTCAACAAGGATAATACGACGTGGCGTATTTATATAAAAAGTGTCCATCTATGATAATTTTTAGATGTTCATACGTGAGATGAGCTTATAATTTCGATCTTAGATACACATCTTTAAGTGATTCTATTCAAATCTGACATTAGTTAGAAATTCAATTGATTGCATGCCTCAAGTGGCAATGGGCAGGGCACATAGCGAGGAGGACAGACGGCCGTTGGGGCGGAAAGGTCCTCGAGTGGAGGCCAAGTACAGGAAGTCGCAGCCGTGGCAGGCCCCCACAAGGTGGACCGACGATCTGGTGAAGATCGCGGGATTCCATTGGATGCGGGCGGCACAGGACTTATCTGTGTGGAGAACATTGGGGGAGGCCTATGTTCAGCAGTCGACGTCTATCGGCTGAAATGATAATGATGATTACTTAGAATTTAAAAAATAATTTCAAAAACAAACAAAAGCAAACGAATCGGTCAAACCGTTCTAGATTTATAACTGGTATAAGTAACACGTGTTTTTATATTAAATTTTCCATTCATGTCAATTCAATACTAAAATAAATATAGAAAGTAATAGACAATTTAACAAAAAATATAAATTGAAGTGTTAGCATAACAGAGTTCGTTTTTAAAAAAATAACGATTATTTGCTCATGACACACACACACACACACATACCTACTCACTCACGCACAAACATACATACACACATTGAGCAAAGAGTAAGTAGTAATCACATCTTTTTACAAAATTGCTTATCCTTTTTTTCTCATAGTTTATATACTTTGTTAATTAAAATTCTCGTAGATTTGCCATTTATGTAATTAGTCTCTTAGCTAACCGTAAGGGAAGAAGCGAGCCATACCCAATACAAGTGTCTATGACAACTTACTGGGTAGACTCGGCCACTCAATGTAACACAGACTATTGCAATAAATGAATTTTTATTTTTATTTTATTTTATTTATTATCATGACACTTCGAAAAAATATTTCAAGTACATATCTACCAATATTGTAAAAGATAACGACCGATTAAAAAACCGTAAACTTTAACTATCTTAAGCTCTTCGACCTGGGTTTTTATAAGTGCACCTCTAGTTCCTCTGTAAAGTTATTTACGTCAAAACTTTACAGCCGTATCTTTCAATTGACCCGCGAACGTTAATCTCGATATAAACTCCGATTTACCATAATCCGAGCCATAAATCTAATTTTACTGTTTCCTATACACGATCGTGTTTAATACCTCGATTATTCTGAATTTGGAGTTAGTTTTATTGAACTCACGCCCATTTGGATATAAGCGTAGGTTTGGCACAATACTTGCTATATTGCGTGTCAAAATATACACAAGTAAAAACAGGTCGAAATAAATAGGACATAAAAAAAATAATTTTCCATATAAGTAATAACCTTTTTGTCCGAGGTGAGTAATATATGTATGTATATATACATATATTACTTCACAACTTCCAGTGTAGAGCTGCCAACCTTTACAGGAGTGAGTATGACATGGGAGTTCGTCATAATTTTCGTCTTGTCCATGTTCATTCTCCTTGTCCTTCAGTCTCCTTGTGATCATCGTCAGCCCATTTAAGTCCCCACTGCTGGGGCACGGGCCTCCCTCAATCACATGAGGGGTAATTGCCATACTCACCACGCTTGGCAGACGGGTTGGCGAGGGTTTAGATATAAATGCAGAGTTTTCCTTCTCTGGGTGCTGATGATCATGCAAGCAGCTATACCTTAGTAGCCTTTTACGACACCTCGGTAAGAGAGAGGGTGGCCTATTCTACGATACGATCCCGTATTAGACTCATGAGAATGATGAGATCCACAGGAGAATTAACGTCAATGACATAGCCCAAAAATGCCATGTCTCAAGTAGCAATGCGGTGAGCGAATCACCGTGTGAGTGAGGGTACCGAAGGCTAAATCAGGGGGAAAGGGCGGTTTAAAGGTTGGCAGAGCACTTGTGACTCCATTGGTGTCGCGGGTTTCTATGGGCGACGGTAATTGCTTACCATTGGGCGATCCGTATGCTCGTCTGCCATCTATTACATAAAAAAACAGATATGAAAGGTCTAGAGATGCATGCTCATATTCAATACCCTACTTCAAAATGCTTTAATCCATATCCATCGGTCTCGAAAGGTGTATGCCTCAACAATCTTAAAAACGTTTCTTTAAAAACCACGTACCTATTCAGTAAATCTCATTCTGGCTTCCAACTGTTGAATTTAAATACTACCTAATAAATAACTTGACCCTTATCGACCCTTCGTTCGTTATTTATTTATTCACACGAACCTAACCTACTTTTACACTTACATACAAAACGGTTTCATCTCGTTAAGAGATACACACATATTAAATTATCGTTCTAAAACGAACGAAAGTAAATATTTTCGATATGTCCAAAACGGATACGTTTCTTATAATGGATGCGATGCGAGGCTTCTGATGTTATGCATGAATTAGGGTTCTGTTTGTTAATTTATCAACAAAAACCCTTTTTATAAATGGAATATGCAAGTAGCTAGTATTTACAATGATTCTCTTTTTAAGTAGATTTTCCACTATATTTAAGTATCTTACTAGCGATATCAGTACGCGCGAATCTAATGACAATTTTACCATGGGAGAGCCATGCTTCGGCACGAATGGGCTGGCTCGACACCACGGCCTCACAAAAAAGCGACGTGAAGCATGGCGCCGTGGTGTGTTTCGCTGCGTGAATGAGGGTACCGGAGGCGTAATACGTGGGAAAGTGAGTATTAAAGAATTAGAAGCGTACTTGTGACTTAAGTGTAAAAAAAACATCACGTCACTTACTTGAGAACAAAAAAAAATACAGAAAAGTAAATAGTAATTTTACATTCGTTCACACCGATATGAAATGTAACGTAGCTTAACATAAATACCCATATAAAATATCTGATAATACATTACAACGTTAGATAGATAGAATTCTTTATTGCACAAAAGAAAATACAAGCATGATACAACACAACAGACAGTACACTAGGCGGTCTTATCGCTGTAGCGATTCTGCCAAGGACAATCATTGGTAAGAGAAAAAATAATCGGATTTCGTAATAGTAAAGGAAGGCAAGGTAGTTTAACAAGAAATGAGAATGGCAGAAACTATACATTATTTTATATATTAATATTACTACTAACAAATTAACTTTAACAAATTATTAACTTAACAAATTACAAGAAATGTTAATGACACATTTTTTTTATTACATGCTGTGCCAGTTTGTTTTAAATACGTTAAACCTTAGGTCATGCAGATAGATAAAGCGAAACCGTTTCTAAGATAATTGAATGAATATAAACATATAAATTGAAAATTTAAAAAACATCTTGGATTTTAAATTTGTCACAATAAATATATTCTGCTACAGAAGCCCTTTTATATGATACCCATATTGTGGAAGTTGTGTTAAAACATATATTCCATATCTTTGTGACGGCGGCGATCTTGGATCGATTTTTATCCAACATAGCTAAAAATCGGTTCATTCGTTCGGGATCTAGGATGCCATAGACAGACACACAGACTCACGCACGTCCACACACACACACACAGACAGCCATGTCAAACTTATAACCTCCCCCCCCCTCCCCCCACATACGGAACCCTCTTATTAGAGTTTGGTGCTAGCTTGATAATTTTTTAATTAGTTTCCGATCTTGTACCGTGTTTAATTTAGTATAATGTTGGGAATTGATATCAGTTGAGATGTTACGTAGCCCTTTTTAATTACGAACTTTAATCTAAATTGGACTAAAGTTTTTAAGTGTTAAACTAGTTTGAGTAAACTTTTACTATAATTTACGGTGCTTTTTGTGTGAAAAAACTTGCACATTTTGGATATGATCTAAAGTTGTGTGGATACCAATAGAAATTTATTATTAAGAATGATTTTGAGCATATAGCGAGGATCCACATAATCTGGTTCCCTCAGTCCAGAATTCGTGAACTTTTTAATCATGGGAGAGACACGCTTCGGCATGAATGACCGGAGTGATTCTACAGCCTCACAGAAAACCGACGTGAAGCAGTACTGTGCAGTGTTTCGCTGCGTGAGTGAGGGTGAAAAGGGGTTCAAAGTTTGGCAGCGCACGTGTGACTCTACTGATGTTGCGGTTGTCTATCGGCAGCGGCAATCGCTTACCATCAGGCGATCCGTATGCTCGTCTGCCACCTATCACATTAAAAAAAACTATGTGGTTTCTACTTTAGTAGCCGAATCCCACCGAAGCGTCAATATACTACAAGTCTAGATTATATCTAGCTCATAAAGGGCGTCTAGGTGAACGCATTATCAGATCCGCTGAACAACTAAGAAGCATTTTAACTATGGCCATTAAGGCTCGTTAGGTACAAGAGTGTTTGCCATCAATACGGCAGTTAAATCAGCAATAACCTATAGGGATTTACATACACGCGGTGCAATATCTTTTGTTATATAGGGAGATTGTTATCGGATTGTGCTGTGAAAGTAAATTAAGGTTATGTGTGGTTTAAAGGCTTATGACTAACTTGACAAGTTGAGAATGGGCCAAGCTTTTTTTTTATGTAATAGGTGGCAGACGAGCAGACGGATCACCTGATGGTAAGCGATTGCCGCCGCCGATGGACACCCGCAACACCAGTGGAAGTCACAAGTAGCTCTGCAAACCTTTAATGAAGTTACTATCCAAAACCTGTAAGATTACAGTATCTGTGATTCGCAAATTGACATTGGCAAAATCAACTGTGTTCACGACACGCGAAAAAAAAAATAAAGAGAAAAAATATTTTATTTTTATTTAAAAATCTAAACCAACTTTTTCTCAACTTAACTTTTTACCCACGCTTCGGCATGAATGGGTCGGTTCGACCGGAGTGCTGTGTACCGGAGGCCCAATCCAGGGAAAGGGTTTAAAGGTTGGCTAGCGCACTTATGTCGCGGATGTCCAAGGGCGGCAGCAATCGCATGGGTGTTTACTATGTATTTATAAAAATAAAAGTATTAAAATGTATATATTTGTAATTCCTCTGATGGTTCTGGAATCCGAAACACAGTGCATGAACTACCTATCTCGGAGTCAGATCAATGTATGTGATGTTGTGAAATCAGGGTCTGCCACCTATCACATTTAAAAAAACAGTCTAACACACGCAAACATTGACTCATCATCCAGTTTACGCAAAACAGCAAACAATATCATTAGGCTTGTAAAATACGTTTGTTATTATTTGAAATTCTATACCAGATCCGTAACAGGCTTCTACCCGTCAAATTGAGAATATAAAATAGTTATCAATGTGATCGTTATTGTTTTCTGGTAGCTGTCCACTTGTTATTCAACAGATTCTTGTCAATAATATCGGAATTGAATCGGCTAGAGGACTAACCGATTCGGCTACGGCAGCTGATCTTAACGATACACGTACTCAGGAGTTATTATAGTACTCGAGTGTGTGCGCAAACACAAGCGCACTCTCTATTGACTCTATCCCTTACTCTTATATTTGGGTGAGACACCATAGTGACACAACCGAAGACAGATTAGGCACAGGGCCAACGGCTCAACGTCCTTTAACGCACGAGTGTTTAAGACTGCTTACCCAGACCTTGAGCTAACACTGAGAATTTTTCAACAAAAAAACTCAGCTGCGCCACCAAAGCACCGAGAAAAACAGGATCAGAATCATTTATTGCATAAACTGTAATAAACTGTATTTTCAATAAAGAGGGGAGAGTTAGAGTTCTTGTAAATAGACGTGAATTGGTTTGATATTTAAGCTTCTAATTATAGAGTTACGCAATAAGTTCGAATAGTTCTAATAGAGGGATAATTTTGTGAAATGGAAAACTTGTATTATCATGGTTTCTCTTCGTCCCAATTTCAATGCATTTTTTCGCAACTGAGTGTACCTTAATTTCATAAAAAATATGGCTTGTATTTAACGTTTCCTCAAAATTAATAAATTGCTATCCCATCACACACAAAAATACTAAGTGCACATCAAATTCATCGTTTAATGAACAATTAGTATTTTGAGTGTGCAAATAGTTAATTTGAGAGGGTAGGATATTTATATTCCAAAAAATATTTAAATCCAATAGCGGCCTTAGTGGACCTAGCAAGCACTCTAAATAGATTGAACAATACGTTTTAAATGTTACGTAGGATGGAAATAAGGATAAAAGTCTCCTATTATATATTGAAATCTAAAGAGCATTATTTACTGTCACTGTTACATGATACTCATGTGTAGACATTTGTTGAGAAATCTTTTGAAAGCGTTTACCTTACTAATATTTATTTAGAGAAATCAACAATTTGTATAACTAGACAAGTTACTTTAAAAGGGTTTTGTAAAATTCGTGAGATTATTTGTCACACACGTGGTCCTGGAGTGCGATGCGGTGACCAGACAACGCGAAAAAATCCTCGGATTGGCGGGGTCACTCCGCGAAGCTTGTGAAGCTCCTAGAAAGCTTCTGCGCTTCTGTGCGGAGTTGGGCTGGCTAAAATAGCCAGGACCAAATGAGAGTCTAAGTGCGGAAGAAGGAGTCCACTTTACATTCACATATACATAATAACAATAATAATTACTACGAATACGATATTTCTTTCCTCTACCGAAAGGTTGTCTGGAAGAAATCGCTACAAGCGATAAGACGGCCTTATTGTACTGTCTGTTGCTGTTGTATCATGCTTGTATTTTATTTTTGTGCAATAAAGAATATCTATCTATCTGTCTATCTATAATTCTCACAACATCTCATACGTTGACCTGATTCCGTACTAAGTAGCTTAAGCACTTGTGTTACAGATATCAGGCAACAGAGGAACACACATACATTCAATGTATTTGTAATTTAAATGACCAACCGGGGATACAAGACCGCCAAGTTGGCGGTATTGTACCCCCGTGCTCGGAAGGCACGTTAAGCCGTTGGTCCTGCGCCAGTCCCTCTCCGGTCGTGTCACTCTGGTGTCCCATCGGAATATGAGTGTAAGGGAATAGAGAGTGCACTTGTGCTCGCGTACACACTTGAGCACTATAGTATATCCTGCGTACGTGATAGTTGAGCTTGGCCGCCGTAGCTGTTACCGGTTGGAGGATATCGCTCATCGTCTTTGTGCTCAATAAGTAAAGTAGTTAATAAAGACCCAATTTCAATTAAATCAGTGTCATGTTGTTCCATTGCTGAAGTTAGGCCTCCATCAATTTGTGCCACAGATTTCTATCATGACTTTCCTCATTTCATCACAGGCAGCATTCCTTCTATGATCTAATAAGTAGCTGGTCGTGCCACGCCTCAGTTTATTTAAACTAAGCCACAGAGATCTTTATCAGAAACTACCTAAAAAATAATCCAAGACGGAAGCAAAATGCCTAAATGTCCCAAATTTAATAAGCAAAATTCCCAAGCTCCCGTGCTATGCGTGTCGAATCGTATCATTTATCAAACTAGCTCCTGTGCTAAATGCCACACACGTCGCCCGAAATACGAAATCTTACGGTACACAGAATAAGGTGTGTTTTTCTGTGTTAATTTTTTGCTTGACAAAAGTTTGCACAAGTATTGTTTATGACAAAACGTCAGGAAGGACAGATGCGTTTTAAATGTTTATTAATGATGTTCTGTTGAGGTGACTAACGATGCGGTAGGAGCAGTGTCATCGCACTTGGAAAAAATCAACAATGATTTTTTTTCTTGAGAATTTGTTATCTTAATTTTTTTCTTAAATCTTTGTATAGTTAAAATTTTAATGTTTTAAAAGAAATTCAAAAAGCATGATTTTGTATAAAAAGCTTATGTTATCATTATATGCTCTTAGTTTTTTCATATTTATTCATCCGTTTAACTCATAGTCAATAGTATACTTAATTATAAACTTTTACCTTGTAATAGATTGTAAGTTACTTTATTTTTATTGTAACCGTGTCATATTTTGTAACACTGAATAAATTCTTTTATCTTTTTCTTTATCTTTATCTAGGTACAGTGAATGAACCAATAATGATTTTAATTTATTTAAATTTATAGGGGGTTTAAAGGTTAGCAGCGCACTTGTGACTCCATTGCACTGGTGTCGCGAGTGTCTATTAGCGGCGGCAATCGCTTACCGTCTGCTCGTCTGCCACCAATCATATAAAAAAATAAAAATATATAAGAAAATAATAATATCCTCCAACCGATTACGGCTACGTCGGCCAATCTCAACGATCAGCCACGTACGCAGGATATATTATAGTGCTCAAGTGCGTGCGCAAATACAAGTGCACTCTCTATTCCCTTACACTCATATTCCAATGGGACACTAGCGTGATACAACCGGAGAGGGATTGGGCGCAGGGCCAACGGCTTAACGTGCTTTCCGAGGCACGGGGGTACAAGACCCGCTTACTTTCAGACTCCGGGCTGACACTAAGAATTTCTAAATGAAAACTTCATCATCATCATCAGCCCATTTAAGTCCCCACTGCTGGGGCACGGGCCTCCCTCAATCACATGAGGGGTGATTGCCATACTCACCACGCTTGGCAGACGGGTTGGCGAGGCTTTTGATATAAATGCAGACTTTTCCTTCCTTGATCATGCCAGCAGCTTTACCTTAGTCGCCTTTTACGACACCTCGGTAGAGTGAGGGTGGCCTATTCTACTCTGCCGGGGACCACGCGGCTAAGTGAGGGTGGCCTATTCTACTCTAATGAAAACTTAGGTTCAAATTTTTGGCCAAAAAAAATTTGTATACCTATGAATCTAAATACTATGAAGTAAACGTATTTAGATTCATAGTTTATTTAGTTATTTTGTGAAGCTGAATAGTTTTTATTTTATTATTACAAATGTCTACTTATCTACATACATTGTTTGTTGTAAATGAGAATACAAAGAACAGTTTTACAGCTTTCACAATTAATTTCAACTACATATAATGTAATCAACAGTTCATTAACTACCTCCACGAGTTTAGATAATAACAGATAAGATACCAAATAAAGTACTTTGTATGCGTTGCAAAAATGCGAAGACAAACTCACATTCCGAACAAACGCATGCGCATCTAATTTAAATCGGCCAAGTGTGAGTCGAACTCGGCCATCAATATAAAACTATGGAATCAGCTGCCAACGATAATGTTCCCGAACAGATACGACCTGGTGATATTCAAAAGCTTCGTCATCGTCAGCCCATTTAAGCCCCACTGCTGGGGCACGGGCCTCCCTCAATCACATGAGGGGTAATTGGCATACTCACCACGCTTGGCAGACGGGTTGGCGAGGGTTTTGATATAAATGCAGAGTTTTCCTTCTCTGGGTGCTGATGATCATGCCAGCAGCTTTACCTTAGTCGCCTTTTACGACACCTCGGTAAGAGTGAGGGTGGCCTATTCTACTCTGATTCAAGAGCTTATTTTTTCTTAAAGAGTCGGCAACGCATCTGTGATGCCTCATGAGATGTAGATCTACATGGGCGTCGGTAGACACTTGCCATCAGGTAAGACATATGCTCGTTTGTTCGCCATAATGTAAAAAAATAAAGAGTTTCGTGCAATAATATACTTAAACTAGATATTACAAACCACAACGGAGGCGGCCTTACCACTATGAGCAATTTTTTTTTTCAATCGCTGATTAATTCAGAAATCAAATCACGCCGACAGAGAAACGATGCCGCGAAATATATTTTGCAATATTGATGTATTCCCATGAAATCCCATTTGAACTTCGATTTAAATTTCATCTCCTTGATGAAAATTTCAATTCACCTCTACTTTTTTCACACCCAGTTACATTTTTTTTTTCATGTAATAGGTGGCAGAACAGCCTACGGATCACCTGATAGTAAGCGATTGCCACCGCCTATGGACACCCACAACACCAATGGATTTACAAATGCTCTACCAACTTTTAAACCCCTATTTCCCCGGAATTGGGCCCTCTTGGTACCCTCACTCACTAGTTTTAAGATAATTCCCTGTGTATGTTTGGTTTTCTACATTTGTAAGCAATAAAGTCCGTCGATTTTGTAAAGCCTGACTTGCCATTTGTCTGTAGGTTTACGCAAACGCACTCAAAGCCTCGGTTGATTTGTAATGACAAATATAGCTCAGACCGTATTCGAATCGCGTAACTTTAATTTTACGATACATAAAACCTAATTTCTAGACCGAGAGACAAATGACACCGATAAAACGCCATATAAAGTCAAATAGACTAGAATATATATAAAAGCTCAATACAAAATTCACTCTGATTCAATTTTCTGAAAGTAGATTGCCGTTTTAACATATAATCATTTTAACAGCCGCCTTATAATAAGCCTAGGCTAGTACCGTATTAGGCGAATGTAGTGCTTTTACGATTTTAAGTAAAATTTTCATATAAACTATATCTTGGAGTAGGTTTTATGACCACCGATTTTAGTTATGAAAATCTTCTTAGACCACCTGGAATGACCTGATTCATTTTACAAATGCAGTTGGCTTTACAATGTTGAACTTTATTTCTTTACTATTAAGGTGGTTTTAGACGTAGCTGCTATTTTGTTCGGATTATCGGTCGTAAAATGACCCGGTCTAGTCGGGAGTTTAAAATGGGATGACTGTCACACAGACGTGTAATGATGGAGAGTTTCTACGATTTTATGAATAGAACACTCATAGAATTATGTTAAGTGGCTATTATACTCCCGTAATCGTAAACTGGCTTGGCAGTAGCAATAATTGGGCTTTGTCATAGTGTAAATGTAAGTTGAGTAAGTTGTACTTTCATTTGTACTATACTAAACGCAAATACTCCTGGCAGTTGGTGTCAGATTTCAATACTTTACGAGTCTATGACTCGAGTATATTAAAATAAAAGTCACTTCCCTTTAATAAGGACAACTTGGAACTCATCGTTGCGTTAAATATAATGGTTTTAGAGTGAAGCGTTAACGTTTTAGTACAGTTCGAACTTGGCGTTTATTTGTGTCAAGTTGTATCTTCTCGAATGAACGAAAAAATGTTACACATATTTGTAATACTGGACCGAAGCGGTGTAAAAACACTAAATGCAAATTTTTACTTATCTCACTGTGTAGGTGATCAAATTTAGAGCAAGACAGCGTCGACATTAGTGATGTGACTTGAATCATTTTGCTTTTTCACTCGTACGGTGTTGAATTTTGACTTACTACTCACCTGATTACTTACGCACGAGCTCGATCGCTGGTTCGTTGGTTGGTTCATATTTGGTTCATACTTTTTTCATTCTTGAGGCGACGAACGAGCAAGCGAATCACCTGATGGAAAGTAATCAACGCCGCCCATGAAACAACCGCGAAATCAGAGAGATCGCTAATGTGTTGCCGGCCTTACAGTAATATTGGAAATATGTACATCAAAGCCTCGGCTGAAGTGAAACTAGATATTATACCAAGTTTCCCTGTTCAAGGCTGTTCCCATTAACTTTTCCGTGGCTATCCATAAAACTAATAAAATTACGTTAAAATAATGACACATCATCATCAGTGCTTTATCCTCAGTTGCATCCAAAGCCGACGCTTCAATTTTTGAGTCAAGCTTGGACTATGATCTAGAAAATGGGAATCCTAATAATTACAATGAAGCGATTGTCATTTGACACTTTTAGACAGGACAGTTGCACTAAATTCGAAATTACCCAACCAATTAAAATAAGAATTATTTCGCATTTTACTCCATATGTTAATGCCGATTTCTGCGGATAATATCCGAAAGTATAAAACCTGGCCTGGACTGAGGTGGTTGACTATTTTTAAGAGTCTAGGCTTACTAGATCGATAGAAGCTTAGTAAAATATAAGAAGGTACGCTGCTATGATGACTCTAGCTTACTTAGAGAAACATTTTTTTCACTCGACTACAATTTCGTCGAAGTCACTCAAGTCAACCACATCACTAGTCGTCGCGTGTCTTGACAGTTTTATATCATCGCGAGCAAACACAATTAGAGGCCTAAATGTAAGTCAGTATTGTAAAGTAAATCATTTAGCACATAAAAGTCTGTCCAGTGAATCGTTTTGAATTTAAAAAGGCCGTAAAAAGTATTAGTGGAGGATTTTAAGCACGAGCGAAGACTTTGTAATGAAAATTTCTTGTATATAAGTTAAGTGGAGGTTAGTCCTAATTAAAGATTTATTTTGTTAGGATTCTTTCGGATTTGATTATTAATGATCGAGTGTCACAATTATCCCAGAAGTTCCCGAATTTGTAATTATAAGACTCCCCAAATCCTGAATCATGGTCCAACTGTCAATCGGACTCCAGAGCGAAAGATTTGAGTGTAATCATGAGTTACACTCTAAGATGAGGGAGATAAGGGTTTAATTCTCAGACATTACAACCCGGGCAGTTCATAAACATTTGAAATTGGTCTCTTCTTTTACTTACTCAGGCTGAGACGAGCTAATCTAAACTATTTATAAAGAAGTAAATCCTATAGACAGTGGCAACACTTAAAGATACTCCGAAAACACGAAACGATTGCGCGATGTAATCGACAACTAGCGCCATCTATTGCTATTAAGTGAAACTAGTGTCCCAACACGAAATGAGGTTCGGCTATAAAAGTACAAAACATATTTCTTATAGAGAACGTTCTAATTTAGGCTTCAGAGACAATTTTCTTGCAGGGCCCAACGTTTGATTCCATCTTTCACATCTCTTTTCCATAGACCACGGCATTATTAGTTGTCACTCATGTCTCGAATGTTTTTCATCTCCTTTTTTATATGACTTTTTGACCTTGAGTTTATGTTGCACGTTCAAGCCCGAGCTTAAAACAGAATTTACAAGCCTGCCCTATAAGCCTTGGCTGGTGACGGTCGTGTCTCAATTCATATGCGGATGGGCCGATCGTATTATTCTCATAGCTCGTAACCACCCACGGGTGTGTGTGGCCTAAGGCACAAAACAATCAGATGAGGTCAGCTCTAGTTGACAATGATGTGGAAGAGTTCGTTGACCAACGCATTTGCATTACATCGTTTCGTCTCTTGCGTGTCGTGGGACAGACATGCGTCTGTCCCTGTCATGCACTTCGAAACTTGCCAAATCACTGTACAAGCGTGTGCGTAGCATATTTAGCACGTGTTCAAATAAATATTTAAGCCGTAATACTTCTTCTTCTTCTTAAAATGCCTCTCCGACCAGCAAAGGTTGGCCGTCAATCTTACATATCCTTCACGGTCTCTAGCGAGGCGAGCGACGAAACAGCTCGGCGGCGCTCGCGATCCCTGTCCACTCCCGGATGTTACGCAGACTTGATTTTTACTTCCAACCCACACGCCTCTTACCAGCTACATCAGCCGTATAAGGTAAATAAATAAATATTTCACAACATCACATACATTGATCTGACTCCGAGATAGGTAGCTCAAGCACCTGTGTTACGGATATCAGAATCAACAGTGGGATTACAAATATATACATATAATACTTTTCTTTTGTAAATACATACTTATAATACATAGATAACGCCCAGACCAATACATAACAGATATGTTCATGCACACAAATGTTTGTACTATGCGGGGATCGAACCCGCAACCCTTGCACCAGAGGCAGCGTTCACTACCACTGTTCCAAACGGGTCGTCAGTAAGGTAAGGCTAATGAACCTTGAAAAATGACTAATGACCCAAAATTGTGCATCTTCATAGATCATTGATCTTCAGTAATTCGATCAGTTAGTCCGAATAATCAAATTAAAGCCTTAAAAACATATAATGTTAAATCCTAGCCATGAGCACAAATGCACTTTTAGTAAAATTTACCTCTAATAGTTGTTGAAAAACGCTTTCACTTATAACTTAAAAACTAATGTAAAGGCGCATACTGATACCGATCTCTGGTTAACATTCGCACCTATTTGTAGACAAGCGTAAAATCTTTACGTTGCTTTTAGTGCGATACGTTTCATATTATTTAGGTTGAATTTGAATCGGGTGTTTTTGTATAAGCAGTTCATTCACTCTAAGAATTGAACTAGTTCACATAACCTGCAAAGATAGTTCACTTATTTTATACTTGTCCCGTGTAGATTAATAGTTAAATAATAAGCCTAAGTGATAAAGAGTAAATAGAATTTATATTACATATTATATATTTTAAATAGGAAAGCCTATGTGTGCGTTTGTTTGTCTATATTTCATGGCGAAATGGAACGACGAATTGACGTAATTTTTAAGTGAAGATAGTTGAAAAGTTGGAAAGTGACATAGGCTAATATATGGCAAACAAAATTACACGCGAGCAAAGCTGCCGGTGACCGATAGTAATTTACTAAAAGAGATAACACAAGAAGAAAAATAATTAGAGGTATGAAAATTTTCTTGAACATCTGAATTCAAATATACTGCATCAATCTCTTTACTTGAGTGAACTTTTTGTAAATTCGAAACTGAATTTTAAATTAAGTAAAACATTTTGTAGGTGGGAAAAAATTGTGAGAAAGCCATTACAGAACGATAAACATAGATGGGATATATTCTTAGTTTATTTCCGTGTGATATGGTAATAAAGACGACACATTTTACAAAGTTTTGAAGTATGCATTAGACTTTGATAGTCGAATAAATAACAGTTCCGTCTAGTGAAAGATTTTTTTTTTAATAATTCTCACAACATCTCATACGTTGACCTGATTCCGTACTAAGTAGCTTAAGCACTTGTGTTACAGATATCAGACAACAGAGGAACACAAATATATACTTAAATACATATATCACACCCAGACACCGAACCAACACAAGTATTCATCGCACGAATGTTTGTCCAGGGTGGGGATCGAACCCACGATCCTTTGGCGTAAGAGGCAGGGTCACTACCAATTGCGCCATCCGGCCAGTCAATTATTGTTTGTATATTGGACATTTACTTGTAGGATAGTCAAATTCAAAAGATTCTTTAAATGCCTAGGTTTGTACACAGCACTTACAAATCATCATACATTAAAATCTTTTGAAATTGTTTAAAAGTATAATAATAATTTACATATAGTTACATATATATGCCGATGCATCAAATATACTAAGAAATAAATAAACATAATGCAAATCTACCATCGTCTCGCAGGGTTTTGTTTCTTTGGGGATAATCAACCGATCAAGTGGGAGAGTCACGCTTCGGCATGACCGCAGTGATACCATGGCCCCACAAAAAACCGGCGTGATGCAACGACTGCATGCTAGGGGGAAGGTGGCAGCTCACTTTTAACTAGCCAATGTCAAAGGTGATCTCTTTGCTAGTCTGTCACTTATCATTATTTAAAAACCAGAGAATAATAACATTTTAAAACAAATGGTAAATCAGACAGTTATACATTTTTTTTATTCCTAAATATAGGATCATTCTAGTAAGTATTTTTTATTTCCACGGAAATAAATAAATAAATTGATACAACATCATAAACATTGTCCTGATCTCAAACTAAGGTTTTCCCTTATACTATGGAAACCAGGAACAACGAAGGTACCACAAACATCCAGACCCAACACAAATACGAGTATCTGTTTCATCATTTACAATTTCTGTTGGTAAAAATAAACAAATAATTCATTCAAATATTCATCCTATCCCAAAAATACCGTTTTAATACTTCAGCTACTGCACGTATCATATTTCATATCGAATCGAATCTCGCCAATTCGTCTTCTCGATACCAACCCGTAAATGCACGCGGCAATTATTAATACAATCTCGAGTCGGTCCGAGAGACCGCGGTGATAAATGACCAGTAATTGTATCCACATATCGTTGTTTTATGAAAAATGCGATGCAGAAATCGGGGTGCGAATCTGCGTAGTCGATCAAGTTTCGGAATGGATTTTGGTCGCATTTTTGGGCTATATTTTTTTCTAGAAGGCACAGTAAAATGGGCCAAATCAGGTTAGCGTGATATAAGCAAAAGGAGTTGCCCACGTTGCAATTACAACGGATGCCGTATCGCTGCTATCCGAGCCGTGTGGTCCCCGGCAGAGTAGAATAGGCCACCCTCACTCTTACCGAGGTGTCGTAAAAGGCGACTAAGGTAAAGCTGCTGGCATGATCATCAGCACCCAGAGAAGGAAAACTCTGCATTTATATAAAAACCCTCGCCAACCCGTCTGCCAAGCGTGGTGAGTATGGCAATTACCCCTCATGTGGTTGAAGGAGGCCCGTGCCCCAGCAGTGGGGACTTAAATGGGCTGACGATGACTAGCCCGTCAGATGCTTCTTCGCGCTTTATTTGAGGGATTTCATCCGTTAGATTTCAGGCTTACCCGTTTGTAGCTACTGACAAAGAAAATATCAATTACATGTATCTGAAGACATGGATTGGGGATGGATCAGTAACAATAATAATACCAGCCGATATTATCGATTTTATAAAGATCTTGTAATAAAACGCCCTGTTGGTCTAATGTTCTAAGTACCAGGCGGTGATCTCGGGGTTCTGAGTTCGATTTCCGGGTCAAGAAAAAAGTACGTTTCGAATGTTTCGAACATTGCTCGGGTTTGTGATCACCAATCCGCATTGGGCAAGCGTCGTGATTAAGCCTTATCCCATCATAGTAGCGATAAATTGAATTCTATGATTGAGGCCTTTGCCCTGCAATGGGACAGTATATAGGCTGATGCTTTACTTTGTAACAAAATTGACAGCGGAGCTCGTAAAGCTTTGGATGCCGCCAGAATCGCTGTTGCTGAGTATGTATGAATGATTGATTTAAAAAATATGTTTCCTTTAGATTTAGATTGTAATATTGTTTCTTTCAAATCATCAAATAAAAAGATTTCGCCTCATCACATGAGTGATAATAATGTCTTTCACAAAATCACACGTCTCCAAAATCAGGAACTGAAATAACTATTTCTTCAACGCTATTATCTTTAGTCCTCTAGTCATAGTATAATAAAATTAAAAATAAAAATAATCATAAAATGACATGAGTATTATATGTATTTAATATATGTAATATATGTATGTATGTGGGTGTAATATATGTATTAAAATATATATTTGTGTTCCTCTGTTGCCTGATATCTGTAACACAAGTGCTTAAGCTACTTAGTACGGAATCAGGTCAACGTATGAGATGTTGTGAGAATTATATCGCGATTGCGATATCGCGATATCGCGATAAAGTAGCGTATGAGATTTCACATAACTTGGTATTAAAACACTCGCAAATGCTATTAGAAAACTCGCAAACTGGCCCTATTGTGTCACATTTTTTTTATGTCATAGGTGGCAGACGAGCAGACGGATCACCTGATGGTAAGCGATCGCCGCCGCCAATGGACACCCGCCGACACCATTGGAGTCACAAGTGCACTGCCAACCTTTAAACCCCTATTTCCCCTGAAAAGGGCCTCCGGTACTCCACTCACGCAGCGAAACACAGCACAGTGAGGCCGTGGTGGTGCCCCATAAACTACTATCAAATAATTCGAGAAGCAAAAGTCACATCAAACAAAAAGTATGCGTAAAATATCGACTCTGAATTTTATTAAGTTACTACACGCATCATAAATGATTTAATTTCAGGAGACTATTACGAGCATTTCGATACCTTTACAAAGCAGTAACGGTCCCTCACACTTGCCGCGTCGGGATATTAAAATCGATCCCCGAATCGATCTCTCGAGTAATTGTAGGTAATAACCCTAAAATGCCGGGCGAGGTGTCGATGTAACCAGATACCGTTCCGTTACTTGCTTGCAAAACGCAGGTGGTCGGAATAAACGATTTAGGGTTCTGTTGGAAAAGCGAATAAAATATAAATATGGTTGTATTTTTTTTTTTTATCTGAGAGGTGGCAGACGAGCAGACGGATCACCTGATGGTAAGCAATTCCGCCGCCCATGGACACCCGCAACACCAGTAGAGTCACAAGTGCGCTGCCAACCTTTTCCCCTTCCCCCCATTGGGCCTCCGGTAACCTCACTCACACGGCCAAACACAGCGCAGGCACTGCTTCACGCCGGTCTTCTGTGAGGCAGTGGTATCACTCCGGTTGAGCCGGCCCATTTATGCCTAAGCGTGGCTCTCCCACATTTTGGTTGTGGAAAAACTAATGTATTATTTTCCTTAGATTTCCTCCCCATTTCACTCATTCATTTACTCAATCCTTTACAGTCCAGTCAATTCGCCTATGCAAATCCCTACCCCTAAAAAATATACAGTCCCCATCCCTGCTCATTTTTAAAGCTCGGATCAAAGCTGACTTCCTTGAAAACTGACACCCTCTCCCCCACTGATCCTCTCTTAGTAGCTTCATCTGTCTTTTTTTCCTGTCATTGACGCTCGCGATCATTAGTCCTCTTCCAGATCCATCCGTATATTGTAGGTATAAAATAAAGATAAAGATAATCTTAGTGGCCATAAAAACATAGTACATACAGCAGTAGACAAGTACATGGAAAAACAAAATATAATAGGACATGACATTGGTTTGCGGCCAACAAGGCGCAGCCTCAGCATTTACTGAGCCAGTAACCACTGCAGCCCTGAAAATGTATCTTCTCTAACCTTATAACGTATTTATAAGCAGTATATTTTATATAATTTCTATCTTATAAACTGTCTTGTCTGATATCAGTAAAAAGCCTGCATAAGATACTACAGAATCTTGTAAATGTTTGAGGCTAATAAATAAAAAGACACGTTAAGAGATAGCACCCAGAGAAGGAAAACTCTGCATTTATATCAAAACCCTCGCCAACCCATCTGCCAAGCGTGGTGAGTATGGCAATTACCCCTCATGTGATTGAGGGAGGCCCGTGCCCCAGCAATGGGGACTTAAATGGGCTGATGATGTTAAGAGATAACATTTTTCTTCTTTATTAGGCGTTACATTTTTTTAAATCTTAAGTAAATTCGTGCTGGGGGGCCTATTCTCGTGTACTCGACAAAAAGTCGAATTCGAGATTATGTCGCTTGCACGAGATTAGAACTAGCAGAAAACATAGCAGACAACAATCACAATAAGAAAATGTAAGGAACCACTGCACTTTGAACTCGACTTGTATTATAATGATTACTTAAAAAAATCGATACGATGAGTCGCTGATTTCATTCCGATTTGACAGACTGCAGTATTGCCAACGTTGCAATATTTTTGTGTCATCTCACGGGTTATTACATTTAGTTTTGATACTTTTTGATCATAATAATACGCTCGCATAAGTTTAATAAGTATCAATGCCAATCAGTGTGAGGTATTGCAATTTGCAACTAATGCTGTTTTGTAATTTGTTTTTATTGAGGCGCAGTAAATTAAAAGATCAAAAGTAAATGAATACTAAATTAGTTCAGACGAGTCTTGGAGTGAAGACTTGCATAATTTATTTTTTTATGTGATAGATGGCAGATATGAACAGACGTGGAGGGGGGGGGGGGGGGAGGGATCATCTCATGGTAAACATTTGCTGCTATCCATACGTACCCATGCAACAAGAGTGGCGACACACGTGCACTTCTTCTCTGTCGCTACGCTCTTGCCAGAGCGGTCGTGGTCACGTTGAGGTATCCTTGTTGGTGTTAGAGGCAGACACAGCTTTCCTCACGATCTCTCGCCATCTCCCACTGTTTACAGTCTAAAACGGCACGCAAGTGCACTGCTAACCTCTAAACTCCATTTTTCCTTATACCTACCGAGAAATCCGGCGTGAAACAGCACTTTGCTGTTCCACAGCGTGAGCGAGGGTACTGGAGGCCCAATCTGGGGGAAAGTTGCCAGTGCACTTGTGACTCCCTTGGTGTCGCGGATATCCATGAGCGGCGGAAATCGCTTACCATCAGGTGATCCGTCTGCTATTCTGCCACCTGTGACATAAAAAAAAATCTTCGGCAAAACACAGCGAGGTCGCCTATTATTATATTAATTTTGCAATGTAATAGGACCTATAATTAAAATATATTCAAATAAAGAATGTTAAATATTACGTAACTGTTGCGTGCACTATTATTACCAAATCTTGTAAGAATCGCATTGATTATAGTGGGAGAGCCACGCTTCGGCATGAATGGGCCTCACAGAAAACCGGCTGTGAAACAGCACTGTGCTGTGTTTTGCTGCGTGAGTGAGGGTTCCAGAGGCCCAATCTGGGGAAGACCTGGATCTGGTGGAGACCGCGACTCGGTAAGCGTAGTGTAGGACGCCCTGCGACAAGATGGGATGATGACATTCGAAGGCTGGCTGGTGTGGGCTGGATGAGAGTGGCCGAAAATCGGGCGTGCATTAGGGGAGACCTATGTCCAGCAGTGGACGAGTGTGGGTTGCTGATGATGATGATGATGAATCTGGGGAAAGGGGGGTTGGCAGCGCACTTGTAACTGCCCACTGGTGTCGCGGGTTTCAATGGGCGGCGGCAACCGCTTACTATCATGTGATCCGTCTGCTCGTCTGCGATCTGTCACATAAAAAAAAGGTATCAATAAAAAGTCAGAGTATTCTTGAACATTTTCCCCATAGCTCTATAAAACTTTGCTATGGTAGTTCAGTGAAGGAATGTGTCTTCTTAGGTTTGAGTTTTTAATTCATTCATTCAATCTTTGTGTCACATTTCTAATATTGGCACAATGATGAGGTAACACATCGCAACGAAACCCTCACGTTGCGGATAATTTCTGAAATGTATCACCGTGATTCAGTTGGTTCGATTAGGTGGTTACGAAGGTCTGGCGGCAGTCATTTCATTGTAATAACCAGGACCCCAATTCTGGGTTTTTCGATATGAAAAAAACATGGCGGATATCACCTGAAAACCATACAAAAAAACTATGTTTTAGTGATATATGTCGTATGAAAATAAATGTCACGAGCACGAGAATTGGGCTTCAGACTCCTCCCTAAATCCTGTATCATGGTCCAAGCGTACCCCGGCGGAGACAGCTTTGGAAGCAACTGAGAATGACACGCCGAAGAATGACATGCCTTCACTCTTGATTTTCATTGGCGTAACTCCTTCAGTTGGCCTAAGTTCTGCACCAGTACTATTTGAGTGCTTGTCAGTTCAGAAAGATTTCTCTTCGTGTCGCGGTGAAATTCGAATGATTAGACATTTCGAGATTTGGTTGTAATTTTAACCATTTTTATTGAAAGCGTGTAGATGCTGTCCTTTTTTTAATTCAGTAAGCTTTTTGATGAAGTTTTATTCACGTTATAATTTATATTAAAAATGTGTGTGCATTAAATATCGACACATCATTTTATTTTACCAGGACGCATGATCGCGCACTTTATTTGAAGTATTTTTATTGATTATAAGTTTACACTTGACCACAATCGCACTTTTGCGTTGATAAGATCTACAATTTACGCGTTTATCTTGAAAGTGTACACTCAAAAATATTCAGATTATAATGAAATCAAAAATCAATGAATGAAGGTTTAAATCTAAAAGAGACAGATGTAAAATCCGACTGATTTCCAAACCTGTCAGCTGCAACACAAAATATGTCTCTATTTGATGAGCGCAAATTGCGCATCGGCAAATTTACCAACCGCCGGTCTGTTAGCGCGCCGTTAGATGTCGGCGCTGTTAGCTTTTCACACAGCCTCGCGCGTGCGGCTTTGAACATTGCAGACGGGCGAGTGGGACGCGGCGGTTTTTAAAAAAGCCCTAAATAATGACTTATAACTATAAAACCATTTTCTTGCGCTTGGGTTAGACTGTTTTTTTTAGCGTTAGGATTTGGCACACATTTGCAATATACTAACGAGTATACATTTTTGGCTAAGTTTCTGATATTTTTTTCTTAAATACTCAATATTTTAATTTGAAAAAATACATTTATTTAGATAGTTATTTTGAAATTTCTACATGCGGCTGATATTATCTCTTTTTATATTCAAAACTCTTTCATAAGATTAGATACCAGAGAATAGGGAGCTAGACCTATGCCATGCCACAGATATTATACCATGCTAATTTAAGCCTCAAATTGAAAATGTGATAATTTAGAATGATATTGACAAATCGATTGATTTCCATATTTACTGTCGCATTAAAAGACTACGATTTACATTTCAATCAACCTCCAAAACGCATAGCTAACAATTTTTCCAGTCTTTTCGCTACAAATTTATATGAGGCAAGTAAACTTTATCTAAATTACAGATAAAAAGGTTGACAAACCTTTGACCTAGAAATCTTATACAGTAATGCATACGGAATAGCCAATAGGAATCCAATAAGCATTTGATAACAATAATCTGGTTGAAAAGCCGCCAGTCTACATCGGAGTGATTTGAATAAAGAACGCGTCTATTGGACAAACTTTGCCGTTCTATGCGCATACGACGACCATTTAACATAGATCCCGACGCTTTCCTACAACACCTTTATTGCACCTTTATTTTCCTTCCACTGGAAGAGGCAAGGAGGGTCTTTTTGATCTGGATGCAGGTTTACATGTGTACGCTTTTTAGAAACAAGATCGTAACGTCTAAGTCGGCGTGCCAAGGCTTTCCATTGTTTGACATGCCATTACGTGAACGAAATTAGAATGTTTCTTTGAACTTTTTGAGATTTGTGCAGGAGATGACCGTAAAATTAGGAGCGAAAAGAATTTCAAAATTTAATTTAAGAGTCAGTCAGACACACCGAAGCGGCCGGAAACACGGCGGGCTAGGTTTACAATTTCTTAGCCGGCGTCACTCCGTATATTTTTCTTGATATTACCGCTGGATAAAAATACATGTATTTTTTGACAATCCAAATCATAATATTAATTCCAGCTATTTTTCAAAGATTTGCAGTTAGATGAAAACAACTAAAAGCTCTCTTTTACCAACGTAGTTCGACAATTATTTCCAAAAAAAAAATACGATGATGCTGCCTAAAACAAGGACAAACATACAAACAAATACATCTTATTGTATGTAGAACATGTATGTATATAATTGTGAAAGTACATTTGTTGCAAAACCATCGAAAATTAATAAATTTTCACAATAACATAGCTAAATAACATCAGAATAACTTATAAGCTACAATTCTTAAAGCTAGTAAATCGTCCAAATTATAACGATATTTCTATCACCACGCGGGTGAAACCGCAGATCACAACTAGTTTCAATATAATATTACTTTGAGAAAAGTCAAAAATCCGAAGAGGTATTTGAATACGTTCTTCTAATTTTCTATCTATTTATTATGTCATAGGTGGCAGACGACCAGACAGAACACCTCATCGATGGTAAGCGACACATAAACACCTGCGACATCAGTGGAGTCACAAGTGTGCTGCCAACCTTTAAACCCCCCTTTCCCCCGGATTTTGCCTCCGGTACCCTCACTCACGCAGCGAAACAAAGCACAGTGCTGCTTCACGCCGGTCTGTGAGGCCGTGGTATTACTCCGGTGGAGCCGGCCTATTCACGCTAAAGCGTGCCTCTCTCACGGTTAAATTTAAATTATGTGATTTCGTTGTTCATTATCATTGTCAAATTTACCGCCACCGCCTACACTATAACAAATCTTTGAACTTTTCAACCAAAATGTCGGGTCAAACAGGCCTCTAGGCGTTGAAAATCATAATTAATAAAGTTTAATCTTCATAATTTAATTAACGAACGTAATTGACAGCTCCAATAATTAATCGAAATACTGTATCCAACTTGCGATTTGTGTTATATAAGATCGATTCACCTGTCAAGTGTGAGGGTTTAATATACTCACAATGATGATGATGATTAGTTCAAAGATTGCTCCGTCAAATATTGCTTCTGTATAATTATTTAAATGGCTGCCTATTCCCACGATAGATCGCACAATTATTTTTATTTGGTAAACTAATGTGGAAATGTAACTGTGGTGTACCGTTCGTGATAGAACGATCGGTGACCGCATTTGGTAAGTGTTTTTATTGGTTAATATAGATAGATAGATAGATACTCTTTATTGCACAACATACAAAACTTAAAAGCTAGGTATACAGAGATACAATGTACAATTTAGGCGGTCTTATCGGCGGTAATATAGTGAGATTGTATAAAAATATGATGTAAGATTCTACAATACTTGAATTTTTTTTTATGTATAGGTGGCAGACGAGCAGACGGATCGCCTGATGGTAAGTTATTGCCGCCTCCCATGCACACCCCCCTTTTCCCCGGACCGGGCCTCCGGTAACCCTGAAACACCGCACAGTGCTATTATTAGCATTATAATAATAATATCCTCTAACCGATTACGGCTACGGCGGCCAATCTCAACGATCAACCACGTACGCAGGATATATTGTAGTGATTAAGTGTGTGCGCAAACACAAGTGCACTCTCTATTCCCTTACCCTCATATTTCGATGGGACACCAGCGTGACTCGATCGGAGACAAATTAGGTGCAGGACCAACGGCTTAACGTGCTTTCCTAAGCACGGTTGTACAAGACCCCCGGTTGTACAACTTCAAGACTCCGGGCTGACACTAAGAATTTCTTGCCGAAAACTTAGTCACAAATTTTTAGCCCAAATTATCCCAAATTATTAGCATTATTTTTCTATATCTCAGACAAATATAGAAGCTTTTCTAAATGAGAACAGTAGATATCAAGTAAATTAACTATTAAAGCTTCCAGATTACTTCAAACTTTTACTTCCTGTTCATAAGTAAATTTCATTAAAAGTTCCACTTACATACAGGTAAATACATAGGCTAAATCTAGTTCTTAATTAGCTATGATCACAAATTTTATAAGAAAAGCAATAAAAATATATCGTCTCAAAACGAATATATTTTTCATAATTCGAACCAATTAATTTAGTTAATGTCACAACGAAATCATTAGAGGTAATTAAAAATTAATTTTCTCAAAATGCCTATAAATTATCTTTCGATTATTAATAATATTGTGAAGATCGTGACCAATCGGGTGTTCCCGGAAGAAGGGATTCATACCAGACGACGAATTTGGTGTAAAGAAGGTCTAAACAAACTTAATCGTCATTTTTACCCGACTAGCGGCGTAGCAAAAAGGAGGGTTATGATTTTGACCTGTATGTATGTATATATGTACTCGACTGACCGGATGGCGTAATTGGTAGTGAGCCTGCCTTTTACGCCAAACGTCGTGGGTTCGATCCCCACCCTGGACAAACATTCGTGCGATGAACACTTGTGTTTGTTCAGTGTCTGGGTGTAATATATGTATTTAAGTATATATTTGTGTTCCTCTGTTGTCTGATATCTGTAACACAAGTGCTTAAGCTACTTAGTACGGAATCAGGTCAACGTATGAGATGTTGTGAGAATTATTATTAAAAAAAATAAAAAATAATATGTACGACCACGGCGATACGAGTACGGCATAACAATTTCAGCAGAGACAATTTTCTTGTTTCGTACTTTTTAGAGCGTGTTTTTTTGGCAGTCGGGTTTTTGTTTTTAAACTTTAATTTTTTGTCATCTTAATACCTAGTATTTAACTTCTATTTATCTATTTTACTGTCCCCACAAGATGGACCGACGATCTGGTGAAGGTCGTAGGAATCCCCCGGACAAAGGACAGATATGTGTGGAGATCATAGGAGGAGGCCTATGTCCAGCAGTGGTCGTTTATTGGCTCAAATAATGATGATGATTTTATTGTTTGGCTATTTGTATGATTTTTGCCCTGTATCTCAAAACATTAAATTAAAAAAAAACATCAAATAAAAGGCACATGCATAAAAAACAGCATTGCAATTTGAAACTCTTAAATAAATTAACGCAGTTTTAATAAGACTTTAAAGCAATTTTTATTAAACATGTTTAATTGAATTTTATAAACGGCCCATTCCTCATGAATGGGCCGGCTCGACCGGAGTGATACCACGGGCTCACAGAAAACCGGCGTAAAGCAGCACTGTGCTGAGTTTCGCTGCGTGAGTGAGGTACTGCAGGCCCAATCCGGGGGAAAGGGAGGTTGAAAGGTTGGCAGCGCACTTGTGACTCCACTGGTGTCGCGAGTGTTAATGGGCGGCAGCAATCGCTTACAATCAGGTGATCCGTCTGCTCGTCTGCCACCTATCACATAAAAAAATGTTTGATATCAATTTTCTTGCAATTTTAAAAATTATCATATTATTGACCCATAGTATATGAAAGTACATGTAAGTAAGTCAAAGAAAAAATTAACAAATTTTCTCCCAATTTAAAATCGTATCATATTAAACCCATTGATCGTTCGGTTGTATGCGCGTGCGCTTATTCCCCAGGCGATGTTATGAAACCTGAGTTTGATTAATGAATTTCTTTATCCAAAACGTTGGTTCAGTTATCCCTTTAGGGTGATTGCACTCATTTTTGGGTAGTCTGTGGTAATTAATAAAAAAGTTTGGACTGCACTTCGTTATGGAAGGTTAATGCTTTGGTAATAGGGTTCTTGTACATTTCTTTTCGTGAGAGCCATGCTTTGGCATAAATAGGCCAGTGCAACTGGAGTGATAACATGAGCTTACAAAAAACCGGAGTGAAGCAGTGCCTGCGCTGTGTTTTACCGAGTGAGTGAGGGGCGCAAAAGGCTCAATTCAGGAGAAGGGAGTTCATAGGTTGGCAGCGATTTTACGACTCCACTGGTGTTATGGATGTCCTTGCTCGTAATCGCTTACCATCAGGTAATCCATCTTCTTCAATGATTAAATTTTGTTTAACATAAATTTACCTTTTTTTTGTAATGTTACATCGGTTGAGCTTAATAAATAAAACTAGCTATTTATTGTATAATACAATCTTTGTTAGATAAATAAATAAAATAAATATTTCACAACATCACATACATTGATCTGACTCCGAGATAGGTAGCTCAAGCACCTGTGTTACGGATATCAGAATCAACAGTGGGATTACAAATATATACATATAAAACTTTTCTTTTGTAAATACATACTTATAATACATAGATAGCGCCCAGACCAATACAAACAGATATGTTCATGCACACAAATGTTTGTACTGTGCGGGGATCGAACAGAGGCAGCGTTCACTACCACTGTTCCAAACGGGTCGTCAATCCTCATCATTATCATCGTTGATTATCATCATTATCGTTTAAACAATAAATAATATATTAAATAATAGTTTAAATCATAAAATTATTATTCGTCGATTTCTTTTTTAAAAAGGTCGGCAACACGTTAGGGATCTCTCTGATTTCGCGGACGTTCATGGGCGGCGTTGATTACTTTTCATCAGATGACTCGTTGGTCCGTGTCTAGCATAAAAAAAACATTTTTTTTACAATCATTAATACATTTTTTTTCATTAATTTCATAAATATATTTCATTCTTATAGAAAATGACAGCTTGTAGTTTTTACCGTCCAGGTACTTTGTATAATCATTCTGAATGTAGGTACTTAATATGGAAGACACACAAATTAATTTGTTTTTACAATAGATTTTTTCTACAATTAAATATTCCTCACTTTTAACGAGAACTTTTGCAATGATTTTTTCCTGTAAATTTATTTGTGGTTTATAAATAAATTTACAGGAAAAATCTAATTTTATTTTTAGTTTTCAGTCGAGAACAAAGATATTCATAACTCAAGAGTGGACATGTCATTAAAATTCACAAACAGTTATGTTTGTTACAAATTCTATTGTACAGATCGTAGTACAACATAGCATTGTTACAGTTTTCCACGGTAATGAAAACTGATGCGGGATTTCATGGATCTAACTTACTATTAGGGTTGTCAAAAGAGAAAATAAATCAATGAAAAAAGACCTTCTCAACCTTTTTCACAAAAAACTAAAAAACTTATATTTTATTTCTCAGACTAAATTATTAAAATTGTTAGTAAAAACTTGAGTTATTTTTTTTAAATATAGGTAGGTATTTTATTATTTTATCTATGTAAGTAAAAGGTCATAATATAATCATGGGATCTAGTCTGTCATTAAATATTACTTATAAGTTTTTTTCTAATTGGTAGGTAGGAAGTTCTTCTAGTAGGAATATATTTAACAGAAAATTCAATGATTACTTTTTTCATACGACCGTGTTAAATAAGGGAAAATATTTCTTGAATTAAAAATATACGTTTTTTTTTAATTGTCAATTGACATTTTCATTTAATATCCCTAGTTAATAGAAAATGACAAATTGTATGTGTCATCCTTATATTTCTTTCGACTTTTTGTTTTGGTCGGTCATTGTAAAAGGAAATATGTTATGACCAAAACAAAACGCTGATTAGGATTCTGTTTGGAGAAAAATAGACCGTTAAATCTTGAGGTCAACGCCCAATGAGATTTTATGCACTATTTCTATGACATATAGCGACCATATTACAATTTGCCTTTTAGACGTCGCTTTTCGTTTTTAGAATGAATTTTCGTGTTATAAAAGTTTATATTTCCAGAGCACTGGTGTTGCTGTTGTCCAATTTGCATGTGTGTGTATACATGTGCTGCTTCAGCCTTTTCTGTGAAGCTCTCCTATCAGTCCTATCGAACCGGCATATTTATGCCGAAACATGACTCTCCCAGGGTTATATAAAGTTAATTCGTGAATTATTTTGGAGTAAACAAAAAATAATTGAGTTGTAATTGGACAAGTAAACACTGTCACGGGAGGAATATCAAGATAAACGACAAAAATGTAAAGGATGTACCGAAATGCCCTTTAGGGTTCCGTAGGCGCGAATTAAGGAAGAACAGGACGCATACTTGTTGGACTGTTGACCTTAGGGACATACCTAAATAGAAAGTTTTACTTAAGTTCCTATTTTATATTTAAAAAAAAACATACGGTTTTTACTTTTCTCCCCTGCAAAAAATATCGTTCTCCTTATCTCAGTGAAATTAAATAATTACAGAAAAATCTTCTTTAAATAAGTATTTTAACTAATGGTAGTGTAACTAATGGTTATTTAGCGGTAAGGAAAAACACAGTGAGGAAACCTGCCTGTTTCGAATAGTTACTGAAATCTGTAACCATGATTCAGTTGGTCTGGTTCGCCTTTTGACAGGCGAACCAGACCAACTGAACGTACGTACGTAAGTCAGACGGCAGTTACTTCATTGTTATTTAAAAATACTCCTCAATATCCTAGGTCATGGTCTAAGCATACCCTGGGCTGCAAAGAGATAGCTTTGGATGAAGCCGGAAATTACACACTAAGATGAAGAGTCATTGTACTGAACCATCTCTACACAAGTCTAACTCAAACTTGCCTCACTTTTTTAATTTCCTTCGTGACAAGAAATCTCACTGAACCTTATTTGATGACTCAATTAACTCGACAAAGATAATAGGTAAGCAATTAAACCAATTTGTGCACAGTTATTAAAGTGGGGATAAAAAACATCAATTTTGGTCACCCGCTTCGAGAAATCTCACTTAAAATTAATGAGAAATAAATTGTCGATCCCTATCTGTAATTGAATGCACTCTTTAATATAGAGCTGGTGGCTTGCAGGCTTATTGGCACATTGGGAATTTTGCCGAATTATCTTGAGGGTTCCTTTGTTGGGAGTACGAAGAATGCTGTGAATGAATGGTGTTATTGAGTCCAAGTTAATAGGGTCATCGTTACTTGAAAAAAAAACGTGTCATCATCAGCATCATCATCAGCCCATTTAAGTCCCCACTGCTGGGGCACGGGCCTCCCTCAATCACATGAGGGGTAGTTGCCATACTCACCACGCTTAGCAGACGGGTTGGCGAGGGTTTTGATATGACCGAAACAAAGCAAGACTTCAAGAGAAGAGCATATTCATTACTAAACAGCCGTCAATGCATTAGCGATCTCTCTCATTTCACAGATGTTCATGAGCGGCGTTGATTACTTACCATCAGGTAACCTGCTTGCTTGTTTGTCACATATAGCACAAAAACAGCTTATAGGTAAAACGAAAAGCCCCTTGCGCGATGCAATCGACATCCAACTCCATCTATTTATACAGACCTAAGCCATTTTTGTGTTGCAAATTTATATGTGTTTTGTCTCTGAAATAATATATATAGGCGCGTGTGCCGATGGAATGTCATGCGGTTGTGGAAACAGTCGCGACATTTAATAACATTTTACATCAATCTTTTCTTGTAGATCTTCTTATTATATAATTGTGATTTTTGTCTTAGTTTACAAAAAACAATATTATTTTTTCTCTCTCTACAATACAACTCTACAATACAACTTCGAGTTTTAATCCTCTCACTGCTACCGGTTTTCCGATTTCCGCATTCATTTGCATGATAGTCATAATTACATAGTATGAAATTTAACTTCTGTCTTATCACGTTATCCAAATGAAATTAACCTTTTTAGGTTAATATGTAGGTATTTTTATACCTACACGCTACTTGAATTGACATTAACTATAAATCGCACTGAACTCATCAATCTTCTCACCTCAACTTTATAAGAAACAATTACAAAAAAAAGGCTACGACGATTAAAAAATGCAAGCTGTCTTTCTGGGGAAAGTGCTGACAGCATGGCATTACCAGCCTCTGGTGTGGGACCTATCAAAATATAATTATACGCCGTAACACCCGAATAAAAGCCCTTAAGTTCTGCGAGAAATCAATGAGAAAACACGATTGAGGTAACCTGTAAATGCGTGGGTTAAGTTTAGTTAAATGGAATTAATTATGGGATCGAATTGAAAGTGTTAATTCTAACGGGGTTACGCCAATTTGAGGTGTGAAAAGCATCTCACCTGATAAAAACTGTCGGTGAACTATATTGAGTGTGTTAGAGATACGCCTCCAGCTAAATATATTTTTTATGTCATAAGTGGCAGACGAGCAGACGGATCGCCTGATGGTAAGCGATTGCTGTCGCCCATGGACACCCGCGACACCAGTGGAGTCACAAGTGCGCTACCAACCTTTGAATATATATAATACCCTTTTACTTATATGTATGAGTTTAAATAGGGCGAGTTTCCCCGCGGGTCTCAACTACATAGTTGAGCCCTGCGGGGTCCCTACACTTTAGTTTTAGATAAAATTTATTAGTGTTTTAAATTTATCCAGCAGATTTTACTATTTTGAACTTTTTTAACCCGATTATTGAGATATCAAGAAGACTTGGCCATTTGTTATATTAAGATTTGCACAGATCATATTTTGTATGTTCTATTCTTTCAAAATTGATTTTAGTACAGTGTTCACTTAAATTAATTCAATTTTAAACTTTTTATTTAAAAATAATTAAAGTCAACATTTTTTTAACTCATTTTATGATCCTATCTGTAAAGGGTTAAACATCACTGGTAAATTTTAAAATTAATTTCATAATTCATCTCTGTTTCCTCGGCCGGCAGTGTATGTTTTCGCAAGACACTCTTAATTGGATACCTGCCTTGACGGTCTTTGATGTTAACTCCACACTTTTGGCGAGAGGGCTTTTCTGTCTTCCTCATTCTTGCGTGTTTACTTAAGGTCTCACTCGCACTTGTTGATGGTTGGTTTGTTTTCGGCAGAAGTGTGGAGGTATTTTGAAGTCGTGATGCATTCAGAATTTTGACAGGATAAAAAGTTCGTCCAAGAATTGTTTTCCAGTACCGGACTAATTGGTGGGTAATGAAAAAGTTCATCACGATGTAGATTAATGGAGTAATTTGAGCAAAGTGCAATAATGATTCGGTTTTTTATACCCTCGGCACATCAAAGAGTACTGGTTTTTATAGGTATTTAGAGCAGTTACAAAGAAGCCATCTTTGGTTGACTTAATTACTTAATAAGATTTAATTTGTTGCGAGAAAGTTTCATTTTAATAATAATTTCTTTAAAAAACTTGTCTGATTGTTAGTGAAATTTATGTTTGGTTATCCTATTGAACTATTATAACCAGCGTATACTGGGTTATCCATCCAGTAGGTAACGTGACCAATTATATTAATAAAAAAAATGTCATAATAAGCTAAAGTGAAAGAAATCATTTCACCATATTTAAACAAAACGCTTTAATTATACATAAGTACGTTATACATACGATAATCTGAACTTAGGCCAGCGTAAATCGAAAAAAAAATTTTTTTGAAGCACCAAGATTTTTACTTAATAAATGCATGGTTATTTAATAAATAGTAGAGTGTTTGCCGAGAGATTGTAACCCCGAAATTGTTCAAAATAGATCCAGCTTAGTAGTTATAAATTAAAATCGATTGGCGTCGCTAGTGTGCCCTACCCGTCACCTTAAGTATATAACACACTTAAAAATTTCATTTCGTGTCCCGCCTGAATACGAGATGACATTTTAAGTGTGTTATTTACTTTAGAAAAATTTGCAAAAGTTTGCTATAAAAATATATAAGTATATATTTTTTATATGAGAGGTGGCAGACGAGCAGACGGATCACCTGATGGTAAGCAATTCCGCCGCCCATGGACACCCGCAACACCAGTGGAGTCACAATTGCGCTGCCAACCTTTTCTCCTTCCCCCCATTGGGCCTCCGGTAACCTCACTCACACGGCGAAACACAGCGCAGCGCTGCTTCACGCCGGTCTTCTGTGAGGCAGTGGTATCACTCCGGTCGAGCCGGCCCATTCATGCCTAAGCGTGGCTCTCCCACATTTATCAACTTAAGTTTTTTACTACCTTGCACATAAGGTACTGTATAACTGTATGACTACGATGTTAACGTTTTTGATTTAAAATCTGTATCACAGCCAACCTTTTAAGTATCCTAACTCGAATTGAGATTAATATTGCACTTGTGTAAGCTTGACAAGTTGCCAACCGTACTTGTAAGTAGAAAACCGTCAATCAACAGTCCCGTATACGACGAATGTGAGACAAATCTACAGACTGACGCGGTGCTTAAGTTATTGCACCGGACTGCTTATATGGCAAATTTATTTGAGCTATAAGACATAATGTTCCTAACATAGTGTTTTTGTTACAATATAATAAAGAACACTTTTTTTTTTAATAATTATTCATCGTCAGCCCATTTAAGTCCCCACTGCTGGGACACGGGCCTCCCTCAATCACATGAGGGGTAATTGCCATACTGACCACGCTTGGCAGACGGGTTGGCGAGGGTTTTGATATAAATGCAGAGTTTTCCTTCTCTGGGTGCTGATGATCATACCAGCAGCTTTACCTTAGTCGCCTTTTACGACACCTCGGTAAGAGTGAGGGTGGCCTATTCTACTCTGCCGGGAACCACACGGCTACATAGGTTAGGTAATATTTATTGCCAGAGTAAAAACCACGCTTAAGTATGAATGAGCTCGACCAAAGTGATACCATGACCCCAAAGAAAACCAGTGTGAAACAGCGCTTGCGTTACGTTTCGCGAATGAGGATACCGGAGGTCCAATACGAAGGGGCGAAGGGTAAAAGGTTGACACCGCACTGGTGACTAACTGGTAGTAAACGTGGACAATCTGTGGGTACAGCTCGGTTACTCGTGATAAAATACATGAATCAAACGCGTTCTATTCACACCGCCGTAAGCGCATGTAGGTGAACGCATGCCATGCTTGTGTGAGTGAGAAAAGACATTGTAGGGTAGTTACCCTACAATGCTCAACAATTCTCTTTTCAATTTTTCTCTTCTCAATTGAAACTCTGTAACATCATCAATATTTGAAAAGAGTAACTACTGAGTTTCTTGCTAGTGTCTTCTCATTAGAAATCGACATTCCGAACCAGCGGTAGATATTATGTACCTATTTTGACATTCATAAGTGTTCTGTGTGGACCTACATTGAATAAAGATTTTTTTATCTTTATCTTTATCTTTTTATTCGCTCAACGCTCAGTTGAGGGGGGGTAGGGCTGCATTCAGCGGGGGAGAGTGAGCTGCGGGTGCTGGTTTATAGTTGCCATACAAAGTGCTCTGTCTTTCTCTGAAGGATAAACTTAAGAAAGAAGTTATCTGTCAGAGATCGCCATAATTCAATTATAATTTTCTTTATTACACCTATCTAAGCGCCGCCGAGCTGTTTCCCCTCGCTAGAGACTGAGAAGTATATGCTAGATTGACGGCCAACCTTCGCTAATCGGAGAGGCACTTTAAGAAAAAGAGTTTTTCTTTTTAATATCTAACTAAGTCTCTTCTCTTCTTAATCTTAGCGGTTGCGTCCAAAGCTGTCGCTTAGACCATGATTCAGGATGGGGGGATCTCTAATTCATTGTCTGGTAATTACAATGAATTAGAGATCGAACTAAGTGTGTAGCAGTAAATTCACATAAGAAAAATCAGTACTTGAGATCAGACAGATTCCATCAAATTAGAGAAGTCACGATAACATGCTCTTGTGACAAGCAAAAAAAATATGTTTAACAGAAAAAATATTTCCAACATCGTTCATTCATGACACTCATTAAAATGTCATACAAGAATAATCCTGTCTCATTCAACAGTCGAATGGTAAATTGCTGTCCGGACAAGTAGGTAATGTCCAAATCATTGGACTAAATAAATGAGTTTGATTGAAGTAGTATAGATATAACCAGTAGGTTACAAATACAAAGGGTTCATACGAAGACACTAAAATAATAGTGGAAGTGAATGACATAATAAAATATAAGCCTAGGTGATCGATTCCTTATTACTATCCAGGTGGACAGTAATAAGGAATCGATTGAGACCTCATTCATCACAATCGGCTGGGTAGCTTAGGCTTCTGCCTACTTAACCTTGGAACATACAAACCGGCGTGAAGCAGCACTGTGCTGTGTTTCGCTGCGTGAGTGATGGTACCGGTGGCCCAATCCGGGGGAAAGGGGGGTAAAAGGTTGGCAGCGCACTTGTGACTCACTTGTGTCGTGGGTATCGGTGGGCGGCGGCAATAGCTTTCCATCAAGTGATCCATATGCTCGTCTGCCATATTTTTTTAAGTTAGCCTGTTGCGTCCCACTGCTGAGCAAAGGCCTCCCTCAAATTCTTCCATTGATCCCTGTCCAATGCCCTGTCTTGCCAATCTTGGACATATTTGTAAAAATCGTCACACCATCTTTTTCTGGGCCTACCCGTAGTCGCCGTAGTCGCCATTGTCTGCCACCTATCACATAAAAAAACATACTTATATACATAGACTGCTAAAATTATTATCATCATCATTTCAGCCAATATACGTCCAGTGTTGGATATAGCCTCCTCCAATGTTCTCCACATAGATCGGTCTTGTGCCGCCCGCATCCAAAAAAATCCTGCGACATTCACCAGATCGTCGCTCTACATTGTGGGGGACACCTAAAATCATAACCCTTACTTTTTGGCTCTCTCGTTTGTCACTTATCATATAAAAAAAAGATAAAAAGAACGAAGTCCCTTATTCCAATTTCTACTTCAAAGTTAATCTTTAACAGAACATCATATTACATCAAGCTACTAGCTAAATTAATACTGTATATTAGAGTGACAGCGCTTTTTCGATGTAGATCGAACTGTCGAAATTATTTGTCGTTTCAATTTATATTCTGTTTATTTGTACTCCGTTCTAGGCAATTGTCGTCAGTCCAGTTTTGTCAAATCATTTTTCTTGGATAAAATGTATAAAATTAGTACCTACTATTGTTTAATTTTAAGTATATATTTGACTTATGAACTTTTAATATCTTCGTATTTTATTTCGTTATCATGATCTTTGCTTTTTTTTATTTATTGGAAACACAACAGACTACGATCACTATTGCGTATATAGACATTTTAACTTAACTTATGAACAGAACTGTAGTCCTTAACGTGTTTACACGTATATCATAGCAAATCGCTTGGTGAGCAAACAAACAAACATTTGAGATTACAATTAATTTAAATTGAATATTATTATTGCTTTGTTGGACTTGACTTCACCCAAGTAGCCGAATAACTAATTTTCATTTTAGGCAGTGGCATAACTGTTCTTCGATACTGACGATGTTTATTGCATACATTTTGAAGAAATCCACCGTGTACATACGGCGTCGTCAGCTTAGAAACTCTCGGCATTATGTATGCGGCCCAACTGATGGTAAATGATATTAGATGGTTACCATCTGATAGACCGTAGGCTCATCTGCCCGCTTGCGGATGTTAGTGACCAAAGAAGAATTTACTTTTTTTATGCTTGAGGTAAACTATCAAGCCAGTCACCTGATGAAAAGTAATCAATGCCGCCCATAAACATTCGCGAAATCAGGAAGATCGTTAAAGTGTTGATAGCCTTTTTAAAAAAGAGTACACTCTTCTGCTGAAAGTCCCTAAGTCGTAGCCGTCGGGAAATACTCCCGCAAACCAAAACCATTCCACAGAATTGATATACATAGTAGAAAGTTCTGCGAGAAACGCACAGTATTAGACCGCTACCCATTGAAGTGATGGGGATGGAATGACAATCGCTTCCGTGTGGTTCGATGTAAGAGTACAGCTGCAGGGAACAGATCAAACAGTTCCTTAGAGTACACCCATAGAATGCTGAGGAAAGTTATATCCCGCCACAGTGCAAGGTGCTAGAGGATCAGGTCGACTAGATAAAGTCAAGTCACAAACAATTCGACCAGCCCTACGTTGTGTGCGTTCAAAAAGAAGAAGTTGGTACTGAGATGTTCCAGCCCAGAGATGGGAGCAGTAACTTGAAAACATTTTTAGATAAAATATTTAAAAACTTTTGTTAAGCAGCTTCGCGTGCTTACGTTGTGTATTTTGTTAAACTGTTCCACAAACGTCCGGGATTCGAAGCTGCACTTTTGCCGAAATTAAATAAATGTCGAATAATAACACACCACAGAGACAGGCCTAACAAGATGGCGTGACTGAGCACTGTTAACATATCCGAGATTTCGTGTTGCTTTTTTTAGGGTCCAGAAGTTGACGGGTAAAAACGGTAGTCGGCACTTGGTAGCCTTTTTTGTGGTAACAGGTGACGAAGGGTCGGTGAGATGACAAGTTTTAATTTTCGGTCGGTTAGCGATGTCATTGAGTCAGGGTTTTTGAATGTCAAAATCGAGATAAATTAATATTTGTTTATCAGTCGCCGATCTTTGTCGCAATGTCAAAGTGTTTGTGATCTCTCTTTGAAATTCTATTATTTGACAAATGAAGAAGCTTTTGCCATAAAATAATGTAATAATTTAATGTTCACCATACTCAATGCTCAATAATGAATGTCCAAGCTACCGATGGAGAGACGAGGTCGAAAAGGATTTGCGTGGACTTCTGGACTGGCAGGAGGTGGCGCAGGACCGAATTGAGACTCTTATTATAGGAGGCCAAGGTTCATTTTGGGTCGCTCCGCTAACCTAGTTAGTTAAATATACTCAATGACATCCGATCTTATGTTGATGTATTCATAAATATGACCTTGTAATGAAACTATTAGTACACGAACACTTTTTTATGGGAGAGTTACGCTTAGGCATTAATAGAAATAGAAAGAAATATAACTAAATTTATTCAGAGAAAACAATTAAACATCTAATCAAAAATTAGTAAGCAGAAATAAGTTTTACCGTAAACCAATGTTTTGAACTACAAATTGTACTCTGAATAAATATATAATTGCAAATAAAGTGATTCCACAGCCTCAGAATAAACTGGCGTGAAACAGTGCCTGCTTTATGTTTTGCTGAGTGAGTGAGGGAATAGGCTTAATTCAGGGAACAGGAGCTAAAAGGTTAGCAGCGCACTTGCACTTGGTTGGCATGCTCTACATATGTTGTTAACTTGCGACTTCACTGGTCCAGGGACTTCAGGCAATCGCTTACCATCAGGTGATCCGTCTGTCACCATCACATAACTGCCTCGACTGCCTCGGTGGCGCAGTGGTTAGTAGGGTCGCACTTAAAAGCGAAGGCTGTGCAAATGGTGTCGGGTTTGATCCCCGGGTCGGGCCTAAAATTTGTACCTGAGTTTTCGGTAAGAAATTCTTAGTATTAGTCTGGAAGTTGACGGTATTGTACCCCGTGCCTCGGAAAGCACGTTAAGCTCATTATTCCTGCGTCTGATGCCTCTACTGCTGTGTCGCACTGGTGTCCCATCGGATTATGAGGGTAAGGGAATAGAGAATGCACTTGTGGCTTGCGCACTATGATAAATATTGCGTTCGTTAATCGTTGAGATTGGCTGCCCTAGCCGTAATCAGCTGGAGGATATTATCACATAAAAAAACGCTTCGACCTCCCGAAGCTAATAAGTACGGAACCAATTACCTTTATGCAAATTGAACGTACAAAGTTTCAAAAGTAATTCGCTTTGTACAGGCGATGACGGATCGGGCGCGGCCGGGCAGGGTTAATGGATTCGGGCGCGAGTCTCTCCTGGGCCTTTTTTGGCAGGAGAAATTACAGCGATTAAGGGTTAACGACTCCTTGCTTTAGACAAGCGAGTGTTGCGGTGGATAAGAATGTGAGTCTTCAGATCCACCCTTTCATTTTTCAAATATATTTATTATATCAGACAACATCTCATACACTGACGATTGCATTTGGATTGATTGTGGTCAAGCGTTACCGTGCTCTTTTGTCCATTTTACAAAAAAAAACACCTTCCCATATTGAAAATCAAACACACGACCCATAGGTCGCCAAACGCCAAAGCGTATGGGGTATATTCACTACTACAAAGTCGTTTTCTACCATTAGATAGTCGGTAAAAAATATAGTTGTTCAATTGTTGTCATATTTTTTTTACTTATTCAAGCATTTTAAATGTATCACTGACTACATACTCCTTTGAACCCAATTTAAGAAAAAATAAAATGTTGTTTCGGCCCTTTTATCACTACTTGGCGCCTTTTTACGCTCACGTTGATAAGATTTCCAGTGGCTATTAATTTTAATATGTTTTATTGTAATTTTTCAAAAATGAAGGATTGCTCTTTTAAGTGCATTTATTTAGTGAATTAATTTAGATGTTTTCTTATTTGTAAAGTGACAATTTCAATTGATCGCTGTAAGCACTATAATGCCGCCCGCTAACTAAAGGTCGCTAAGCCGCAGTGACCACAGCCACAGTCCCTATGGCTTAGACACAATATAACAAAAAGGTAAGCAATTGCCGCCCATGGACACTCGCGACAATGGTGGAGTTACAAGTGCGCTGCTAACCTTTAAACCCCCTTTCCCCCGGATTGGGCCTCCGGTACCCTCACTCACGAAGCGAAACACAGTACAGTGCTACTTCACGCTGGACATAGAACACTGATTGCCTACATGCCGTTGTAAATAGGCTACGCACATAATTGATCTCAGCGTGAAAAAGAAACAGACTATTTGGAACGTGTGCGGGAGAGAGACGATATGATGTACTACCTAGTGCATAGGTCAACAAACTCTTTGTCTAGTAATGTCAGCTGTCTATAGATCAAAAGCTCTGTTCTGTGTCTTTATTTCGTGCCTAAGTTTGTCTTCCCTATCGAATAAAAAATCAAAGATATCTTTATTCAATTTAAGTCCATACAGAACATTTATGAAATGTCAATTTCTACCGAGAAGAATCAGCAAGAAACTTAGTAGTTACTCTTCTCAAATAAATGGTAATAACAATTTTCATTTCGACTATTATGCTGCAATATTATTTTTTAGTGCCGTGTGGTCCCCGGCAGAGTAGAATAGGCCACCCTCACTCTTACCGAGGCGTCGTAAAAGGCGACTAAGGTAAAGCTGCTGGCATGATCATCAGCACCCAGAGAAGGAAAACTCTGCATTTATATCAAAACCCTCGCCAACCCGTCCTGCCAAGCGTGGTGAGTATGGCAATTACCCCTCATGTGATTGAGGGAGGCCCGTGCCCCAGCAGTGGGGACTTAAATGGGCTGACGATGATGATGATGATTATTTTTCGTAAAAATTATGATTACAATGACAGTATGACATACAATGCTTATATCAGTATCGTTTAGATAAATCATCAAAGTAAAATAATGAAATGAAATTGTACATTAGAGGACAGGCGAGGAGATCAACATGTCCAGGAATCCATATCATTTACATAATCTTCTACTTTATAGTAGCCATCCATCCAGATTCATCATCATTTCAGCATATATCGTTCCGAGTTGCAACAAAACTATCCCTTTTGAGTTGGGAAAAAGATAATTTAAACTCCACGATTTTAAAATTCGCCCTTAATTTGTTCAGGATCGGCTTGTCAAACTCACGTTTATATATCGTCCCGATGTTATCTTTCCTATCTTTACCTGCAGAATGATATATCAAAGTCCAGAATTTGGGTTGCAATCTTAATAATTTTATCTGATTATCCTCTTTCGAGATACGTCAGTTTAATTAAGCAATTTTTGGTCTCCGTTTAAGTTTAAACATTGTTGATTGTATCAATGCATCGGGAACAGGCGGTTTTCGGAATAAAAACAAATTATAGCTGTTTGTCATGTGTTAACTATACTGTTATCTTATTGTTGCTTTTCGTACACACAGCGACACTTGTTACCCTTTTCGGACGTTACACCGTCTTTATGTCTGAGTCACAAGTGATATTTTGGCACTGGGGGGGTCAGCTGACGTGTTGCTGACCGTACCTTTACGGGTTAAGACGTTCGGATGAATGTAATGAGATTTTTGAAATCGTTTAAAGATATTAATGGAGGTTACAAATTGTGGGAGGGCTCGTAAAATGATGTTAACACGTTTTGTGATTTTATCGAGGTATTTATTTTGAGCTTCAGTTTTATTCGAAAATACCACTAGTCTTCCAAAATTTTGACTTTTGATGGAATATAATAGTCAAAGTCAAATAATTATTTATTTGCATAGGCTTGTACACATCACTTACAAATCGTCATACATTTGAATGACTTAAAACTATTTATAAATACTTATGTATAATTTACATATTAATATACACAGTAGCTTATTTCCAATTCTTCTTTGAAATTTAAATTGATATACTTTTTACTTAAAATCTGGTAGTTCCATAGACCAAGAAAAAAAAACCCATAAGAGTAAGAAAATATCTCGTTATAATTAATATCAGTTTTTTTATATATATTTTTATAAAAATGAAGGAATGTTTCCTTTAAGAAAAAAGTTCTGACTTGTGAAGTAATGGAAATTTCTATACATCTCCCATAGTCTTGTGATGCCATGTATACAGTGTGAGTCTTTATAAAGTGCACATATCAAAATCAGGAAAACTACACCACATTTTATACACAACAACTTAACAAATAAAAAAAAAATACAGATTTTTTAAAATTGATGAGTTGCTACTGTTGACCCTATTTAGATAATTCGTCAAAATTTTTAAACTAAGTGTGCCATCGTAGTAAAATAAATTTTCTGATGATGTCTAATAATAAGCCGCATCTATAAAGTAAAAATATCCAAGAAAACTAATCCTATGAAACTTGAATAAAATCTGTATTTTTTTTTCATCATATTTGCAATTGTTTTATAATTTCTCCTAAAATCATAGAATATGATATATACATTATCATATTCTAAGCTTAAAAATAGTTCACATTCGATTCAACACAACACATAGGTCCAGCCGAGCTGGTACTGACAAAACTGTCGAGCGACCAAGTTGTGTCAACGGACGCAATTTATCCTCTTTCCTCAATCTAGGTTTGTATGCGTGAGAAAAGGTTGAGGGGGCAAAGGCTTATTCACGCTGTAATTTTACTATCAAGAAAATAGAAAACGGACAATTATAGCTGTTATTATTTAAATAATTTCAATTTCAATATTTCTTCTAAGGTACAGACAGTCTAATTCCTATCATAGTAGCGATAAAACGCCATGTTGGTCTAGTCACCGGGCCGAGATATCGGGTTCGATTTCCGGGTCGAGCAAAAAGTATGTTTCAAATTTTTCAAACATTGCTGGGGTTTGTGATCACCAATCCGCATTAGGCAAGCGTGGTGTTTAAGCCTAATCCCATCATAGTAGCGATGACTTGATTTCTATGATGGAGGCCTTTGCCTTGGAGTGGACTGTTCGACTGTTGTAAAAAAAAGTAAAATATCAGCCTATATACTGATATAGGCTGATACTTTACTTTTTTTAAAGCCAGCTACACATCAGTTTACTAAAACTTGTCAAAATTTGATTGTGAACTAAACGTGGTTTCCCCGTATTGGGCCTCCGGTAACCTCACTCACGGACCGAAACACAGCACAGTGCTGCTTGTCACCGGTTTTCTGTGAGGCCGTGGTATAACTCCGGTCGAGCCAACCTATTTATGCCGAAGTCTGACTCCCACGGTGAGAAATCTGAACCAATTACACAGTATGCACACACCTTAACCCCGCCCTGAGTCCCACACATCACCGTCACGTCACTACGTGCAACAATTCCTGCTTGCCATTTTTGAGCCGCACCAATTGTAAATCTAGTTGGGCATGCAAAGTAAGGCTACCAAGTTTAGCTATGGCCTTTTACGATGGCCTCCTGTTCAACGCCTATCGGACGTCTGGTTCACGACGTGCATGCTGAGGGATAGGGTGTGGACGGGTCTTGAGACACTTTTGAGATTGGATGTACTTAGCCTCCTGAGACCTAGACTTGACTTCTTGAATAAGGTACTTAATTGTATAATGTAAAAAAAGAACTAGCTACTTTGTTAGCATTTAATATAAATAATATATATAGGCAGACTTTGGAAATTATTCCAAACAATTTAAATTTAAGTTTAAGACAATAGAGGACGCCTCTAGCAATTTATTGACCAGGGAAGATAATTTAAAACTTATTCACCAAAATATACAGGGACTTCCTGGTAAAGAACTAGAACTAGAATTATTTTTAGAAGAAATAAATGTTGATGTACTATGTCTCACCGAACATTGGTTAAATCAACATCAATTAATTGTTACTATTAATAATTATAAAATTATCAGTTCGTTCACGAGAGGCTCTGCAATAAGAGGAGGGTCACTCATTTTGTTAAAAAGTACTCTTAAATGTAAACAACGTAAAGATATTGAGTCACTATCTATAGAACGAACTATTGAAATTTCGTGTGCAGAGCTGGAGCAGCATATCATTGTCTGCGTTTATAGACCCCCTTCTGCAAATTACGACTCATTTGAGACTAGCGTGGAAGAAGTCCTGAGAAAAGTATGTGCAACTAGTAAACAAGTTATCGTGTGCGGTGACTTTAATATTAACATCCTGGAGAATTCGCAGAACTCAATTAGGTTTCTGAATCTTTTTAAGTGTTTCAATCTGGTGCACCTCTTCAACGAACCTACGAGAATCACCCCCACTTCAGCTACATGCTTGGACAACATATTCTGTGATTGTATTGTAGGGGAGAAATCTATAATAAATTTCATAAACTCTGATCACAGTGTTCAGCTGGCTGTTATCGACTGTCATCGAAATGATCCGTCTACAAGTTTTACATGTAGGCCTATTACTAAAAGACGTATAGATAAATTCAAAGATAATATTTATAATAAGGTATCCTTAATGCCTGGTAATAAAAATAGTGTCGACCAGTTGTATGAAAGCCTTTTCGAAATTGTTGAAAAGGAATTTAATGATATTTTTACAAAAAAGACCATTAAATTAAACAGTTCTAAAAATAAATTTAGTGACTGGGCCACTACAGGGATTCACATAAGCAGGAGAAAATTGTTTGAATTATATGATATTAAAGCTAATTCACGTGATCCTGCGATAGTTGAATATGTTAGAAATTATTCTAAGTGCTTTAAGAAAGTATGTGCAGTTGCTAAATCTAACTACATTAAAAACAAAATAAGTAAAGCAACTAACAAAAGTAAAATCACGTGGAACATCATCAACAAAGAGACTTGTAAAAACAAAACACAACAACACAAGTTCTCTCTAAAAATCAATGGCAAATGTCTTGACTCTGATACTGAAGTGGCAAATGCATTTGAGTCATTCTTCACTAATATACCAGTGGCAACAATAAGTACATTAAATTCAAGTTCGTATCTTGCTATCTCATTACTTAAAGCAAATGTTGCCGAGTGTCAAACGCCTTTCAAATTTAACCATGTAACCTCCGAGATAATAGTTAAAACTTTCAAAGATCTGAATATGAAAAAAACTGAAGATCTTTGGGGAATATCAGTAGACATTTTAAGAAATATAATACTAGTTATTGCACCCCATTTGGCAACGATATTCAACAGATGTATTGATGAGGGTCAGTTTCCTAGCTTAATGAAGTACAGCAAAATCATACCGTTATTTAAATCAGGTGAAAAAAGTGACCCTTCTAACTTTAGGCCTATTTCTATATTACCAGCACTGAGTAAAATTTTTGAAAAAGTCATATTCGTTCAGTTGCTGTCTCATTTTAAAGTTAACGACTTACTTCATAGTAAACAATTTGGGTTTACCAAGGGTAAGTCAACCACTGACGCAGGAGTTGCACTTATTAAGTATATTTTTGATGCATGGGAAAACAAACAGGATGCAATTGGTGTTTTCTGTGACCTCTCGAAGGCGTTTGATTGCGTTGAGCATCAAACATTGTTGTTGAAGTTAGCTCACTATGGTGTTCTAAATAATGCATTAAGTTTGATAAATTCTTACTTATCAGATAGACTTCAGAAAGTCAGTGTCAATGGAACTGACTCTTCAGGTGCCCCTCTATTAATGGGAGTGCCCCGAGGATCAATATTGGGACCTCTGCTCTTCCTAATATACATAAATGACCTCCCTTACTTTGCACAAGATCTTTGTGAAGTAGTGTTATTTGCTGATGATACCTCGTTGATTTTTAACGTTGACCGTCGAAAAGATACGTTTGACGACGTAAATGACACCCTCTCACAAGTGCTACATTGGTTTACAACTAACAACTTGCTTTTAAATGCCAAGAAAACCAAATGTGTAAAATTCACTATGCCCAATGTAAAGCAGGTCAACACTAACGTCGTTATGAATAATGAACACATTGAAGTTATTAATTCGACAATTTTCTTAGGTATTACACTGGATGCCAAACTTCAATGGAATTCACACTTGGCAGCCTTGGCGGGAAGACTTAGTTCCGCCGCATATGCGGTTAAGAAGATCAGACATCTGACTGATATTGAAACCGCGAGACTGGTTTATTTTAGTTATTTTCATAGTATAATGTCATATGGTCTTTTGTTGTGGGGGTCGGCGGCTGAGATACAGACTATTTTTGTATTGCAGAAGAGGGCCATCCGCTCCATATACAACCTTAGGCCTCGCGATTCGCTGAAAGAACTGTTTAAGAATATCGACATTTTAACTGTAGCTTCCCAATACATTTTGGACTGTATTTTGTACGTGCGTAAGAACATTGATATTTTTTCTAAAAAATCTGATTGTCATGGTTTTAACACTAGAAATAAACACAAGCTCGCGATTCCAAATCTGAAGCTCCAAAAGATTAATAGTTCATTTGTTGGACTAAGTATTAAAATGTACAATAAGTTGCCACAAAATGTAATTGAGTTACCAACGCATAAATTTAAATCCCACGTGAAAACCTGTTTAATGAGTAAAGGATACTATAAAATTGTAGATTACTTAAACGATAAGGATTCGTGGACATAATGACCTCCGTGCCTGCACACATGTAGTAATTTTATAAATATTTACTGAAATCACTATTATTATATAATTAATCAATTTTAATAAATTAGGCTTAGCAGCATTTATTATTGTATACAAATTGATTAGTATTGATTAATCAAACAATTGACAAGATGCTAACCACCTACTATTGTACACCTCGTCCTGCAGTTTATTAGTATTGGATTAAGTACTCTGTGACCTATGAGGGGAACCTAAGTAGTCATGCTCACTGAAATGTCTCTGAGGTGGTGGCGTTATGTGGCGGGTCATTACATTCCCTCTAATATGGTTGAGTGAAATGATGGCTGACACATACGTCATACTTGTGAACAGGTGCCACCTTTGGGGACTGGTCCGCTTCGGTTTACCTCATATTTAGCTTTTAATTTGCTTCATTCTATTTTGTGTTGCATTAGACTGTATGACTTGGTATGAGGATAATAAACCATTGTAAAAAAGTTGGCGATTAAAAAGAGTAACTGGCGAGTTTCTTGCCGGATCTTCTCGACCAGAAACAACTTTCCGAGCCGGTGGTAGAATCGCATTATGTTTATTTATTTCTTTAGTATATTTTATGTATCAACATATATATGTATTAACATGTAAATTATTACATAAGTACTTATAAATAGTTTTAAATCATTCAAATGTATGACGATTTGTAAGTGCTGTGTACAAGCCTATGCAAATAAAGAATTATTTGATTTTGATTTTTTGATTTTGAATTAATTAAGACGTGTCCACGAAATTTATTATGAGATTCAACATTTTGTATGTGTATTTCGCTAGACTTTTCGGCTACGTTACAGCAGCCGTGGTCACAAGCGGAGTCAAAAATAAAATAAATTAAGCAAAATATGTGAGTACATAATGTTGTAATAATATAATAAATTTCGTGTTAATCCCCGTCTTAATTATATATAGTTATAATGTAACAGCGGGAGAGCCACGCTTCGGCATGAATGGGCCGGCTCGACCGGAGTAATACCACGTCCTCACAGAAAACTGGCGTGAAGCAGAGCATGCGCTGTGTTTCGCTGCGTGAGTGATGGTACTGGAGGCCCAATCCAGGGGAAGGGGGGTTAAAAGGAAAGCAGCGCACTTATGACACCACTGGTGTTGCAGGCGTCCATGAGCGGCGGTAATCGCTTACCATCAGGTGATCCGTCTGCTCGTCTGCCACCTATATCATAACACAAAAAAAAAGAACATGAAAATCAAAAAACTGACTGCAATGAATTGTCCAAATTTTTTATTGACAATAAACTTCATAGATTTGTTGTTATGTTTATATATGATTTCGGCAGTCCTAAACTTAATACTACGAGCCGAGATTAGAAAAAAATGTTTTATCCTAAGATTTTATCATTAGTAACTCTTTTTAGTTTCAAGATTTATCAAAGCTCAAATAAGACTTCAGTCTAACTATTATTTAATCCTTATATTGATGTACCAACTTAGACACAATCATAACATCAAAGAAATACATATTTACTGACCATTTAAATTCCAGTTGATAAATAGAAGTTCTTAATACGAACATTCTTACAGCCCAAGTGATTTACTTTAATCGTTCAATTTATATTTAAAATGAAATAACTCCTACTTTGGAGGAGCAATTGTAAAACAAAATATCCGTAAAGCACAAAAACTCTATTCTGAACTTTATTGCACTAATAAATATTTGATAAATTTCATTAAACGTTGTCCGTTAAGGCACCTGTCGTCGACCTAAATACGCATTCGAATGTTGGCTATAAAAATCCAGCTATAAATTATATGAAGGCGTGAGCGATGCGGCGATATGGGGCTACTATACGCGTATTTGGCAACAGATATGAGTGAGTTATTGGGAGATTAAACAGAGATGGCTGATAACGGAGAATGAGGCAGGGCACAGGCTTGGGCTAATTTATTGAAGATATCGCAGCTCGATTTTCAATCGTTAATAAATCTCGGACATGAAATTGTGATAACATTTAGATCGCGTTTGTAAATTTTAAATCTCTATTTAAATTGAAGTGGTATTCTTTGGGAATCCTTCCTACTAATATTGTAAATGGGAAAATCAGGGTATATGTAAGTATGTTTTTCGCTCTTTCACACAAAAGCTACCAAATTAATTTTTAAGAAATTTCTCAAAAATTTGGTCACATAGCATAATAACATTTCCACTACAAAAATACAATGCGATTTCATAGCGCAACGCATACTATTCAGCTATTTTACGCATAATGTATTTTTTCATAATAAACACACAATTATTAATTTTCAACATGATTACCACATAACCAGGTTGAACAAGGATCAAAACGTCGGGCCATAACCAAACGTATACCTTTAGAAAATCAAAGCACTATTTTAAATTGACAAAAACTTTCGAAAAGAAAGCCTTAACCAATTTATAATGTATTCATGCTTGAACAGCCAGTGGCAGAAGTACCTATGTATAATTTTGATAATTCATAGACCATTTCTTAAGTTATTAAAGTAAACAGGTGTTAAACGTGTCTGTCGTTTATGACTATACAAATGCTTCTCACAAAGTATTGTCGATGCCTTCAAAGTAAACTCGAACAAATCAATTTATCAGTAGGCCCAATATTAGAAAAAAAAGTACCTATATGTGTTTTTAAAAGCATCTTTTTGAGTCTTTTACTTAAAGGTCGAACTGGAATCGTAATTGTCAGTACATACCTCTCATGAATTGTCACGTCGAACGAGCTTATTTAAGTAGCCTAGGAAACCGACGTGAAGCAGCAAAACACAGCACAGTGCTGTGTTTCGCTGCGTGAGTGAGGGTACTGGAGGCCCAATTCGTGGGAAAGGGGGCATTAAAGGTTGGCAGTGCACTCTTGACTCCACTGGTATCGCGGGTGTCATGTGGCAATTGTTTAACATTAGGCGATCCGTCTGTTCACCTGCAACCTATTACGTTAAAAAAATGCAAGAAGTATTGATATCATCGCGGGCCATTATGGCATTTCCGAAGGAGGTGATGCCTGACATCGCTTTCATTGTAATTGCAAAGTGGGCTATTCTCTTGCTTACCAATAGGCTGAGGAGATCCAATATACTGTGTCACTATAAAAAAATCGTAAACTTGTTTGTGTTTTAGCTAATCTTTTGGTTAAAAAAAAAACACTGAATTACTTTTCAATATTTAGATTTGGTTCATATACTGTAGTGCCTATTCATCGCCAGTATAAAATCATTCGATTTAAAATACATGAAAAATTGCAATTTTGTGACTTACTACAGTTTCTTAAGAGGCGTCGACGTGTCACTCGATTTTCGATTACGCTCAATCGTTAGTTGAGTTGTCAAATTCTTTCCTTGTCCGCTGTTTATTTGTTATAACACCATTATAATTGTAGTCAAACCGTCATTATGAATAATTTCGACCTTCCACGATCTCTTGAGATCACTCGAGTTTTATATTTAATCGTGACTACCAATGTTTGCTTAGCTTTTGGGGTTCCGCTGTAAAACGCAAAAGTAGCGTATATAGACTATTACACTGTTGTTGGCGTTTCGTTGAATTTTTTTATGTGAAGATGAGTAGACGAATCATCTGATAGTAAACGATTGCCGCCACCCATGGACACCCGTAAAATACAAAGCAGATATTGCTACGAAACACACAGTTTTCACGAATTAAATTAATAATCATCCTTCAGCCAATACACGTCCACTGCTGGACGGATATGCCTCCTCCAATGTTCTCCACATAGATCGGTCCTGTGCCGCCCCCATTCAATGGATTCCCGCAACTTTCACCAGATTGTCGGTCCACCTTGTGGGGGGCGCCACGGCTGCGACTTCCTATACGTGACCTCCACTCGAAGACCTTTGAGACATGCAATCCTTTGGGCTATGTCAGTGACGTTAGTTTTCCTGCAGATCTCATCATTTCTGATACGATCACGCGAAATGAATAATGGTCAAGTTAAAAAAATAACCTTATTTCGTCATAATTATAAAATTATGACGAAATTATCGCACGCTGATAGGTATATTTAGTAAAACTCTGATACAAAACACAAATACGTATCGGCTCCATAATCCATCATTTCTTCAAGAGACATATCCAGCTTATCTTCACTTCAACGTAGGCACTGATCCTATGTGCAATATCGATAAAAAGGTAACAGCATTAGTTATTAAAGCTCATGCTATCCCGTTTCAACACGCATTGTTAAAAAGGGCTAGAAAGAGTTTTGAACCGGAACTTTAATTTTAATTAAGTAATAAAATTCGATCAAAGAAAAGTTTTTTTTTTTCATGCAATAGGGGTCAGGCATTTTACCTGATGATAAGTGATCACTGCCACCCATGGATAAATGCAACACCTAAGGATTTACAAGAGCGCTGCCGGCCTTTTAAAAGGAGCGCTCATTTTAGAAGGAAGGATCCCGCATACATTGAGCAGATTCTGGCTTGACTACGTGTTTATATTGGAAGCAGTGTGCGTGTATCCAAACTTTTGGTCACCGCGAGTTGATTCGTCATTCAAGTGTCATCAAAACACTTGAATATCTTCTGGTTTTACCGACTTCTTACTTGTGAATTACATACTTTGCTGAGAGTTATAGTTCTAATATATTTTTTTATGTGATAAATGGTAGGCGAATAGGCGGATCACCTAATGGTAAGGATTTCTGACGCTCATAGACAGTACACGCATTTGAAGCTTCACTGATGTTACTCCAGTGGAGTCACAAGTTTTGCCAACCTTTGCATTATCCTTCTTCCCGGGTCGAGCCTCCGGTACCCTCACTCATTTAGCGAAACATAGCGCTGGCGCTGCTCTACTGTATTTTCCTGTGAGGTCGTGTCCAAAAGGAAAATTCTACGGAAATAATAATGCCATACAACATTATAGCTCATGTGTTTCCTCCTTCATACAATCCGGGGTCTTTTAGGCGGGGCGTGAAGCGGCATCTCAGCAGGCCATCAGGGTGAGGATGGCAGACTCAATGGGTACTTTGTTAGTTCTTTTGTGCCTGTCAACCTCATATTTGGATTTCACGGCCGCTTACCATCAGGCGGAGTGAGGACATCCTGATTGGCCTTTCCATAAAAAAAAAACATTATGCCAAATATTAATTTATTACGCATAAAAATTGATTCTGGTGTAGCAACCCAAAGTGTTCAACATCATCATAAGCCTGTTTCAGTCAACTGCTGGATATAGGCTGGCATCCAACTATTTGCAACCATCTTGCGCGGTTCGTCACTCCATCGGCCTGGAGGCATCCTATCCAACAATTTGCGAGAGTTCTCTAGACACTGTGACCTTATGCCTCCGATTTTACGAGATTCCATCGATTTTTTATTAAATTATTAAATCTTGATTTCCTAGTAATAGTTATGAAGTATGTATGTACCTTTTATTTCTATCCACAAAGATAAGTCACAAAATTGTGTTAATCTAATCTATTGATACGTATCTTAGTTTCAATTTTTTAATATCTAAAACCATTTAAAATGGAAACATACCTATCGCGAATGGTTTCGGCTGTATTTCCGATTTGATATACCTACTTATATATGATGTAGCTAGGTATATGAATTGGGCTTAAATTTGAAACGTAGAAATTCCAATTTCTTGTAAAAAATATTCTTTTGGAATTTCTATCAAGTTTATTATACATATTTACAACCTTATTTAAATGCTATATTTTATATTACTTTATAGGAAGGTCATCACTTGGCATATTATATAGTCTTCCTAAATAATAAAGTTAATTATTTATATCAAACGGTAGTCGACTTTATGGCTACCAATAAAATAATTAACAAACGTCCCATATACACGTATACGATTAATTTATACAAGTATTTTATTTTTACAGGCTTTCGAAGTGTCGGGGAAGTAATTTCAATAAAATAAACTATTTCATGAATATTCATGATAATAAATAAAATTGGCGAAAAATTTCACTGCAAATATTTTGACAGATATTGAGTTTCACCTTCTTTTGCGTATTTTAAAAGATTTTTCTACTATTGTTAGTAAGTAAGACGTCACGAATATTTAATCGCCTAAAGTTAATATTATTGTGACATTTTTTTTAGAGGCTAGAGGCGATGAACGAGCGAGCGAGGCACCTAGTGGCTTAAAAGTATCTATGTTTTGAATTTTTCGAACTTAGGTCGTCTTTGTGATTACCAATTGAAATCCCCCATTTCGAATGCGCATGTTCTCATTCACTGATCTATCATGGCTCTATCTAGAGAATTACGCCATTTCGCAACCAATCTTATTCAATTTATTATGCACTTGATGTCCCCGATGAAAATCTGTCACAGATTCCTGGAAGTCGATATTATCTTGCCGGTAATTAAAAATGCCGTCTGCAGGTTACTTGCAACATTTCCCTATGAGAAATTAAAAAAAGTCAATCATAGTTGCAAAGGAATGTCGTAAAGTGTCAGATCAGAGTAGGGCTGGCACTTTTCAGAATTGATTACTTTCACCTATCTTGTCTTGTAGTGAACGCTGCCTCTGGTGCAAGGGTTATGGGTTCGATCCCCGCACAGTACAAACATTTGTGTGCATGAACATCTCTGATTGTATTGGTCTGGGTGTTTTCTATGTATTATAAGTATGTATTTACAATAGAAAAGTATTATGTGTATATATTTGTAATCCCACTGTTGTTTTCTGATATCCGTTATACAGGTGGTTGAACTACTTTCTGGAAGTCAGATCAATGCACCTATGTTTTGTTGTGAAATATTTAAATATTTATTTAAAAATCTAAGAAAAACCAGAAACGCTGAATTTTAGTACAACAAGCGCAGATAAAAGTGTCGTCTGTTCATACGAGTATATATTCCCTTACCATCATCATCAGCCCATTTAAGTCCCCACTGCTGGGGCACAGGCCTCCCTCAATCACATGAGGGGCAATTGCCATACTCACCACGCTTGGCAGACGGGTTGGCGAGGGTTTTGATATAAATGCAGAGTTTTCTTATACCCAGTGATTTTTAAACAACCTTAGAAAGATCTCGATGACGTTTTTTTTTATATTTATAAGATAAATAATAAATAAATAAAAAATTGTACAAAAATTCTATAATACCTAGTACTTATGTTGTGTATTTTGTGCAATAAAGTATATCTATCTATCTATATTTCACAACGTCACATACATTGATCTGACTCCGAGATAGGTAGCTCAAGCACCTGTGTTAGGGATATGAGAATCAACAGTGGCATTGCAAAAATATATTTATAATACTTTTTTTTTTGTAAATCCATACTTATAATACATAGGACACCCAGAACAATACAAACAAATTTTAAATATCTTTTTTTTTTACAATGTAAAGGGCGTAGTTTCTAATTCCACTCGAAGTCTGTCGAAGATTTTTTAAGTGCATTATTTACTAAAGAAACATGGAAATTAAAAAACATTACATTACATACAGTCGAACATAGAACCTCCTTTTTTTTGAAGTCGGTTAAAAATAAAACCAATACATATGTAGATAGATACACGTTTACAGATCTTAGTCTATGATATAAATATTTTCAAAAACAAAAATTGATACAGTAAAAATCACAATTTTTTTTATATTTATTTAAAGTGAAAACATTCCGCGCCAACCCTACTAGAAGCAGGAAACTGGACTAGTGGCATTCAGTTACCATTTCAGCTTCTTACCGCAATAAATACCGCTGGGTGGAACAAATGACGCAATGTATCCGTTAATGTTCTTGCTTAAAGTATTGTTGGAGACATCTTAATTTTATCTGGTTCCCTATATTTGGTATGTTTACTTGTATATGCCAAATGCATTAAGGCGATTGTGTACTAGTTGCTGAGAAATTTTATGATGGTCGTATCTACATTGTTGGCGTAAATTGAATTTTATGTTGATTATGGTGACATTTTTTTATTTTTGGTGTCTTGAATTGAATAATCTGGTCCTTCTTGATTTATTTAATACGCGTAAGTAGGTATGTTTATTAAGTCTTCATATTATTACTTATTATACCTTCATATATATATATATTTTAAATATGTACAATTAGTTATTTATATTTATTATAATATCATATTATGCCGCCACAAATTATCTGCCTCGCCCAGTGGTTGCAGAATGCTGTAAGGCATTAAATCCGCCAATTGTATAATTTTTCATCATCATCATCGTCAGCCCATTTAAGTCCCCACTGCTGGGGCACGGGCCTCCCTCAATCACATGAGGTGTAATTGCCATACTCACCACGCTTGGCAGACGGGTTGGCGAGTGTTCTGATATAAATGCAGAGTTTTCCTTCTCTGGGTGCTGATGATCATGCCAGCAGCTTTACCTTAGTCGCCTTTTACGACACCTCGGTAAGAGTGAGGGTGGCCTATTCTACTCTGCCGAGGACCACACGGCTATTTTTACTTCGTGCAAAAAATAATAAATAAATAAATAATATTTTATTTCTTCTTTTCATCGAAAATATGGTTTCCATAAAAAGATTCCAGTGAGACTCAGCACCACATGCTTACGGAGGAGCTTTGAGTTCTTTGGTCACACCTCCAGAAAGACATCTGTCATCTGACAACCCGGAGAAGCTATTTCTGGTGGGAAAGGTGAGCAGGGGAAGGTCTAGAGGCAGAAGCCCCATGCGCTGGTCCGATAAAATCAGCTACACCTTAAACACCACAGTCCGTCAGTGCTGCGATCCACGCGGCCGAGGATAGAGTGAGCTGGTGAAAGATAGTCCGGGAAAAAGTTACTCATCGAGACCACGACTCTCTGGTCATAACCCAGAGTAACTTTTTCAGGGCTGAGGCACTGAGGACAAACGACGCAAGGAGGAAGAAAAAATGCTTATAAGATTTTTTCTTGTTCACAGATGAACCAGCAATGTAAAGTCTGCGGAGAACCGGCTGCTGGATTCCACTTTGGAGCTTTCACGTGCGAAGGATGCAAGGTGAATACTGAATATTTTGTATATTTTAATGTGCACGTTATCTATACTCGTTGTGAGGATGGAGTCGGATCGAGATGCGATGAGGGCATACCTTTTTTGTTTTTTTGCTTTGGGGGAATGCCGCCAGCCCGATGTTCAGTTGGCCAACGTCGCCACGTTTTGGCGGCTCCTTATGCATACCCGTCTGCCGGGGAGCGGACGGGTTATGTCGGACTCTCCTCTACTAAAGCTGAAGGCCTACCGACTCCCTTCTTCGCCAGGGTACAGTGCGGACTCTCCTATGATGAGAGTATACCTAGGCCGACTAAATTGTAAGCGCACAGAGGGACATCCTAGGTATTGCTGTATAAAATAGGTTGGGAAAAGATATGTATACCTTCTACAAAGGTCGAACGGCTATACGTCTGAGACCAAAATCCACCTCAGGTTGCTGAGCCAGAGTATTAAGTTATGTGCACAAGAATTTTTTTTTTATAGAAAGGTCAATCAGAATGACCTCACTCCGCCTGATGGTAAGCGGCCGTGAAATCCAAATATGAGGCTGACAGGCACAAAAGAACTAACAAAGTACCCATTGAGTCTGCCATTCTCACCCTGATGGCCTTAATTTCTAAATTACACCCCGTTTTTCTATTAATAAAAAGTTTTTCAATTTTGCAATCGCTAGTCTAAAACTGTTTGGGAGTTGTTCTGACTATCGCAACGTTCTCGAACGTCTGTCCCTGGGCTTCGTGGATTGTCAGAGTGCGCGATCCTTCGTCTGATCCGTACCCCTGGCTGATTAAGAGAGCTTTCTCGACCTGGGTGTGAACCAGATACAGGGTTCTTTCGGACTTGGGTATCTGCGCATCTGAAAATCGTTTCAGCTGTAAGGACTTAGTTTGGGTGTTAGCCGAGTATATGCCACTGTAGATTTCTATTGCTACGTAATTTATTACTAAATAGATGTACCTACTTAATAAAAAGCAGAAAACCATTGTAATTTTGGAATGTTATTTAGTACTGTTAATTTATTAACTCCTCGTAAGTACATCTGTTTCGCGCAATCTATTTCTGCATCTGCTTCGCGCGATACTTTAATAACTGTATTTCTCAATGTAAGAAAAATGTATTATATTTCTGTTTTTGAGAAATAAATTCTTAAACCTTAGGTATAATTAAACAAAATTATGCCTAATTTTTTATTAAGTTCAAGAGTATCGTTTTTACTGTCTTATTTTACTCTTAGCATGCCTTCTCATGGGCCCTCACGTAAAATACTAGTAAACACTCTAAATATGTCTCTAATGCGCCTCTTCATTGGGCCCAAGAATTCGCCAAAAACCTACACAATGAAAAACTTAGTTATTGAGCGTACATTTTAATACACCTAAAATTCCTTGACAAGTCACAAAAACACCTACACCATGTAATTCATTTTGCATTAGAAGGAATTTTCATCAACATGACCAGTCATTATGAGCGTAAATACATTTCAAAAACCATTCTAATTTAAATTAATTTTATTTTAAGCGTGGTGATTTAGCCCAATCCCATCATAGTAGCGATAACTGGATTTCTATGATGGAGGCCTTTGCCCTGCAGTGGGACAGTATATAGGCTGGTACTTTGCTTTTATATTAATGTACAACCCGTGCGGATAAAGAATGGGATCAGAAATGGCGGCGAATCTATTCACTTCTCGCTCGCACACTATTTGCGTCTATACTCGCACTCGTGGGGTGGTTGGGTGGTTCCGCATAAGTAGGAATATCATTTCAAGGTTCACTAAAATTATTCTTTTTTTTGTCATATATTAATTGATAATATTTTTTTGTCACAATGATTATTATTTTTAGTGTTCATTCTTGTCTACAACTTGACAATCAATGTAACTGTTACATATAATTTTGATTTATTTTTTAATTATGTTGCACAAACGAGCAGATGGTTCACCTGATGTTGAGTGATTACCGCCGCCCATGGACATCTGTAAAACTTGCACATCTCATCATCAGCAACCCACACTCGTCCACTGCTAGACATAGGTCTCCCCTAATGCACGCCACTGCTCCCGATTTTCAGCCACTCTCATCCAGCCCACACCAGCCAGCCTTCGAATGTCATCATCCCATCTTGTCGCAGGGCGTCCTACACTACGCTTACCGAGTCGCGGTCTCCACTCAAGGACTTTACGGCTCCAATGGCTGTCAGTTCTGCGGCTAATATGACCAGCCCACTGCCACTTCAGTCACACATCACACACACAGTTGCACATCTCAGAGTTTCTCAATTGTTGAGATAATTATCTGAACATGACGTTATCATGGATTCAGTTGGTCCGGCAATCGCTTTATTTTAGACTTCCCAAAACCTGGATCATGGTCCAAGCGTACCCGGCTCAAAAGCAGCGGCTTTTCATGCAACTGGGAGTGAATCACTCCTCAGATGATGATGGCATGCAAGGTTCCACTAACCTTTCTTAAAAACTGCCCTTAATAAAGATCATTATTATTATTCCTATCGGTCATAAGCAGTCGCCTTGATTGATGGCGACTGGCGCGGAGTTATTACGTGTCGAACTGCGATTGGGATCTTGACGGCTATCAATGAAATGGCCATTTAGTGCTTAATTCACGATAAATAACCGCTTTGTGACTTAAAGATATTTATTATTTGGGTAACGTCAATTAAATTAAGGACCTATGTGTATTTATTGCTTTTAATACTGATTTACTGAATACAAGACTGCCACTTGCAAAATGGTGTCTGGGATTTACTCATCTTAGGAATATCTTGTGACATTATTAAAATATATTTGTAAATCTGCGTACTCTATTATGTGATTAAACTATCGTTTTATATTTGAAAATCATCGTGAGGAAACTTGCATGTTTCAAATAGTTTCTTAAACTACTAGATACACACAGTTGTTGAAGTATTAACACTGACATCATCATCATCATCAGCCCATTTAAGTCCCCACTGCTGGGGCATGGGCCTCCCTCAATGACATGAGGGGTAATTGCCATACTCACCACGCTTGGCAGACGGGTTGGCGAGGGTTTTGATATGAATGCAGAGTATTCCTTCTCTGGGTGCTGATGATTATGCCAGCAGCTTCACCTTAGTCGCTTTTTACGACACCTCGGTAAGAGTGAGGGTGGCCTATTCTACTCTGCCGGGGACCACACGGAATTATTTAACACTGACAACCTTATTGTAAATCGCGATCTAAAGTTATTACCGTACTAAAGCTTATGTCGTTCCATTCCAACACGCAATGTCAAAAGGGGCTGGCACACATTTTGTTCCAGGACTATCCTTAGTTCGCAATTAGTAAAAAGGGGGGTGAAAGTTTAACCTACCAGTTGGTCTGCTTTCCCTGGCCTGTGATGATGAGATTGTAAACGCTTCACTGTAATTTATTAGACTTGGTTGATTGAGGGGTACCCTGGACTTCAAAGTGATAGCTTTGGACGCAACTAGGAATGACAATAATGATTTCATAATGACAAATAAGGTAGGAATATCTAGTAGTAGTAGAAGTAGTATCAGCCTATAAACTCTCTCACTGCAGGGCAAAGGCCTCCATCATAGGAATCAGGTGTATCTAATTATTTGAAAATGACCAATAATAATTAATTTTATTTTAAGATTTGATAGGCTCAACAATTTGTGTGATTTGAAAGTATGTTCTTTCTTAATTAACTTATATAAAATGCTACACGAATGTTAAAAGCCTCAGTTGTTATTTTATCTTGATTGTTTCTTCTTTTGTTAAATAATTATTACTTCACGTTTTGTTTGTACTATATTAAAGACAGTAGTAATATCTATCAGCACACGTAATAAAAGCGCTTAGTACAGTCAGCCGCTTCGCGACCCGCAATTTGCTACTCCGAATCAATTTGTGCGTTTTTTGCCACACTATAATGTCGCCCGATTCAATTTGCGCGCCACCTACCGGCGGTTTTGTCGTAACGGTCGGAACTGGATGTGGGTGTTAAGGGACTTGCACAAGTGGCTTCATGTAATATGTCAATGCCATAATAGAATTGCTAGTAGAATAGACAAACTAGAGTTAGTAAGTTCACGTAAGTTTCGAAACAGAAATCATAAAAAACATCTTCCGTGACATAGCTAAGCGTCTAGTCTAGTCTAGTCAAAGTCACTGGAAAGCCAAAGGCTGGAAGCTACCTCGCCTAGCGAATTTCCATCGCGATCCAGCGGGGTAATGCTGCCAGCATTTTGGGGACACTACCACGAGGACCTACTTTGTTTTAACTTTCTTTTTTATTTACTTTTATATTATTTTTATTTCTGTTATTGTCTTAATTTTCTTGTGTTTTTGTTCTTTTGTTAAAGAACCTAAATAAGTACAGAGTACTTTTGAAAATAAAATTAATATCGAATCTACTGCTGATTTCTTATGTTGATCTATCAAAAAGCAAAACCAGCAAAAATTGAGTAGTTATTTTTTTAATTGTACTACAGCAAACTGTTTATTTACCTTAATAAAGTTGAATATTTATATACAAATGCACAAACATTCTTTCATTGAACATGTACTAAATCTTGGTGTCGGCAAAACTATACAAATTAAGATCAACTTCCATACAATGTCTATCACTAAGATGGTTTCTCGGATGGATTTATTTAGCTATGGTAGCCACTTAAAATATATTACTTCAATGCTGGGATTCACTTATCTTGAAAACATAATTGCAGCTTGGGCTCTTCTTTTGCTTACCATCAGGCTGAGGAGATCCAAATACTGTGCTTCTATAAAAAAAACATTTTAAACAAACGGTAAAATTTGACATTTCATGAGTAGGTAATCTTTATGTTCCCTTTAATAAACTATTTTCATATCATTTCTCGTGCTTACGAGAGGCAGTCTTATTGTGTAGGTTCCTTAAGGAATGATATTAAGGCGAGCCGTCCAGGCACGTACTCAGAAATTTCATCGCTTACCTTCCGCTTTTTACACTACTCAGAATTATGTTTGTTTTTGCAACCAAGTACAAGTTTGGACAAATGATTTTAATTCAATATTGCAAATCACAAAGAAATAAAAGACAATTCATTTTTGAGTTGAGAAATACTAAGTCGATAAAAATATGTTTTTGTTAATTCTGGGTTTTTTTATACTATGTCAGTGGCAAACAAGCGTGCTGCTCGCCTGATGGTAAGCGATTACCGCAAGCCTATGGACGTTTGCAACTCCAGTGGACCTGCATACGCACTGCCGACCCCTTAAAACCTTAATACTCCTTTTTAGAAGAACCTCATGCTGTATTCCCCTCGGGAAAGCCTCTGATGGTAGCTGGGTGTGTTGTTTCTGGTTTTCATAGTTGAAGTAAAAATCTCAGTTCAGAAGCAGTTACATATGTTTTTTCAATCTCATCATCATCATCATCAGCCCACTTAAGTCCCCACTGCTGGGGCACGGGCCTCCCTCAATCACATGAGGGGTAATAGCCATACTCACCACGCTTGGTAGACGGGTTGGCGAGGGTTTTGATATAAATGCAGAGTTTTCCTTCTCTGGGTGCTGATGATCATGCCAGCAGCTTTACCTTAGTCGCCTTTTACGACACCTCGGTAAGAGTGAGGGTGGCCTATTCTACTCTGCCGGGGACCACACGGCCGGGTTTTTCAATCTATTTGTTTATTAATTGTGATATTATGATAGCCATGCGTATAGGTTTATACTCGTACTCCCATAGCACAACATAGGTACCGTCCTGTAGTATCAAAATTAGGAAATTGGAAAACACCTACTATCGGCATTACATATCAACGAGTAAATTTGAGACCATGGATAGTGCTGATAGTAGTTATAGCCTAATTCTTGCAATCGATACTATACGATAGTGTCTATTTCAACAACACTGAATAGACGTCTCATAGTTTATAATAATGATGATTATGATTGGCAACATTTGACTATTTAAGTTTTAGTTCATAACTTTGAGCCTTGACATATTAAAAACCTAATTTAAAACATGTTTACCATCGCTCCCTATAAGGAGTGGCAGCGGTCAAAACTTGACCTACCAATCATAACTTATTATAATTTAAACGTTCGAAATTATAACCTGTCCGGAAAGACATTGTCAACTAGCAAGGCACACCCAGAACAGACGCAGTAAAACACAAACGGATAGTCCAATTATGACCACCTGTAGACGAGGTGAATGGAGTCATGTGTCACTATTTAAAAACGAGTTATGAATGACTTCCTCGGTGGTACAGTGGCTAGTCGAACTTTGAAGGCGTCGCGACGCTTGCGCTTTTCCAAGGTTTGAAGAAAAATGTATATGTTTAACCTTTTAAAATTCTTCACCATCTTATAACTCTTTGATGATTCTTAATATTCACAAAAAGAATGAACATTACGTAAATATTTATTAATCTTATCATATAAATAAGGAACATACAAGTTACATTACGATCCAAGAGGCAGTGATCCAGACAAATAAAAGATATATATTTTATTCAAAAATTTGCTAAAATTGTTTGCTAATTCACACGTAACATCTAGAACCTTAAATACCATGACATGAAAAAAAAGTTGTCCCTATATCTGGTAATAATTTTACCGTGGGAGAGCCTCGCTTCGGCATGAATGGGCCGGCTCGACCGGAGTGATACCTACGGCCTCACAGAAAACTGGCGTGAAGCAGCACTGTGCTGTGTTTTGTTGCGTGAGTGAGGGTACCGGAGGCTCAATCCGGGGGAAGGGGAGTTTAAAGGATGGCAGCGCACTTGTGCCTTCACTGGTGTTGCGGGTGTCCATGAGCGGCGAGAATCACTTATTATCAGATGATCCGTCTGCTCGTCTGCCACCTATGTCCTAAAAAAGACCATACGATGATCAGACCATAGACCACCTGCAGGCACGTATGGCGACCTCTTGCAGGCTACCGACAGTGCAGTCCGTGTGGCGAAGTATTTGGCTGGAAAAATACTATTGATCGCTATTCAAAAAATATGATGACGACATAAAATTGACATTTTTCAAGTGCAAATAAGCATATTAATCAAAAATCGAAGTGCCAACGATTTTCAAAATCTCGCGAGTAGAAATTAGGAAACTAATTAGTATGGAGATTAATGATGTTCAAATAAATCATTGTATACAAATTTATATTTTTAAACACACATTCTTAATAATCAAAAAGTTTTGTGTGAGAGATAGGATTTTATGAATACTATTATTTGAATCGCTTTTTGTAACTTAATCCGTCTCTGTCACTATGTTAAAAAAAACAATGATTAAAGTTAGCCGGTGCATTATAGTCTGCCTTAAGATAAAAAAATAGTCAGTAAGTACAAGACTTTTTTATATTATACTATAGACTGTAAGCTCTTATTATCATATTTGTTGAAATAAATAAATATTAATGGAAATACTATTTCACGAGTCATGTCATAAGTTAAATACTGGGTTTGAAATATTCAATTAATATAAGTAATGTAGAATTTTCCTAACATGATGTAGGTACTATTCAGTATTTAATTGCTTCTCTGCAGAGCCTTTTCGTCATTCTACGTACTAGCCTTAGCATGCTGGATATGGAAGTTTTATCATCATCATCATTTCAGCTAATAGACGTTCACTGCTGGACATAGGCCTCCCCCAATGTTCTCCACACAGAACGGTCCTGTGCCGCCCGCATCCAATGGATTCCCGCGATCTTCACCAGATCGTCGGTCCACCTTGGGGGCCTGCCACGGCTGCGACTTCCTGTACGTGGCCTCTACTCGAGGACCTTTCCGCCCCAACGGCCGTCTGTTCTTCTTGCTATGTGCCCTGCCCATTGCCACTTGAGGCATGCAATCCTTTGTGCTATGTCTGTGTGTATGGAAGTTTGCTGCAATCTTAATCAAAGCCAGTATATCGAGTGCCTCAACTTGACATCATCTAAAGTGAATAGTGTGCAATAAAACAAATTAAAATGTACATCGGTTTATGCCAATTAACCACTTATACGTTTTGCTCCTAAGCTGTCTTTCTAAAAGTCGCAATTAGTTTCACACATCTTGTATCACCTCTAATTTACAATGAAAAATACACAATATATGCATGTTTGCAGAAGAAATATAATAAGACACTAAATTCTTATAAAAAACTTAACTAATAATGAATGCAAAACAAATGACCACAATTTTAAGGTGCCGACAGATTTCCAAATCTCACGACACAAGATTAGTAAAAGTAATAATTAGGATTGTGATAAATTATGTGTGGATTCGTATATAAATCAGAAGGGAATTAATTTACAATGAGATTATAATAAGGTCTTAATGAGAATTTACGAAATGTTCGTGAGTATAGCATGTAAATCAGCATATAATAAATGATAGGGTATATGATATTACGGTAAAGTTCAAACGTGGTTCATTAGGTTTACAAATATTAATAATTTTAAAGGGAATTAAGTAATTTTTTGGTTGTTCAAGAATCATTTGCTTAGATGTTCATTATAAAGCTAGTTAAGACAAGGAAGCTTCTTTGGTTTACTATGAACTGTAATAAGATTTTGTTGAACACTTTAGGGCAAAAGTGAATAGGCTTTTCTAAGCTAATAAGCCCACCTAAGATAATTAAGATGGACAGATGGATGGATGGATGGACAGATAGCCCACTGTGTGACTGTGGAATTGAGGATCAGACCATAGACCACATCGTAAAGCGATGTCCTAAAAGACGCTACATGGGCGACCCTGGGGACCTTTATATCCTGACACCTGAAGCTGTCGATTGGCTGTGTGGACTGGATGTAAACTTGTAGACGTAGTTATAATTTTTTATTTATTATAATATGTTTTATAAAATATAAACGCCTGCAAAAATGTAAAACGCCACACGATTAAATAAATAAAGATAATTAACATCAGGTGTGATGTGACGTTAGACTCTTGTCTGTCGTAACATATTCTAATATTTGAGACGTGTAAAGTAAAATCCGTGCACAAAAGTTGGGTCCGTTTTAGTACGCGAAAAATTGATTCACGCCACAAGCGGCCACTTTTGGCCTCTCCGTTCCGTGAATCAATCTTTCGCGCACAAAACGGAGCCAACATTTTGGACCGTTATTTAATAGGTGTAAATAGTATAAGTGTTTGCCGAGAGTTTGTAATCCCGGATATGTTTAAAATAGATCCGGTTTCGGATGGACTAGTCCACCGGTTCAAAGTCGCTCAAAGAGCTATGGAAAGGGCTATGCTCGGAGTATCTCTGAAGGACCGCATCAGAAATGATGTAATCCGACAGAAAACCAGAGTCCCCGACATAAACGCCGCAGAGAACTGACAGCCGTTGGAGCCGTAAAGTTCTTGATCGTAGACCGCGACGGAGCAAGCGTAGTGGTAGACGCCCCTGCGACAAGATGGGATCCTGACATTCGAAGCTGGCTGGTGTGGGCTGGATGAGAGTGGCCGAAAATCGGGAGCAGTGGCGTGCATTAGGGGAGACCTATGGTCCAGCAGTGGACGAGTGTGGGTTGCTGATTATGAATGCCTTGTATTATCTGTAAATATTACCATGTTTTACGCTAATAAACATTATTCTATTCTATTCTATTCAGAATGGTTGGTAGAACCCGTGGTCAAAGGGATGTAAATGTTCACAGATACACCCTGTATAGTTATTAGCTTTTGGTATAAGTAGATTATTTTTATTGCTTTCTTTTGTAAAACCTCTTATAAATATACCATTTTACAAATTAATTAATTAAAACAAAATGTCCAACTGATTTTGTAATTTTAATTCAGATACAAGATTTTATAATTCTTAATATGAATCCCCATTAATTTCAACAAATGTTCAATTAATAACAAAAAACTTGATAACTTCTCCAAAATTCTAATCACAGATATCTATTCAACGACGCCCCTCTTATCTCATACTTTAATTAGAAACCCCCTATACTAGATGTAAATATCAGTTTTAATTTATTTGTAAAGAAACACGATACCCATTGAACTAAAGGCACACTGTAAAGATAGTCAGTAGAACGCTATTAGTGTGCTGGTGAACAATATTAAACATTTATGAGACTTATGTTAAATTAACTATCCCTTCTGTATATTATTTCATTTATTTTCTGTTTATAAAATTAAGAATTAATATTTTTATCAAGTCTTAATACACTAAAACTATAATAATAATAATAATACATACATCCTGTTACAGAAAGCTGCTATTTTAAATACGTGTAGGTTTGTAAGGAATTTTTACTCCAAATAGATGATGATACCCCATCAAATTCACGAGGTGTTAACCAGGCACACATATTCTCTCATTCACAGCCTTACGTCCCACAAACACGCCCAATCACACAACCACACAGATCATCACAATCAAGACTCATTACCCCCACCACATCACAATCAGATCCGTAGTGTAGGAACTGTACTTGACCTAGGCTCGTACATTTCTGAAAAGCCAGCAAATCTATGATACTCAGCATATAAAGAACATAATAATAATAATAATTCTCACAACATCTCATACATTGACCTGATTCCGTACTAAGTAGCTTAAGCACTTGTGTTACAGATATCAGACAACAGAGGAACACAAATATATACTTAAATACATATATTACACCCAGACTCTGTACAAACACAAGTGTTTATAGCACGAATGTTTGTCCAGGGTGGGGATCGAACCCACGACCTTTGGCGTAAGAGGCAGGGTCACTACTAATTGCGCTATCCGGTCAGTCAACTATGTACCTTTTCTCCTTTTTGTAATGTTATTGTGATGCTGTGTGTACACGTCTTTGATCTACATACAATCTAGCATTTATGTTGACTGTGTTTTTAACTTGTATTTTACCGATTGTTATCTCTTGTGTACTTATACCAATAAATAAAAAAATATTACTCAAGCCCTAACAATCAATAATGGCAATTATTAACAACTTTTACTTCCTTACAGATCATACTTATGTAGGTATACTCTTAAGAATATTAAAATTACTATAATCATAATCTTTATTGTAGAACACAGGTGTAGGACATGTTACATAGATTATTCTTAAAGAGCTACTGTGACCTGCCTCTTAAGGCGTACAAAATATTTTGACTTAAACTCTATAATAAATTAAACACATCAGTAATAAAATTAACATAGGTACATAACCAAACAATTAAATTTTTAAATTAAATAATGCAATATTAAATTGAATAAAATTTTAATGTCATACTTATTATATTATATTTTTGTCAAAAAAGAAGTCCTTAACAGAATAATAACATTTTTTAATTAGGTAGTCAGATAGTCGTTTTTTAAATATATAAATGTCATTCACATCCCTAATGACCTTTGGAATGTGGTTGAAGATATAATTCTCACAACATCTCATACATTGACCTGATTCCGTACTAAGCAGCGTAAGCACTTGTGTTACAGATATCAGACAACAGAGGAACACAAATATATACTTAAATACATATATTACACCCAGACACTGAACAGACACAAGTGTTCATCGCACGAATGTTTGTCCAGGGTGGGGATCGAACCCACGACCTTTGGCGCAAGAGGCAGGGTTACTACCAATTGCGCCATCCGGTCAGTCAGAAGATGCGGGGAGCCATGCAAAATAAAGTGGTCTTACTAAAAACAGAGCATACACATACACCAAATAAGGTGGTCTTACTGAAAACAGAGCATACACATACTAACTTGAATTGTACATTTTTTTTTGTATAAATTGGTGTTCAAAGGTCAAAGAACTCCTTCGACACCAATGTCAGCTACCAGCTGACCTGCTCTCCCTCCTCTTAAAGTGTGATTCCCAGTTGCATCTAAAGCTGTCGCTCTGGAGCCCGGGGTATGCTAGAACCATGATTTGGGGAGTCTGGTAATAACAATGAAGCGACTGCCGTCTGACATTTGCCACCTTTTAAGGTTTAAGGCAAGAGTGAACAGGCATCTTTTAGGCAAACGCGTATCATCCTAGACCTCATCGTCGCTTTCCATTAAGTGCGATTGTGGTCAAGCGTTGGCTTATTGACCAAAAAAAAAAGGTGACGGGTAGGGCACACTAGCGACGCCAATAAATTTTGATTTTTAGCTACTAAACCGGATCTATTTTAAACAATTTCGGTGTTACAACATCTAGGCAAACACTTATACTATTTATTAAATAACCATGTACAAATGTTGTGTCCGACGCGTACGCGAAAAATCGATTCACGCCAAAAGCGGCGACTTTTGGCGTGAATCAACTTTTCGCGTTTGTGCACGAACCCAAAATTTGTGCATGGTTATTTAATAAATAGTATTCGAACCTGGTCCCCTATGCCTATAAACTGTCCCACTGCAGGGCAAAGGCCTCCATCATAGAAATCAAGTCATCGCTACTATGATGGGATTAGGCTTAATCACCACGCTTGCCAAATGCGGATTGGTGATCACAAACCCGAGTTATGTTCGAAAAATTCGAAACATAGTTTTCGCTCGACCCGGGAATCGAACCCAGGACCCCGTGATCACGGCCCGGTACTTAAACCACTACACCAACAGGGCGTCTGTGTTCCCTGTATTCTGAACCACTGAGCTACCATCGCTACACCGGACCTGGCTGTGCACATTTATTTTTTGATTCAAGTTACTTACTCTATTTATACTATGTTAAGGGTGTAGATCACGGTAACAGCCGACGCCCACGCATTGTCAGGGGCCGATGTTTGTTTTAATATCATTTGAATAAATACTTAATTATGTTAAATAACTAATCAGCAGGTCCGAGGTTTGATAATAAATTGTGATAGGGTACAGTCGAGGAGAGAAATGTGTCTGGTGAAAACAATACAATACCCCGACTTACATTTTACAAGAATCGGTAATACCTTTACGTTTTGGGACTTTCTTTTGCTATTAGTTATAAAACTTATAAATAGATAAAGATGAATGTTTAGAATGTTTGTTCCGTTCGGATCTCTTTTAAGTCTCTTCGTTGTGTGTAAACATATCTCTTTATAAAACAGTCTAGTTTGAAGAAGTGATTGATATTGTAAAATATTGTAAATGATGAAGACGTCAAAAAATTCTCGATTCACCTTGTTAAGTGATAACAATTGATGAGCACATAGACGCCGTGTGGTCCCCGGCAGAGTAGAATAGGCCACCCTCACTCTTACCGAGGTGTTGTAAAAGGCGACTAAGGTAAAGCTGCTGGCATGACCATCAGCACCCACAGAAGGTGCCCTTTCAGCCCATCATCAGCCCATTTAAGTCCCCACTGCTGGGGCACGGGCCTCCCTCAATCACATGAGGGGTAATTGCCATACTCACCACGCTTGGCAGACGGGTTGGCGAGGGTTTTGATATAAATGCAGAGTTTTCCTTCTCTGGGTGCTGATGATTATGCCAGCAACTTTACCTTAGTCGCCTTTTACGACACCTCGGCAAGAGTAAGGGGGGCCTATTCTACTCTGCCGGGGACCTTATGATCACGATCACGATCCTAAGTAGATTAACAGTTTTACTCGTAATAATTAATTGACAAATTATTACGTAAAAATGGAATAACAGCTCAAGTGACTGATGCTACTAGGAATGTATGTAACGCTTCGGGATATCTAGACAATCGATTTATTTACACTAACAACGATTGATCGTTGTAGCCGAATCGACCGGAGGACATTATTACATAAACAATTATTATCAACATCTTCATTCAACATCTGGCTCCTATTATTATGTTAAAAAGCACAGCACCGTTATTCCATATTAAAGTTTAAAATATCTGGAAACAGACGCAAGCTAAATTGATTTATAATGATGTAGCATTTTAATGGTTTCTTGTAGTAATTAATTATATGTGGACCATTTTCTGTTCAAGTGTATTAATATGTATGAAGTGTAGAATTAGGCATTTTTGTGTTCACATTTTTTATTTTGCATACGTTTATGACAATTCAAGTAATTTAAGAAGAAATGATGCCGCATTTTTCAAATTCCTGGCTAGTTTTTAGGGCGTGGAGGAATTCGGGAGAAGTGTGTTTTTTTTTGTTTTATAGTAAATAATGGAGAAGCAATGTTTGTGAACTCTTTTCGATTTTTTCATTTTTGTCGCGGAACAACCAGATTAAAAGTCATTTCGTATAGTTGCTGCTGTATTATTCACAAAAAAATTGAATTATTCACCTTACTTACCTAATTTATTTAATAAGGAAAGAGTCACCATGCTATAATTTTATTTTGATTTAAGACTTGGTATATTTTAAGGTTAGTATCAAATATATTAACCTTAAAATATACCAAGTATTTTTCACAAAGAAATTGAATTATTCACCTTACCATTTTATTATTTCCTATTGAATTTATTCGGTAATATCCTAAGATTGTCATATCGAATAACCGCTGGTAGGTTTTTACGGGATCATATCATTTTAAATGTACTTTAAATATTGAATTTAATTACAGGATTTTATGAAAAGCAAATGCCTTACCTGTGTATCCAGTCATTTTCGTTGTTCAACCAGCCCTTAAGGATACCGGAGTGATACCTTACAGTAAACTAGCGTGAAGCAGCACTGTGCTATGTTTCGGTGCGTAAGTGAGAGTACCGGAGACCCAATCTAGGGGAAAGGGGGGTTTAAAGGTTGGGAGCGCACTTGTGACTCCACTGGAGTCACAGGTGTCCATGGGCGGCGGCAATCGCTTACCATCAGGTGATCCGTCTGTCCTTCTACCACCTATCACATAAATAACAAACTTGTTATTTAAACAAGTGTTAAGGTTGTGTAGTCTGCATTATAAGAAAAAGAAGATGGTTTGGTCTTAAATGTAACACGAAGTTATTGATGTAAAAGTTTCAATTTCACACTTTTTTAACTTTAATCAATAAAAGCAATGACAAATATGGGTTGCAGATTCTTACAGCGTAATTACAAATGAATAATTGTTTCTTCACGTCAAGTCAGTACCTTACCTGGCTACAACCTATCAATAAATCAATAGCCTATAGTTATAATATAGCATTATAATTGTCTAGTGCTGAGCAACGCACAATAGACCAAATTAGAAAATTAGAAAAGTTTATTAAAAAACAACATCAGCATACATATTTAACAAAATTGTTTTCTTATCTATAGGTTAGAACATGCTAAGGTTGTAGGTATCGACTGGCGTTATCTTAAAAACTTTACAGAGATCTCTACACTAGGCTAGGCCTGTACTGTAGGCAATCTTTAATCACGGGTTACCAGAATAATTAATTAAGGACGCGACTTACGTCTAACAACAATGAGTTTGAATTTTGAAGGTACATAAACCAAATCATTAAAGTTAGTTGTACATATTATAAAACAAAATATGAAATTGGATGACGTATCTATTTTGTGTGTGTGTGTGTGTGTGTGTGTGTGTGTGTGTACAAATAGGTGTCTAAGCGGAAACAGGAGTCAAATTTAGAGCACAATGTGAATTATCCGCCGCCTTTTTTATGTGATAGGTGGCAGACGAGCCGACGAATCACCTGTTAGCAAGCAATTGCCGCCGCCATGGACGCCAGTGGAGTCACAAGGGCGCTGCCAACCTTTAAATCACCTTCTCTCTCAGATTGGGCCTCCAGCACTCTCTCTCGCGCAGCGAATCCAGACCAGCTAGACCATAGGTTTCCTCACCGTCGAGTTAATACTATAAGTAAGTATATAATAGGTCTTTGCCTATGAAACTGCCGTTTTTTTTCCAGGCACAATGTATTAATTCATTTAATAAGCAAAAAGTCACCATGCTATAATTTTATTTTGATTTAAGACTTGGTATATTTTATGGTTAATATCAAATAGAAATCAGATATGATTGTATTTTTAATGCAAAAAAAAACTTGAAAATAATCCCTTCTTAATTACTTTGTTGCTAGAGGCGACAAAAGAGCAAGCGAGTCACCTGATGCAAAGTGATCAACGCTGCCCATGAACATCCGTGAAATCAGAGAGATCGCTAATGTCTTGCCGGCCTGTGTTTAAAAATATTTATTTAAAAAAAAACTCTCCCGCACTTTCCTTAACGTTCTCCATTAAAGCACAGTTAATTATGGGGTGGCCGTGTGGTCCCCGGCAGAGTAGAATAGGCCACCCTCATTCTTACCGAGGTGTCGTAAAAGGCGACTAAGGTAAAGCTGCTGGCATGATCATCAGCACCCAGAGAAGGAAAACTCTACATTCATATCAAAACCCTCGCCAACCCGTCTGCCAAGTGTGGTGGGTATGGCAATTACCCCTCATGTGATTGAGGGAGGCCCGTGCCCCAGCAGTGGGGACTTAAATGGGCTGATGATGAATTATGGGGTAGTAGCTGTAATAGTTTACAAATTAAAAAAAATAGTATGGAAAATACAACTTCTAAGAAAATCGTCATACAAAACACAAATTTCATAGGTAAATATACATAAACCTATTATGTAGATTTGAAAGATCGTAGTGCACACTCGTATTCTAACTTACGACCTTGCACATTCAGCAATTTACTCAGCTACCAACGCTCTACTTGAATGACGTTGCAAAATGAATCAAGTGACAAAATATAACTCGTCGTCTTTACTTCTCCCTCAAGCAAACGGTACACTCAGCTCAGCAATTCCTAACACGCCCGATTTCACACGTCGTAACAACCAACTAAACCCGAATAAAACCATTAATTCAAATCAATATTATTACACTGTAATATTCCAAGTAGCGTGCCGGCGGATCACAAGGGCCTGTGTGAAATTACAGCGGGGTCAGTAATCAGATCGGCGATTACAGCCCAGTCGTGTAATTTGCGCGTTTTTCAATAATCGCCGCCATGATGATATGGTGTTGTTTCCATATCGATTTATTGGCGTTTAAAAGGTTGTAAATGTTGTTTGGACATTATGGACTAGATCGGGTCACGATTGTGGAAAGCTATTCTATACTAATTTGGCCAAATTATTTTGTTGGCGGTTCGGTTGATCTTTAATCTAAGTCGCTTTCATTTTGCTACGTGGTACGTCAAGTTAATGAGTTACTTATGTGTCGGTTTATACAACAAAATTGTAATATCAATCAAGACATGTACGTATATGGAGGAATAAAAATATCCATACATAAGTACATAATATTCATATTAGTATTATAAATGTGAAAGTGTGTCTGTCTGTCTGTTTGTCCGTCCTTAGCGAAGAATTCACGGGATTTTTTTGAGAGATGAAGGGATGCAAAGTAACATAGGCAAATTTTTGTCTCATTCTAACGCGAGGTCAGCCGCGGGCAAAAGCTAGTATTTTATAAGGAGGGGGATCCATAAATCTCCCTCCTTATACTGTGTTGTCTATGTGTAAGTTTGTTATTTTTAGATAAAAGTGTAATTCAGATTAAAATTAACCCTAATTAGTCAAGCTCAAATAACCGGTAAATCTTTACTATCATCGTCAGCCCATTTAAGTCCCCACTGCTGGGGCACGGGCCTCCCTCAATCACATGAGGGGTAATTGCCATACTCACCGCGCTTGGAAGACGGGTTGGCGAGGGTTTTGATATAAATGCAGAGTTTTCCTTCTCTGGTTGCTGATGATCATGCCAGCAGATTTACCTTAGTCGCCTTTTACGACACCTCGGTATGAATGAGGGTGGCCTATTCTACTCTGCCGGGGACCACACGGCATACTAATCTTTACTATACTAGTTTTTTTTTAATTACTTGACATTGGCAGAATTTATCTATAACATTTGTATCAACGACACGCTACATGCTGTGATTGAAGAAAAAAACAATTAGATTGTTAATAATGCTTATTAATCAGATCAAGCTAATTTCTAGATTGTTTAAACCAATTATAGGAAAAGGTTCTTAATTTTATTTTGATATGACCATTAGAAGCTTGAGATCTTATTCGTTAAATTTCTTTTTTTTTATTAAAGCGGCAATATTATACGATTAAATTGGTCACCTGATGGTAAGTGATCACTGCCACTAATGAACACATACGAGGTCATAGAAGCCGCTGATGCGATAACGGCCTTTGGGCACAGAAAATGTATACAAGAAGGTCGGCTCTACCTGATTTTATAATGAAGAGTTCGTTGAACTAGGAAATCATCATCATCATCATCATCAGCCTATCGCAGTCCACTGCTGGACGTAGGCCTCTCCAATTGTTCGCCACTGTGATCTATCCATGGCTTCTCGCATCCAGCTCTTGCCAGCCATCCTGCGCAGATCGTCCTCCCACCTAGCTAGCGCCCTACATTACGTTTGCCAAGACGCGGTCTCCACTCCAGAACTCGTTTACCCCATCGGTTGTCGGTTCTGCGGCTAATATGGCCAGCCCACTGCCACTTAAGCTTGCTAATCCGGTAAGCAATGTCGATAACTTTGATTCTCTGCCGGATCACCTCATTTTGGATTCGATCTCGGAGAGAGACGCCGAGCATTGCTTGTTCCATAGCCCGCTGAGCTACTAGGAAATACCAAGCCCATACTCCGTATTAGACTTATTTTTTTTTAGTATAGATCACCTGATTGCCGCCGCCCCCGTGACACCAGTATAGTCACAAGTGCGCTGCCAACCTTTAACCCGGCCTTCATCAGGATTGGGCCTCCGGTACCCTCACTCACGCAGCGAAACACAGCTCAGTGCTGCTTCACTCTGGTTTTCTTTGAGGCCGTGATATTACTCCGGTCGAGCCGGCACATTCATGCCGAATCGTGGCTCTCACGGTCAAACCACATAGAGATTACTGCTCGCGCGCATGTATGCGTGCGTGGCCTGTTTAGCACAAGGTTTAACTATACTATTTATTTTATAGTTTCGGAAGGAGTATACTTTAAAAGGGCCTAAGTCACAAAGGTCAGGAAATACCGCTGCAGCCAAACTACTACATATAAGTGACATTTTAATTGAAACCAAACCATCCATTTTCAATAAAAAGTGCACCAATAAAGTGTTCTTAATTTAAAATTTGCGCCGTTAAGAGATCAAAATGAGAAGGCGCGCTGCTGTTATAATGACGTTTAATGCGCGTACGCAGCCTGAATTATTTATGAGCTTTGCGAACCGTTTGGCATTCGGGAAAAATCGATGCAAGTGTACTTTAAACGTTACACGATTATTGTTTTTGTTGCGATTTTTCGGAAGAAATTACGAGGCTGAGTGTACAATGTTTGTGTGTCGCTGAAATATTACGCCATGTTTCATTCGACTGGCTGGATGCAGGTGCATTTGGTAGAATATTATCTGGTAGTCTTTGGTTCTGTCCCCACCCTGGACAAACATTCGTGCGATGAACACTTGTGTTTGTTCAGTGTCGGGGTGTAATATATGTATTTTAAGTATATATTTGTAATTCCTCTGTTGTTTGTTATCCGTAACACAAGTGCTTAAACTACTTAGTACGGAATCAGGTCAATGTTTGAGATGTTATAGATAGATAGATATACTATATGGCACAAATAACACAGATTAAAAAAACTTAAAAGAACAATTTTGACGGTCGTGTCGGCAGTGGCGTACATTAGGGGAGACCTATGTCCAGCAGTGGACGAGTATGGGTTGCTGATGATGATGATGATGTGATAGGTGGCACACGAGCAGACGGACCGCGTATCCGAAGTTTTCCGTAAATAATGATCTATTTCTCAACCTTTGATCCACATCCAATCTCAAATTACCTACGGAACTGCATCATTAACATAACTTTATATTCACGAACCCGCTATTACACGGCATTAAAGTTTAAGTACGCATTCCCGTAAAAGTACGAAAAAATACGCATATTAACAACGTAATGACACATTCAGATAGGTAACTTTGTTATTATACCTCCTATGCTGTATATACTACTTAATTTTAAAAAGGTAATTTTCCTTATAATAAAACAAAAATCTGCGAAAACAAAGGCCTTCAAAAACCACGAATTAAAAAGTGTAAAATAATATTTCTAACACTTTATACGCTTCAAATAAAATTGTATAACAGCATACTCGAGAAGTAGCCACGCTTCGGTATGAATGGACCGGCTCGACCAGATTAATAACATGGCCGCACAGAAAACCGGCGTGAAGCAGCAGTGTGCTGTGTTTCGCTGCTTGAGTGAGGGTACCGGAGGTCCAATCTGTGGAAAAGGTGTTGGAAGCGCATTTGTGTCTCCACTAGTGTCGCGAGTGTCCATGGGCGGTAGCAATCGCCTACCATCAGGTGATACGTCTGCTCGTCTGCCACCTTTCACTTAAAAAATAGAAGTTCCACATAGACAGCAGCATGACTGTGCCCTGTCATTGTTGATGTCTGTGAGCGGCGGTTACCGTTTACCAACAGATGGGCCGCAAGCTCGTCTGCCTATTTTAGCAATAAACTAAAAAAGAAAGCTACTTAATTTATAAATAAAAACAATTTACCACTTTGATAGCGTATCTTGCGCAAATTATTGTATTTAGAAGAAAATGATGTAGGTAAGTGAATGTTATAAGGGTTCCGTTTTTTGCCATTTTGGCTACGGAACCCTAAAAATGTGAATCACTTATTACTGCGGGCAAACGTCTAGTTTTTCTTAGAAAAATATAATTTAGTCCTCACGCGTAACGCTGCGAGCGTAAAACTAGTTAAAAATATAAAGAACAAAAAATTTAGGACGACAAGCAATAACAAGCTTTGTAGATTTATTAAAAGTGATCAATTTATTACTTCCTGAATAATATGTTTGTCTAATGATGTCCATCGTTACATTTAGATCATTAAAACATGATGAATAATTTAATTTAGAAATGTCTAACACGTATTTGTTTTTTTTTTATAAAAAAAATGGAAAAGAAAAATAATTGGCATAATTTATTTAAATATTGGTTTTATCTTACTTATGTGCGTTTATGCGTAGCGGGTTTCGCACTATTATTTGGATGATGAATATTAATAACAATTTTATGGTAATCAGATGTATATACTAGATCAAAGGTTTAACAAGATTCTTGTTGGCTTGTTAGGGTCATTTTTTGTACATACAACATATTAGTGTGGTAAGATATGAATAATGAATAACAATACAGTACATTTTTTTTTCACATTATGGCATACAAACGAGCAGACGGCTCACCTGATGGTAAGTGAATTACCGTCGCTCATGGACATCTGCGACATACGGGATATCATAGATGCGTTGCGGAGGAATAAGCTCTTTTCTTGAAGATCACCAGGTCATATCTGTTCGGAAACACCATCGTTGGTAGCTGATTCCATAGTACTATAGTTTACTACGCGCGGTAGGAAGTGGCATGAAAAGCGCACTGTGGTGGAGTAAAATCCAATGTCCATTTAATAATAAATGCGACGACTTACACGGGTCGTTTAGACTCTAATTTAGTCATTCTATGTACGGTCAGCATTAAAAGTAGCTTAACACTTTAGTACCATGTCAAAGGAACTGTTTACCTATTATAGTCAGTTTATAAAGGATACGTAAAAAATGTTACTTCGACATGGTACTAAAGTGTTAAGCTAATTTTGATGCTGACCGTACAAAATGTATTTTTTTTACTATGGCTCTACCCGAAGATAATTTGCCAATGTCAAGAAACTTATTAAGAATAAGTAGGTAGTCAACAGTCTAAGTCAGTCACGGTCACAGTCACTCAATAAAACGCCGGTGTTTTACGTTTTATCGACCTACGGATTCAGCGGATATCACTCTAAAAGCAATCGCGGGTTTTAAGACTCTATTAGGACCAAGCAAGTTGTCACGAGACAACGCACTCGACACACAATAGCAGTATTAAAAACGATACAATCCAACGATTCTTATTATTAGGTCACTTTGCGGCACTTCACTGAACAAATAAACACCAAATTTGAACACTAAAAACCACTAGACACTAATTTAAAACCTTTGAATTGCGTCGCCCATGCGGCTTGTTTGAGCCCTACCCGCCGAATCTCCTACAAAATGTACTAGAACACGAAACTGCAGCTGTCTTCCATCACACTGAAATAATTTAGCAAAGTTTGTCAAAAGTTTGTCCCCATCATTTCGATTGATGACGATCTAATAATGTGCGTGAGTATTTCTCAACAGCTACGACTTAGGGACCTTCAAGAGAACAGCTTACTCCTTTTTAAAAAGGCCGGCAACACATTAGCGATCTCTCTTATTTCGCTGATGTTCATGGGCGGCGAAGATTACTTTCCACCAGGTGACTCACTTGCTCGTTTGTCGCCTCTAGTATAAAAAATAACTTGACCCGACCGAAAAGAGCTTGTTCTAAATTGATCTGATTGAAAATTTACCCTGGGGCCTTCCGCGATTGAATATTAGCTATAGTGCCAACGAATTTATCCTTAAGGTGATGGGTAGGGCACACTAGCGACGCCAATAGATTTTAAGTATTAGCTACAAAAACGAACCCAACATTTGTGCATGGTTATTTAATAAATAGTATAAATGTTTGCCGAGAGGTTGTAACCCCAAAATTGTTAAAAAACTAAAAATTAAAATCTATTTTCGTCGCTAGTGTGCCCTACCCGTCGTCTTAAGTAAATACGAGTATCTATACTATCCAACTTTAGTTAAGGCGATGGGTAGGGTACACTAGCGACGCCAATCGATTTTAATTTTTAGTTACTAAACCGGATATATTTTAAGCAATTGATTCATGCCAAAAGCAGACACTTTTGGCGTGAATCAATTTTTCGCGTACAAAAACGGACCCAACATTATTTTGTGCATGGTTATTTAATAAATAGTATAAATGTTTGCCGAGAGGTTGTAACCCCGAAATTGTTTAAAATAGATTTAGTTTAGTAGCTAAAATTTAAAATCGATCGGCGTCGCTAGTGTGCCCTACCCGTCGCCTTAAGTAAATACGAGTATCTTTACTTTCCGACTTTAGCTAAGCACTTGTTCTATTTTAGATTTGAGCTCACAAGTCACTCAGTTGTGCACATCTTTAGCTTTGAACATTTTCGATCACAGAGTTTCAAAAATCAAAGAAAACATTTAGCAGGTAGGTAACGAAACATCGAACTACTATTCTGCGATCTAACGGAGTTTTACCATTATGTTAATAATGACATTTTAACTAGCAAAGGATGGATAGCCATATTAGTCGGAAGACAACTAGACAAATAGGAGAAAATGTTGATGAATATTTAAAGAGCTACTGCGGGCTTTCTTTATAAATCAAAGCTACCGATTATCAAAAGACAAATGGTGACATCTTTAAATCCTATAACACTTTCATAAGCCAGGTTTCACCAATTACTTAATTATTATTAATTTAGTTCAACATTATGTTTTAATCAACATTGTTTTGGCTTAGACAAGAATTAAACGACGGTTGAGAAATGCGGTCATGCCGCAAACTCCATCTTAGCTTCCCTCCTCATTCCTCAGAATCCTATTCACAATCCTTTACTGTTCAATCCTATTCGTCTCTGGAACTCCTTACTCCTTCCAATCAGGAAATCACAATCCCTTCCTACATTCAAGTCCCGTGTCAAAACTCACTTCCTATCTCTATAAATAGGTACACTGTTTTTTCCTTGTCTCTTCTTCCCTTTTTTATGTGGTCTGCTCTCTGGTTTTATACTATCTTTAAGAAATATTTTTATTGAATTTTTGTTATAAATTATCTATGTATATATTATTGGGTATGTTCGTATTGTTTATTATTATTTATGTAATATAAATATATAAAATAATGTATATTTCTGCCACTCTCAATTTCATTTGTTAAACTTCTTTGCACTGCCTTCCCTTATTACGAATACGATATTTCTTTCCTCTACCCAAATGTTGTCTGGAAGACCGCCTTATTGTACTGTCTGTTGCTGTTGTATCATGCTTGTATTTTATTTTTGTGCAATAAAGAATATCTATCTATCTAAACTAATAAGTTCAATAGACCTATCTAATAAGTATGTTATTAATCTATTTCCTACAGTGTGTACAAATTGTAGTTACTTATGCACAAGAAAGTTATTTGTATTTTTATAATTATTTTTATTCTGGATTCTCTAGGAAGCATTTATAATGATGACAAAAAAGTGAACTATAATCTACATGTAATACTAATTAGTCAACAGTAAGTTTATAAATGTGTCTTCGTTACGCGACATTAGTTCCATTTTATACCAATAGATGGTGCTAGGTGTCGATTACATCGTTTCGTGTTTTTGGTTTACCTATAAGCGTTGCCTCTACAGTCTCTAAGTGTCTACAGACAGCGGCAACTAATGTAATGTATACTTTGTACTATTTATAAAGAGGTAAATCCTACGATTTACCTCTTTATAAATAGTGTACATGCAATAAATGCATATTCTATTGACGCAGCGGCACAGCGCCGAACGATGGTAATATAAAGGCGAATTGCTTCCAACTACTTTAAAGAAAGCATGCTTAAAGTCCCGGGTTAGATGACCTCTACCCAAAGGTTGTCTGGAAGAAACGCTTCAAACGATAAGACCACCTTCTTGTACTAACTTTGTTGTTGTAACTCATACCTGTGTTTTGTTTTTGTGCAATAAAATTTAACTATTTATTTTATATTTCATATTTGGTTCAAAATTCTCAGTCTCGTTAATTAGCTGTTTTGTGCTTCTGTGCCTCGCCGTTGGTCTTTTATTTGATTGGTTTCCCATTGTAATACAAGGGTTAGAGTACACTTTGATCATTCATATACTTGTGGACTACTAATAATGTAATCGTGCTTGGCTTATTGTTACGAATCTTATTATATTCTTACGAGGACATCGGAGTTAAATCGGCGGGAGAATATTATTATATAAATAATATTTATGTATAATAATAACACTGAATGCGGTAGCATCTTACGGCAATAATAACAACTTATCAAAGGTGTATTAAATTGGCTGTATGGCCAGAGAAAGTGTGAGTCATTTGACCTCACATGATCTGGCGTGAGATATTTGAATATTAAAACGGTTTTAGATCATGACACAGGTTTAAAAAAACGGTGATTAAAGTAGATCCGTGCGTTAATTTGTTTAATGTTTTATTGGACAAAAAGTGGCCAAAATATGATTGGTACATTAATTTTAACGGTAACTGAGTTTAAAATAGCTTTTAGGACAAACATTTTTTTCAGACGTGTTAAAGTTTATCCTCAAAGTCGTTGGCACTTTACTCTGGCATAAAATTTAAAGCCATTTTTTTTTAATATTGGCTATATTACAAACAAATACAAATAACGTTTATTGCTTATTAATGATACATATTACATGAAATTAGGTAAAGTAACTTAAATTTATAGGTGTACAATAAGCAAATGGAGGTGGCTCAGCTTGTGCTGCCACGGAAAGATACAATCCTGGCAGCGCTGATTTTCAGCCAATCCAGCTTCTCTGAGGGTGGAAGTCGAGAAGGTGGGTTTATGAGGGCTTAAAAGTTAAAACTATGATCGTTAAAAAAACAAGAAGAGATAAAAAATTTAATTACATAGAGATGTCGAAGGTTCGAATTTGGTGTATTGTGTATTAGTGTCAAGGAAAAGCTGGAGGACTTTCCAGGTCCGGGTATGCTGGTAGTCCCCCCCGGCTTCGTCATCGTACTTACTTATAAAAGAAAAAAATATATTTTGAGACGAGACGTGAAGGTTAGGAGTGAAAGTCTGGAGCATTTTTTTTTGTTAGTCTAAACTGTCCCACTACTGTGAAAATGCCTTTCTTAATCTTTTCCAGTGATCTTTATTTGTTGCCAGCACTTGTCTTCGATCGTGATATTAGTCTATACCGTTACGTCTCAATCGCCGATCATTACTGGCTGGTATTTTATGATGAATTGGAGCATTTTTTCCTGTTTCCAATTCTAAAAAATATATTTGCACCTTAAAAATACCGGCCAGCTATATGTAATCCGATTCCGTTTTCAAACATCGTTAACGGACACACTTTCGTGTCCATTGTGGCGACGTCACGCCGTGGACAGAAACGTCAGAATGTCGATCATCGCGTTTCTGAATCGACCGTGATTATTTCTAATCAGGGCTGTCAGATCTAATCGTCCAACTCCAAGAGTCATTACAAAATAGTCAGACTTTAGATGAAATAAAGTTATAAAACTTTAATATTTGTAATAAAAAAATATTTTATTTTATATAGGAATTTATTCTACTAAATGTTTATTTATATTACAACGATATAAAAAAGTAACTATTAATGCTAGTTTTATATATAATCGGATCTTTTATTGATTAAGGATACTTTAAAGCAAATTAACAATGATTATGTCTGAAAACTAAAATTAGACGCTTAGACAGACTGATAGATTAACAGAGTGTAAACTTTCTAAATTATTATGTCTCGAAAAAAAAATCCATAATTGAAGTAAAAACACATCTTACTAGACTATTATATCACTGTATAATAATAACTCAGGATTACTCTTTATTTACCAAACTTTGATCGGCAAAACTATGGTCTTCATCATCATCACCATCAGCCCATTTAAGTCCCCACTGCTGGGGCACGGGCCTCCCTCAATCACATGAGGGGTAATTGCCATATTCACCACGCTTGGCAGACGGGTTGGCGAGGGTTTTGATATAAATGCAGAGTTTTCCTTGTCTGGGTGCTGATGATCATGCCAGCAGCTTTACCTTAGTCGCCTTTTACGACACCTCGGTAAGTGTGAGGGTGGCCTATTCTACTCTGCCTGGGACCACACGGCGTACTATGGTCTTACATTGAATTAATTAGTATTAAAATCTTAACCCTTATAATACTTTTCTAAATAATTTTATTTTTCCTGCCTCCATTTTATTCAAACTACTAAGTTTAAATAAAATGAAGGCTGGTAGCGCACTTGTGACTCCACCGATGTTGCCGGCGTTCATAGACACCCTATAGGCAGTTACTGTTTACCAACAGGTTATTCGTCTGTTCCTGTTTCACTTAATTCATAAAAACAAATCGAAATTTAAGTTTAATTTAAAATGATAATTCCATACAGGCGACAACCCTGTATCTAATACGTACCGCGTTAACGGTAGTGGTTCGACCTGTGCTCGCTGATTGGCTCCATTGTGGCTCAAATAAAGTGCTCATTAAACAGATCACTGTGTGTTGGATCGATTGATCGGTACAGACAACCTCACGTTGAGTTATACAATTTTCGTACAGATATTAAACCATATGTGTTTGATATTAATATGTGAGTTGACTAGAGAAATTTTACAAAAGATACTTTAGCGTATCATAAGGCCTGTCCGTACTATTGAATGTTGAGTTTCATCATCATCATCATTTCAGGCATTAGACGCCCACTGCTGTACATAGGCCTCCCCAAATGTTCTCCACACAGATCGGTCCTGCGCCGCCCGCATCCCATGGATTCCCGCGACCTTCACTAGAATCGTCGATCCACCTTGTGAGGGGCCTTCCACGGCTGTGACTTTCTGTACGTGTCCTGCACTCGAGGACTCTTCTGTCCTAACGACCGTCCATTCTCCTCGCTTTGCGCCCAGTGCCCATTGCCACTTGAGGCATGAGACATGCAATCCTTTGGGCTATGTCCGTATGTATGTTGAGCTTGTAAATATCAAAATGGTAGTAGCGTTTTGTATAAAAAGTTGCAAAGAAATTAATCACTGTTCTAATGTTTACTAGTTTCTTTGCAAAGTTAGGCCTTTGCTTCAACATAGAAATTTGGGGGAATATCATAGCTTTCCTCATGCAGTCAAAATCAAGAGCTTACTACGATGAGCATTGTTCATTGAGCAATCTACGTGACCCAGCTTTAAATTACATAAATGGCTTGTTATTAAACTTTCCCTCAAAATTAATAAATTGATAACCTAACATAACCTTTTTGCACACCAGAAAATGCTAATTGCACATCGATGTGCATTTTTTTATGACATAGGTGGCAGACGAGCAGACGGAGCTCGTCTGCCACCTATGTCATAAAAAAAATCAGCTGATGGTAAGCGATTGCCCATGGACATCCGCAACACTAGTGGAGTCACAAGTGCGCTGCCACCTTTAAACTCCCCTTCGCAAGCGCAGCGAAACACAGCACAGTGCTGCTTCACGCCGGTTTTCTGTGAGGCCGTGGTATCATTATGGTTGAGCCGGCCCATTCATACCGAAGCGTGGCTTTTCCATGGTCAAAATTGGCATTTCTGGTGTGCAAAAAGGTAATTTTTAGAGGGTTGGTTTATTTTATACATCCGAAAGCAATGTTAGCTGAGTGGTTCAAAACGCGCCTTCCATAGTGGGGAATGGGTTCGAATCCGAGCATGCACCTCTGGATTTTTCAAATCTATGTGCGTATTTCTATTGCTCGGCGGTGAGGGGAAACGTCGTGAGACTGAAACGTTTGACCATGGTTCACTTGGTCTGGTTCCCGTGTTAAAGTGATTGCGAAGGTTAGACGGCAGGCGTTTCATTGTAATTACCATATTCCCCAAATTAATCAAGAATCATTGTCCAAGTGTACTCCGGCACCATAGCGACAGCTTTGGACGCAACTAGGAATTACACGCTAAGATGTGGAGGATTTTATACATCCGAAAGATAAAAATATTGTGTGAGTTCTCAGATACTGGTTTTCTCAGCTAACTCAATAATTAAGTCTCAGTGTATTTAAAAATTCATTGCAGCTTCCCCGAAAAATATCGTAAATTATGAAGTTTGGAACTGTATCAAATTGTGTGCAATCATGAATCGGTTGAATAACTACAATCGTTCGTGTTGCAGTAAAACTAAGTGTATAGTGAATGAAATGAAAAATGATTATTCAGTCCATACAAAAAATGGTTTATTTCCGCTGTCCACCCTCTGCTTGTCCACCCCGGGTGGACAGAGAAACAATTTAAAAAAAAATCCCGCTGTCCACCCCTTCTTGGTTGAAAGAGGGGGTGGACAGCAGGAATTTTTTTTAAATTGTTTGACTGTCCACCCGGGGTGGACAAGCAGAGGGTTGACAGCGGGAATAAACCCAAAAAATCAGGGATGTCTACTTTTTTGTAATCGTCCACACTGATTTAGAACGCCAATTTTTACTGACAAGCCTTGGCTTTATTCACATTCACATCAATTTACCCTACAATTCTTAGTTGAATCTGGATTTGGAATGGGATTTTTTTTATTGCTTATAATAGACAGACGAGCTGGAGGCCCATGTAAACGGTAACCGCGGCTCATAGACATCTACAATGCCGTAGCACAGTCATGCCGCTGCCTACCGTGAAAAAAGAACTGTTTAAAAAAGAAAACTCGTTTAAAAAAGTACATGTCTTAGCGATCAGAGAACACCGTGGCTGGAAGCTCATTCCATTCATTCATGGGATGGAATGGAATCAGGATTTCATGTGCTGGTTTAAAAGCAAACCTCGGTGATGATGATGATTTTACTTCGCCTGTTATCACCTGGTATCCTACATAATTCCGTTTGAGTTCAATCTCTTTTCATCGAAGGTCCAGGATCTACATTCTTAAAAAATGTTAATAACATCAAATCATAAAAGTTGAATTTATTTGCAAGCTCATGTGTTTTCTCATTCTTACTACATTGAAATCCTTCAAACGAAACGTGAAGAAACATCTCGCGGGCCCGTATGGCAGTGCCAATCGAAATGTTACCATGCAATTGTAATTTTAATTGCAACATAGACTCTCCATTTGCTTACCATTTGACTAAAGGCGAGCCTTTATGGTTCCACCATGAAAAAGGTTTTATCAAACTTTTACTTAATTCACAATTTAGGTTAATATTTCGAAAATGTTTGCCTACAACACGGAATCCGCTCCCAAGGTGGCCCGCTGTTATCACTCAACACTGCCTCTTACGATTCATCGAATCGATTAAAACGCCCCCGATGTAATAAAATCGATTACTTTCTCGACAATTTACGTCGAGATTTCCAGTCGATCCTGTTTGTAATGTGCTAATAATTAATAGCTTTTATGTTTTCGGATCAAAATTTTAATGAAAATACTGTACTAGAACAGTTTTTGTAACTCAGTCTAAAAAACTTCAATTTACATTGCGAGGTGTAACGTAAATAAATTCATTACTTTTTTACTTCAACTTGTATTTTGATTCAAGATTCGAGAAGCTTTAGAATTTTTTTGACAGTAATTAAGCTAAATACTATTTGAATTATGGTTTCAAATGAAATTTTTTAGCAAAATTTTATAAACTGATGATTGTCATTCCATCCTCATCATCTCGATGGATGGCGGTCTAATACTGTGCGTTTCTCCCGGAACTTTCTACCACGTACCTCAGGTTCTGTGGAACAGGTTTGGCTGCAGGAGTATTTCCGGACGGCTACGACTTAGGGACCTTCAAGAGAAGAGCGTACTCTTTTTTAAAAAGGCCGGCAACACATTAGCGATCTCTCTGATTTAGCGGATGTTCATGGGCGGCGATGATAACTTTCCATCAGGTGACTCGCTTGCTCGTTTGTCCGCCTCTAGCATAAGAAACAAAAAAAAATATTTTATAATATAAACTAAGAGCACACGCTTAACTTTATAACAGCATGCTAATTTCACCTTGTTATTAAAATATTTGAATAAATCTAAAATTATTAACTACGTTAGTCAATACATATTCAATTAAAATTTAAATTATTTAACAATTGTGTCAATTTAAAAATTATATTAGGATAGTTATATTATATTTAAAATTTGAATTCATCATCATCATTTCAGCCAATAGACGTCCACTGCTGAACATAGGCCTCCCCCAATGTTCTCCACACAGATCGGTCCTGTGCCTCCGGCATCCAATGGATTCCCGCGATCTTCACCAGATCGTTGGTCGACCATGTAGGAGGCCTGCCACGGCTGCGACTTCCTGTACGTAGCCTCCACTCGAGGACCTTTCTGCCCCAACGGCCGTCTGTTCTCCTCGCTATGTGCCCTGCCCATTGCCACTTGAGGCATGCAATCCTTTGCAGGCTACGTCTGTGACCTTAGTTCTCCTGCGGATCTCATCATTTCTGATACGATCACGCAGGGAGACTCCGAGCATAGCCCTCTCCATTGCTCTCTGGGTGACTTTGAGCATCCTTAATCGGCACATTGTAAGCGGCCACGTTTCGGTTCCGTATGTCATCACTGTCAACACACACGCATTGGCACGCACACAAAATTTGAATTATAAATATTCATTTATGAAGTAAAAACATTTTTCAATGAATACCAAGTGCAGTTAGTACGTAACTTGTATCTTCATTACCCTTGAAGTTATAAGATATCAAAAAGAACACAGTGCATAATATAATAAATATATTAAAATTAAAAACTTTGTAATTCGAACCCCATGCCAAACCGCACGCGTGAGAAAATCACCTCACAATTCCACCACCCGCTCTCTTTCCTAGCAATCTAATAAAAAATCGTAAATTACCCACAAATCTTGCTAAGCAACAATAATTTAGCGATGCGGTGGTCTCGCGCCGCGAGCTTACAAGTGGCTGCGCGTCGCCTGCTGGGTTCTGCCAGTAAATTTGCCCATTTGAAACATACAATGACCGAGGAATGCCTCGCCTGAGTATAATTTAGAAGTCTTGTGCACCAACTTTAGCGCTTCAAAATAGTTCCACGAAATGCACCATGTAAAGATGACGCAAATATTTTTATTGCTTTTTTTATGACATAGGTGGCAGACGAGCAGACGGATCACCTGATGGTAAGCGATTGCCGCCGCTCATGGACACCCGCAACACCAGTAGAGTCACAAGTGCGCTGCCAATCTTTAAACCTTTTGACCGTTATCCGTGGGAGAGACACGCTTCGGCATGAATTGGCCGGATCGACCGTAGTGATACCACGGCCTCACAGAAAACCGGCGTGAATCAGCTTGTGCTGTTTTTCGCTGCGTGAGTGAGGGTACCGAAGGCCCGAATCCGGGGTAAAGGGGGGTTTAAAAGCTGACACCACCTTGTGACTCCACCGGTGTCGCGAGTGTCCATGGTTGGCGGCAATCACTTACCATCAGGCTATACGTCTACTCGTGCCACCTATTGACATAAAAAAAAATATCAAAATATCAAAAGCAAATATTAGGTAAATAAAGTAAGAAATATCTGCCCCTCTCTATGCCAATTTGCAATGCCTACCAAGGCGCATATGTTCTTTTGATTCTGTAATGTTACCATATACCTAGTCATATAGTTATATGTAATGCAAATAAAATTAATAAATAATTTGCATGAGAGTTCATCAACCTTCATTTGCAAAAAAAGAATAGTTGAAAACGTATTTTAGCTTTTAAGTTTTTAAGCTTTGAGGTAGATAAATACTTCCTAATTTTGAAAAAGATCACAATTATTCGATAATAAATGGTAGAATAAAATTATATGGGGGTGACCCGGGTGATCAACCTATCCGTGGACTTTCGCTTGACACCCTAAAAGAAACTCCCTGTATAAAGATTTACATTTTAAGTAAGTTATACCTAATGAAGGAATAGTTTTGCTTTGCACCCAATTGAGCGTGCTTTAAAAATCAGTGTCCTTCATTCAACACTTCATAGTGATTTCTTAACCACAAATGGTCTACCATTCTATGTGCTTAGAATGTTAATAAACTTTTTGCAGTGTTACTAAAACATTAGTGACAATATTTTTGACGATGTCACAACCCAGACTGACATTTGAGACCTTATTAAATTTACGGGCGCGTAAAAACAAGTGATTTATCTATGAAGTTTTAAGCGCTAATTATTAAAATTTACAACGTCTTCTATTAGTTTTAAAGTGTTGGTTAAACTGTCATTAGTTTCTTCAATATTGTCGGTCTGCGAGTTGATGGCTAATCGAATGATTGATCGATACTGTTTATTAGACGGCAATTAACGTTTTTCTCCTTTGACGTTTATTCTGTCAATGTCAGTTAGAAATTAAATCACGTGAATGACAATCTCTATCCGTATAATTTATATTAAAATTGGAATTCCCTTCTTGTATGTATGTTGTCTATGTGTAGGTATATTTATTGGCTATGAATGTTTGTTTAATCATCCAACCAAAGTCAAATTTAAAACCAAAAAAGAACAGAAGAGAAAGAGCTACCCAGCTCAAATTATCGGTAAATGTTTACTTTAACCGTTACATATTTCTTAAATCAGTTGACATTGGCAGAAATGACCGTGTCGGAGATATGCTAACTAGCCATATCGAAAAAAAAAGTTGTTATGCAGTTTTCAATTATAATTCATTTTTAATTCCATTTTATTTTTAAAAATCTACTGACACATTGGATGACCCACGTGTCGTGTAATAATAGATTTTATTAGAAAGTCAAATGATATGATAATTCCAAACCTATCTAAATTAGCATTAGAATTTAGATTAGATCAGAAACGGATCAAGTTTCTTTTGCCTTGTAACATTTCGGTAATAAATTATAATACAATAGTTTATTTAATTTTTAAAGCAACATAGAACAAGATATTTTTAATTTTGTAGTGAAGCTTGCTTATAGATACAAGTCATCTATTTATCATAATAATGGTCTAAGCGTACCCTGGGCTCAAAAGCGACAGCTTTGGACGCAACCGGGGATTACATGCTAATGATGAGGAGATGAGGAGGTTTATAGTGATACCTGATATTAATTTTGCATCAAATAAATAAATAAATATTTCACAACATCACATACATTGATGTGACTCAGAGATAGGTAGCTTAAGCACCTGTGTTACAGATATCAGAACCAATAGCGAAATACAAATATACACATTGAATACAGACCAATACAAACAGACGTCTTCATGCACACAAATGTATGTACTGTGCCGGGATCGAACCCCACCTGCACCAGAGGCAGCGTTCACTACCACTGATCGAAACGGGCCGTCAAATCATTTCATTCGGATTAATTATTCCATAGAGCTCTATTTTTCTATAAAATTTTAATATTTTTTTTTTTACTCTCATCACATCACCAAGTAACCCTTTAATGAAACACTGTGCGGCCTGTAAATATAAACCCCGACGTTTTTACTGTCTAGGAACACGTGGTCTGTAATAACTAGTGCATAGTTTCCTCAAAGAGAATGCGAAACCTTCCAGTTATTACTCTGTAATAATAAGAAGCGGGACCCCGCGGTTTTAATACAGACTATGGATAAATTGGTAGTAAGCAACACAAGAAAGCATAAAGACTAGAAGAGATGACAGAGACAATCGGGAAATATTCGGCCCCTTCGGCTCCTTTTTGGAGCCGAAACCGCGTGGAAAGTAATATTAAAAATGAATATTAAGCGACACAGGAAAGTATTACAGGAGAATAGAGATGACAGATATTTTTGTATATTGTTCGGCCTATTCGGTTTAATTTTGGGCCGAAACTTTGTGGACATTGATATTAAAAATAAACTTTCGGCTAATTTCCACAGATATTCTGACAATATTCGCCCTCTTTGGATTCTTTTTGTGGCCGAAATTGTGTGGAGAACTATATTAGAAATAAACTTTCGGCCTTTTCAGCAAGTCTTTATTTAATTTTGAACCTTATTAAACTGAATCTTAACTTTTGACTGTCTGGTAGATTAGGCAAGAAAATGTAAGTATACAGCAGAAGTATGTGTGTGAATACAAAAACACTTTTTATTCAATGACCCTTAAAATGTGAATTCACCAGTGTTACCAAAGATGGATTGGATGCAGGATCAAGAATTAACGCGATTTCTAAGGCACGGGCTACAAGATCGCCTACTCTTGACTAAGTTCTCACATAGAGAGAATTGTAAACAGTTATTTGACCTTCGCAACCCTTACACAAAGGAGCCAAATAAACTGAGGAATGTAAGTAAGGTGCCAAATGTTCGGCACTAATACGTTTCGGCTAGGTCAGTCAGCCAAGTTATCCATAGCAACACTATTAAGACCACTGAGTTTGCTCTAAAATGTTTTCTATTACTCTGGTCTAATCAACGTATTACATTTTACTGCAGCTCCAGTAATATATTTTGTCGTAAATTGTACATGTATGAAGCTTGATGTTTAGGGCTGCGCCCACACACGGAGGTGTCGTGGTCAAAAGGTTTTGTTGAGAGAAAGGAATCTTTTATTCGGTGACAATTTATGATGCTCTCTCTTTAATATACTTTCCAATATTTGACACCTAATATCATATTATTTGAGTACCTACTTATATTGACATGCTCAATTATGTGCGTAGACACAAGTGATCTCCCTTTTCTCTTACCCTATTCTATTGGCCACCAGTATGTCACGAGCGAGGAAGTATCAGGCGCAGAAGGTCTAGCACGAATTTTCAAGGAATTCGTAGCGCGCCCACGCAATACTTTATCACCTTTTAATTCCAAGTTAGAGAGAAGATAGTTATGCTTACATACGATAGAGGGAGCTCTTCAGTTTTTATACAAATGGTTTAAGGTCGATTTAAATTGTTAGCAATTAAACGGGATATCTTTTTAACAAATTCGAAGCTGCAGCCTCTCGGAAAACACTTATTAATACTTATACTTAACTTATTAAGTACTTACGTATACTTTACTATTTATTTAATACTTATAATTAACTTTTAGGTGTGCTTTTGTACTCGAAAGTTGAATGATTGCCAAAAACGGCCACTTACGGCGTTAATTCAAATTTCGAGGGCAAAAACAGATCAAAAAGTAGTGTTAAATAATTAAATAAATAGTATTAATGTTTGCTTAGAGTCTCCCGCTCCAAAATGGTTGAAAATAGATCCGATTTAGTAGCTAACATTCAATTCGATTGGTGTCGCTAGTTAGGGCTACCCGTCGCCTTCATCATCATCATCAGCCCATTTAAGTCCCCACTGCTGGGGCACGGGCCTCCCTCAATCACATAAGGGGTAATTGCCATACTCACCACGCTTGGCAGACGGGTTGGCGAGGGTTTTGATATAAATGCAGAGTTTTCCTTCTCTGGGTGCTGATGATCATGCCAGCAGCTTTACCTTAGTCGCCTTTTACGATACCTCGGTAAGAGTGAGGGTGGCCTATTCTACTCTGCCGGGGACCATACGGCCCGTCGCCTTAATATATGCAAACGCTATGATTCGTCGAAAAGTTCGTACCAAGAACTCTAGTATTAATTATTTTCTACCATCCATCGTTTCTTAGTTAATTTATACAAATGATAAAGCATTTAAGAGTAAAATCGAAAGTAAAGGCCACATAATCAACGTCTATTTCAGTTCAAGTATTTCGATATATAAGATTGATGTACGTACATTAGTTCCTCTCTGTACGGTCGATTTATTATATTAATTAATAGAATGGCTTGAGCACGTGAATCTTGTGGGTTTATGGGGTGAATATTTTATTGGACTGGTTGCGTGTGATTTATTGGTTATGTTATGTTGGAGTGATTATGATTTTTAGTGTGGTATTTAGGGTTCAGTGCAATATTGTAGTACTAAATAGACCTTTGATGGCAAATAAACAACATAAAGTTGAAAGTGACATAATATTCGCAGATGAGTTGGTCAATTATTAGAAATTTCTTATAGATAATTATTGTTTCCTCATTGTACGTTATAAAAAAATCGAACTACCATCAACGGATTAGACAATTACTTGTACTACAATGAGAAAAACAATGCACGTTTCGGATAGTTTTTCAATAGTCAACAACTTTTCTTTTTTTATGTGATAGGTGGCAGACCTACTAGTGTCGCGGGTCGGATAGTTTTTCAATAGTCAACTACTTTTCTTTTTTTATGTGATAGGTGGCAGACTCCACTAGTGTCGCGGGTGTCCATGTGCGACTGCCGCCGCACATGGACACCCGCGACACTAGTGGAGTCACAAGTGCGCTATCAACCTTTGAACCCCCCTTTTACCCAGATTGGGCCTCCGGTATCCTCACTCACTCAGCGAAACACAGCACAGTGCTGCTGAGGTCGTGATATCTGTCCGGTCAAGCCGGTCTATTCATGCCGAAGCGTGACTCTCCCAAGGTCAAATATTGGGAAAATTTGTGACGTAAAATGAGGGGAAAGAATTCCCCATGAGAGTATTATTAATTTATTAAAATTGCGATTAACTTAACTTGAAAGTATGCTTAAGATTCTTTCTACTTTTCGTCAACCTCATTAGTATATGAAGTATCTACCTACTCTTTTATCCATATCCAATTTTTTTTTTCTAAAATAAAACATCTCTTATCGCATATAATCTAAAACGATTTAGCGGTTCATATTCAGGCTAAAGTGATGCAAACGTCATCAATTCAAGAGTGAAAACGAAAGCACTGTTTAAATCAAATGTTTAGATTAGTCATGCAAGTCAAATTGAGTGACGTGAGTGACATCAATGAATACATCGGTCAAAGTTTTAAAATTTAACTACTATAAAATATAAAATTTTTGATTTTACCTTAAATCATCATCATCATCATCAGCCCATTTAAGCCCCCACTGCTGGGGCACGGGCCTCTCTCAATCACATGAGGGGTAATTGCCATACTCACCACGCTTGGCAGACGGGTTGGCAAGGGTTTTGATATAAATGCAGAGTTTTCCTTCTCTTGGTGCTGATGATCATGCCAGCAGCTTTACCTTAGTCGCCTTTTACGACACCTCGTGTGGTCCCCGGCAGAGTGATATAGGCCACCCTCACTCTTACCTTAAATAATAATTTTTAATATAATTATTTAATGAGTAGACTCAAAATAGAAGTTCCAGAAAGGTGTGATTTTCTGTAAGTAAGCTATGTAAGCTTACTTACAGAAAACCACACCTTTCATATTTATCCATCAAAGTCATTTTTATCTTAAAGTTGGTAAAAGGAAGAGGTTTACCCTCACTCGGCAAGTCATTGGCCATCGGCCTTATCATGCTCGGCTCTAATGATTTTTAAACTAACTTGAGTGTCAATATGTGACTCAATTCCCCTCACTAGTTTAGATTAATGAGTTTACATTTGTTACTATCTGTATGGTCGATTTATTATGTTTTAGCAGCTTCATTAAATAGCATCCTCATTAATACTATGCGAAGGTAATTATGCTTGAACTTGTTATTGATAGAAGTACCATGCCAATTAAATATTTGTTATGCAAGAATAAAAAAAAATGTGTTAATTTATGTGAACAGCTCTAGTTTAATATTATGATACACTTTTTTTGGTGTTTGATTAAGAATCGTGTTTTATATTTCAGCGCCATTTTAATTGCAAAAGACTTATTTTTTGTAAAGCTAATTTCGAGTACCTATATTTTTCGACATTTGAAATCAATAAATAATAAATGATTTTAAAATTTAATTATTAATTAGATGTTTATTTTTCTACATCACTTAGGTAATATTATTAAAGTAAGAAGCTCCAACCACAATTATCTGTATGACATGTGTGTTATTGAATAAATAATTTGAATTTTGAATTTTTTGAAGATAAACAGTAAAACAGATAAACGGTTATGTGCAGATAATGTGTTTTAATTAATGCTTTTCTGGTTTTTTTAGTGTGTATTGTTGTTGTGTTGGTGTGTTTTTTATTTTATATTTTACATTCAAAAAAGGCACCCGCGGAAGATCTGAGCGGGGACCTATTTTTTTGTACATTCTTTTAAACCATGCATGTAGTGAGAACTCTGTAAATGTGCAAAAATAAACGATTTTTCTTTCTTTTCTTTCTTTGAACGTATTTCACATATACTTCGCTTTAGTGATATTGTTTTAGTCATTTTATGTTTTTTAGTTGATCAGTAATTAATACTATTTATTCGTCAAAGAACAGACAAAACATTAATTAAATATAAAGTAGGGTCTTGTATAGGATAATATACAATTTTGATTCGTCGGTCGTAATACTTCATTGGTTAGTTTTTAGTCAGGTCACCTTTTAACATACAACTGATAACTCGGTCCTCAATCTATATAACACATTCTATGTTATTTCCCATGCATTCTAAAACAAATATCATTTCTAAAAGGTCCTTCTCATCTTTCCAAACCATTTACAATTTAGGTGCTATATCGTACAATCAATAGAAATATCTATAAGTATAGATTTTTATTTCATATCACGAAAAAGCACTTTCGTCATCGAATCCTATTCTAGAATAAATTGAACATTCACTTAATTTAAAAAATATAAGCAGGTACTCACCATTCGTATCACCCAATACAACGGCGTATAATTTAGAACAAATCTCCATACGACACTACGAGGCGCCAAAGCACGACATTACCATAACCACAGCAAGATTTGAAACAAAATCATAGGCTCTAAGTTGGGTGGTCCCATTATACTAACAAGCCCTCTTCACTTGTCTATGCCTCGTTTACATATTCCACCTTACTTGCGCATAAATTGTCATTTCAGTAATCATCCGATGCATTTTATCGATAACTGTGTTGGTTCAATCGATTCCCCATTCCGGCTCACGGTTGGACGCCTTTTAACTTAAAAAGGTTTTTTTCGAACAAATTGTAAACGTGTCGTTGTTTACATATTTTATCTCTGGTTTTATTGGGTTTTATGGGTTTACAGTCGTAAATAAGGTTTAGATGAAGCCGGGTTGACTATCTCTGGTGATTTTGGAAGGCGACATACGAAGTGGATTAGAAGCAATGCAATAAAAAAGAAAATTTTACACTTGACGGCTAAGTGAAAATCCAGAGGTCACCAACGGAACTAGTTTTAACTCGACACGAGAGGCTGGACACGCATGTGTCTATTTGGTGAAAAATTAGTACAACCTATTATTCGCCATCTGTTCAAGCTGAGATTTGTACATGTTGAGATAATTATCACTTATGTTTTCTCTAATAGGGTTTCTCCTATTTTATCAAATATTTTTTATAATGCTCATATATATCAGATAATCAAGCATTATTTTTATTTCTGCAAAATATGCCTGCTAAATGTTATAAAATAATATCAAAATTTGACGTAAAATATACGCGCTAAAACACCGACCGCCATGATGGTGACGGCGCATGACGTCACTATGACTAAATCAAAGGACATTGAACTAAAATTGAGAAATGTCAAAATGCTCAGGTAAGTAAACAAAGAATATGATGAAAACTATACAAGTAATATAATTTCATAATTTATTGTTGATAGATGAAAATGGACAATTGGACACAATTGATTATTTGTCATTGGGACCACAGTCGCTCAGGGTTAAAATTTGATTGACTTAAGTCCATTACTGCTACTTTCCATTCTTCAGAATAGCGCCTGTACCACAGCTTCCATTTTGTTATCTATTTTAGGAAACAGCATCTTACGATTTAGGTTATAATATTACGTCATAACTTTGCTTTACAGTTTGTTGGTAACTTTGTTCTAAGTATCTG